>OV816023.1:81168376-81768376 GCA_929113105.1 Agrypnus murinus | reverse complement strand
CAATTTAGGACTATTTGACTTGAACCGCTGATTCGTTTGATCCCCATAGGCCACAAAGATCGAGTCATTAAATTATGTAATAATTTATGTCAGCAAGTTATGTCCATAGAGTTACTTTCAAACTTGGCATAAGTTAAAAACATTGACCTTCGAAACATGAATAAATGAGCTTCAGTAGTCATTAAAGCAAAATCAAAATTCGGTTTAATTCAAATCCTTACGTACATACTTCTAGAACTTTGCATCTTGAACATTTTTAAATTATCTTAAAGCAATTGGAAATACTTTCAATTGTTTTACAATTGATTTATTGTTTACAACATCAAGATTCATTATTATGTAAGGTTTGTAAGGTTTGAGCCGATTTAAACTCAAACTCAATGTTACAATGCGGTAGCTTTCGATGACCGCTGGAGGTTAAATGGCTCATCGAATCGCTTTAAGCTTATTTAATAATGTTCAGGAGGTCAATTTTTGTAAGTGTGGCATGCTTTTACACTTCATTCAAAATCGCTCATATTCTGCTAGAAATATTGGCAGTTTATTATAGAATATTGGTAATTAGTGGTTTCACTTAGGAGACGTTTAGACGAGCAGAAATTAGAAATAAGAATTAAATGTACAAAATCTATACTTTACTTTTAAGAAATGATACATATTTCGAGTATTAAAGAAATAATAAATGTTTTGATAGTTTCTGGCTGGCCTAGCAGTGTAGCGTTTACTGAGAAAACATGCAATGACATGAGGTTTAGTCTGGATTCGGGAAAGATTTTTCGGATCGATCTCACGGCGCCGTATGACCTAAGATGTTGGTGCTCGTAACGAAACAAAAAAAAAATTAAAAATAAACAAATGTAGAAGTTGTCTAGGAACCATACAAAGATACTAGGCAGGCGCTGTCCTATCTCCTATCTAAAATCGTCGGTAATTTCAAAATGGACTAGTTAATGAACGCGGCTTTATTAATTTTTTGAACCTAATTCGAAATATATTGAAAAGTTGTTTGTGCTATTAGACAAGAAAGTGCACATAAAGTATTTGATCTGAAAGTAGAGGTGGACAGCCGAGACCTAGCCGAGGCTTCCTTACGTATTTTAATGACCCAACTGTTGATGACCTCTTGAGGTCAAACGGGACTTTGCATCGTTTTTAGGGTAATTTAAAAATTATTTAAGTTAAGTTCTATAAGTTTCCAAAGTTTAGAAAAATCTTATAGAATTTTACGTTTTTATGTACATGACATTTAAGGAGATGTTGGTCAAAAAGTTCATCGCGGCGTTTCTAGGACAATTTAAAATTTGTTCAACAGGTCATCTACCAGCTTGTAAAAAATTAATGGAATTTTATATTTTTTGTTCATGATGACATGTAGAGGTCAAATGATCCATCGGGTCGTTTATATCTATACTGTCATTATATCAATATCTATTACTGTATTATTTTGAACCGACTACTACCAAATGTCAAAGTGTCATACCTTGTCTTTTCGAATGGGTGGAAAGAAACTGCTATGCATTTGAGTGAAAATCTTAAGGTATTGTAGTACAGCCAACAGAAAATCATTTGTGTAATTGCTACATGGGGAATTGCTTATCCATTGTATGAACTTTTAAATTAACAATCAATTAGAAGTTAATGTAATAATTTTGCTTGGTGTTGAAATTTCTCACGTTAATTAATCGAATGTAAAATACAGGGTAGTGATTCCCCCGTACTATGTTAAATAAAAGATAACTATGTTTAATCGTTATTTTATTTTTATTGATACATAGGTGTAGTTTTTTATTCTTTACACACATCGTCAGTCAGTCACATTACACAAGTCAGATTTTACAAAGTTAAAGTTTAGGTTTATCACCATATTTATTTGAAACCATACAAAACGGTACAGAGTAATTTACCAATGTAAGAAATCTTCCTTAGTGTAAGGATAGGTTTTAGGAGGCAAATTGAATCAAAATAATTAATTAACTAATACACTTGTTGCGCAAACAAACACTTTTCCTGGTCGAATTATTCTTCTCTTGCACAGGGTCTCAATGTTGTATAACCACTGTAAATCAAAACATAATCCTGAGTACGTTCCCAAAAGGAGCTCCTCCAAGAAGGCGAAGATTAATGTAACATCACTCACTCATTCACCACTCAATGAATGCTCTATGCTTTATTCTATAGCAACTAAGTAATAACTTATGGGAATGTCTGATACTGCCCATAAAATAAGTAAATCACAGAGAATAATACAATAAGCAAAAGATTGTCTTATATCAGATTAAATTAAGTAAATACATAAAACATCACATTTTAGGTTGAGTCGGATAAGTACTGAACGTTTCCTTTTCGAACAGATAAGCACCGACTCCTGACAAACAGCCCCAGGAAGACACTGAACGTTTCCTTTTCGAACAGATAAATATGCTGGGACAACACAAACACCAAGAAATATTAGTTAGATCCAGAAAACACTAAACGCTTCCTTTTCGATCAGATAAAGTCTGGGTCTCTATAAAGTCAAAAAGAAATATATCAATTAGAGTAATTTAAAAGCATTCCAGAATAATTGCAAGAACATCAAAAGGGTGTCTATAATACTGTCTAACCCTATGGATGTGGCTACTCAATAAAATCGACATTATAACCCACGTTCTCATTAAATCAACTTACTCTATAGTCGCCCCTTAAAAGATGAACAAAATACTCGTGAGCGAACTCATCAATTAAGTAGTTGTTCCACTGACCATAATTGCCAATTAGATTACTTTAAACACTTTGGATATCGCAATCAACTTTAATCTTTGAGGTAAAATTAATGACTGCATAGTTTACACTAAAAATTACGAGAAACTAGGTGATAAGAGAAACAAATCAGGTTGTTATGAAATATTTATTACCCAACACCCAACATATTTATTATCTATCCATACTTATTATCTAACATAACTTTAAGTGAAAAATCCTATAATAACATATGCCCTAGTTTTCCTGTTCACTGAATTGCAAGAGTTTGAAGTTGAAAGACTGTCGATAAAACTTTAAACCCTTGTAGCTCAATAACCAAGAAAGATAGGCCGTATGCTCACCTGGGTATTTTAAGTGATCTCCCTTGTAACCTGCCAAAGCGGTTTATACAGCAGATTGGTAGCAGCTTTTTTTAATTTTTTTAAAATTTATTTAACAGTAATGTATATAGTACAATTTTTAATTCTTGGAGCTCAATTACCAAGAAAAACTTACATACATTTATAATAAGTCACCCTGTATACATATAATATTACAGACAATCACAGCTCGGTGGTTAAATATCACAATTTATCGTACGCACGGCATACAGCGTACGCGCGGCGGTGCACGTAAGATGACAATGTGCCTTATTTTGGAAACTGTAGGGGTTACGAGTACGGACCCTGATAACTTTGAAACTATTCACTTTTTAAACAGAAAATGTATACATATTAATTGGTAGAGACTCAAAAGTCAAATCATAAATATTTTAAATATACAGGGTGTTCCATTTGACAAAAACAAGAATTTTTTTAAGATAGATATGTTTTGTGAACAAAAATTTGTATCTTATTTGGTTTGGCGGATTGACACCCTGTATATTATTCAACAATTAATTTATGGTTCATGTAGTATTATAATTATTTAAAAGTAACTTCCAGTATATACATTTAATTTTTTAAAAACGTTAAAAAAATAAAGAAACTGAGTTTACTCAAAAACGGTACGAAAGTCCGATGTACTTATACAAGGTTGTTCACTTAAGATTCGTACTTGTCAATAGGAACAAAAAATTTTTACGTCATTTTTGATTATACGTACATTGAAAAACATTTGCTAAAAAGGTCAACTTTTTGGAACTGCTGGAAATAATAGTCAAAACAAACTGTGACATCACCTACTATAGCATCAGCTCCATTAGTGATTCGGATATCACGTTGAAAATCCAGTTAGATACATCCAGCTCCAACTGCTATTCTTAAACCAGTGACCACCAACCCGTTTTTCAGAAACAATTTTTTTTCAGTTATTATGAAAGATAGATACTAATGTTATTAAGCTTTTTTGTTGCATTTTATGTGTATTATTATCTATCCAGAGGATACGAATCTTAAATGAAATACCCTGTATTAACCAAAATTTTTTAAAATATAGTGTATAATAGAAATCCGTATAAATATATAGTATGGTCCATTTAAGACAGAAAATCTAATAGGATCTGTAGAAAACGACTCACCCTGTATACACAAATGTATTACAAAATTAAAATATCTTTTACAGCAACCAACTTTAATATTTGACTTTTTTTGTAACTCTTAGTTTCTGAAATCACGGCCATCTTACGTGGACCACCCTTTACATAACTGACTTATCAGCCAACTATGCTCAGAACAAAAGCACAATATCGGACACAGCTTAAATCACTACACTCAAATACACAGCATCAGTTGATAATACATTTCTGTTTTTACCCATAAAATAGTAAAAACTGTGATATATTCCTTGCAACACATTCTATAAGGGTTAAATTTATTCTTTTACAGATAGCTTAGCTGTGGGGTCTCTTAAAAAGTGATAATACAGAACATGTAAATAAAAACGCAAACTCTATATATAGCGTTTAACATTAAAACAAGAATTAATCGCCATGAGCATTGTCTATCGCTTCGTCAATATATCGAATTTGAGACCTCCAATGCTTATTGTAAGTAGTCAGTTCTTTCTTCTCAGCAATCAGTCTTAGATACTTTGCCAAGTTCACAAGTTCATCATCATCCTTATCGTAACGGTAATAATATGGGGAGATTTTAATTCCATTCTTAGGATTAAAATAAAAACTGTCCTTTACAAGATCACAGATTACAGTATTTGTACTATTGTACTGAGGATACAGTTTCCAAACGGTATGCAATTCTTTTACCTAAAATTTTTAAGATTTATAAAGAAGAATTTAGTTTTGTTAAGTCTTACATTAATATAACCACCACTGCTTGCTGGAATTGCAGTTAAAGCATGCTTATCTATATAAAACAATAATTTATAGTTTGGGTGCTTGTTGATACCAAGCACATCAATTTTCCTTTGCAATTTCACCATATCTGTTTCGTCCCAAATGCCAATATCATAATATGAGTATATTTCTGTTAGAAAATGATGAAGGTAAGGTCGTTTATAAAAATAATTATCAGGTGAAACAGGATCGCAGATAATATGATTGACACCTAGTACAATTACGTTTCTGTCTTCTCTTGGTTGACCTATAGGTTTAAACCAGCTTGCTATTCCATGGATATTACATTTATTGACACTTCTTGGCACCTTCGGTACCTTGGTGACTTGGTATATTGGTACTTGGTACTTCCTGATGGAAGATGTATAAGCCTTTACAGGCCTTTCATTTACAGACTTATATTCACTGACAAAACGAACTTTTTTGAAATTCATGTTTAAATTACGATTTGGATCTAATTTAGTACTTAGTCGTATATATGTAGACAAGATGTGTACATTCACCTAAAAAAAATACTAAATTAAAGCAAGTTCATTATCGTGGTTTGCTCCCTACATACCCGTCAGTACTGTTTTAAAATTATTAATATTTTTGTGGTGTCGAAAGTTTGCCTTTCTTGCAGGCGTTTGAGTACTATTTAAATCGGTTTGCAATGTATTCACGTGTTACCTTTTATTGAAGTTACCTTTTACGCTAATAAATATTTAAAACAATAACAGAATAACAATAACGGAGATAGTACCTTGGTACCTATTGCTATAGTCATATTTCTATAGACTGATTCTAGAATAATGCATATTTTTAAATTTTTTTCTGCTATAAGAAATTATCTCCCTCGGTTGTGTTCGAACCAGCGACACTTCCTAAGCCCTATGGTAAGGCCTAACAATACTACTATTCATTTTTCTTCTAGAGTCCGATTACTTTGAAAGCGCATACTTTGACTTTTATTGGACAATACGTAATAAAAGGTACCCATTTTTAGAGACAATTTCATTGAAAGTAAGTTAAATAATTTTTTTCTCAGAAGGTATATGTCATATATCTATGAGATTCTTGTAGGGATTAGAAACAAACCTTGCGGTTCTTATGCTATTAAGTCTCAGACAAAATAGCGTTTTATTTAAGATTTATATGAAAAAATAGCGAACTATGTGTCCTTGTCTATTAATAGAGATAGCATCAATATTTTTTAGCTAAATCAACACTTTTCATTAGTAAACATATTATCTTCAAAAAGTATTCATAATTTTAACAATAAAAATGCAATAACAAAAACCCCATTTCTTGTCCAAACCGTTTTCACTAAAAATCGTTTTTTGTTACTGCATTTTTATTGTTAAAATTAGAAACAGTTTTTTGAAGAAAAGAATGTCTACTAATAAAAAGTGTTGATTGAGCGAAAAAATAATGACGCTATCTCTATTAATAAACAACATAGTTCGCTATTTTTTCATATAAATCTTAAATAAAATGCATTTTTTTCTGAAAAATAATAGCATAAGAACCGCAAAGTTAGTTTTCTAACCCCTACAAAAATCTGGTAGATATATGGGATATACTTTCTGAGAAAAAGATTATTTAACTTACTTTCAATGAAATTGTCCCTAAAAATGAGTATTTTTTATTACGTATCGTCCGATAAAAACAAACGTATACCATTTAGAAATACAATATTTTACAGTTGTATGTAGAAATAGATTTACTATTTGCTCGTTTTCAAAATATTTAATTTGGTTCAGTAGTTTACGAGTAATACGCTTTCAAAGTCATCGGACTATAGGAAAAAAAGGATAGTAGAGTATTTTCACGATGGACTGAAATAACTACCTATTCAATGATTGGCAAATCGAGAAAAATAATGCTGGTTTTTGGGGTCAAAATAGTGATTTTAAAAGACGATTCTAAGAAATCTTCACTTGCAAAGGGTATTTTCTAGTCTTAACATGAACGTAGCCTTAACATGGACGTAGCCAGGTCTTTTGGTAGGGGGGGCAGACACCTATCGGTGCTTATAGTCTGGCTATGTTTTAAAATCAATTTTGTCTGTTCAATTCAGTTTTAGAGTTCAGTTAGAGTATCTCATGAAAACAGTACTAAAAATTAATTTTCGAACATAATCTTTGTCCAACAGATTCGAAATGAAATGTTTCAACAGTTGTTTTTAGGTGAAATGTCAAGTGTATAGGCACGGACTTAAGTGTATAGTCTTTCTGACGCTCTGGACTATATTAATCTTGCCACCCCTGTAGTGATTATTATTAATCAAAAATAGAAATATTTTAATCCTATAAAGTAAGATTTAAATCACTAGCAAAAACTAAAATATCCCTAAAATTATCTGGTTATTTAAAACGTGATTAGGCAGATTTTTCTTACGTTTCTATGTTTAATAAATTATTAATTATTTTTTGTAAAATATGAGTTACGAAAGCTGTTGTCAAACTGCTCAAAATGCGTTCAAAATAGATTTAAAAATATAAAAAATATTTTTATTTGAACATCATAAACTTTCTTTAGAAAACGATAATAACCCTAATAGTACACTAAAAAAAGCATTTAGTTGGGCCAATAAAATTTTATTTAATTAAACATAATACTTAGATAAATCAAACCAAAATTTAGTTTTGCTAACTAAATGTTTCGTTCAGTTAAATCATATTTAGTTTGTCCAACTAAATGCTTTTCTCAGTATACAGATTATTCAGTAAATATTTATAAATATTTTCTAAATATTAAGAAAATTTACAAAATATTGTAACTAAATATTAAAAATACTTTAATTCGAAAAACTTGCCGCCCCTCAAAAAGTGCCACCTTGAGCCATAGCCTACTTAGACCATATATAAATCCGCGCCTGATTTTAACACATTATTTCTAAAATGTTGAATTCATGTTTGTAACAATACATAATATATTTTTCATTCAGTTAAAACAAGCATCCTTTGTTCACCGATGAATCTTATCCATTAAAAAATATAATTTGTATTCTAATGATTCAGTACACATGAATTTTATCACTCATTTTTCATTAAAGCAGCTCATTTTTGTGGTAACTACGCAGGTAATTCGTGGTAACTATCTTACTTAAACTTTTATTAAAAGCCCATCAATACTACATTTTCTTTTTATCAAATTTCGAAATTAATTAATTGAATTAAGAGATTAAAAAATGGAAATCAGATAAAAGTATAGTTGTCGGAAACATTTTGAAAATGGCCTTGTTTTAATCACTAAACAAATTTTTGTAATTGTGTAAATCTGAGTACCTACTATTTTTTCATTTAATATTTAAACAGCTCTAAATAAAAAAAAATATTAAAATTTGTTGAAGGTTAAAGTTTTGTGTTGAGAGTCCCCTTAAGTAATTTTACCTATAAAATTGATTTACACGGGGGCAACTGCCCCTGCTCCTCTTGGCTACGCCCATAAGCCTTAATGATAGTAAAAATTAACTCCAAATCAAAAACTACGAAAAATTATTTTAATTTACTGATTTAATTTTTGAATCCCGCCTGTCCGGCTTTAGACACTAACTTTATTTCAGCAAAAATCTTATTCTATCGGTGCACTTGATCGTTAATTTTAATGAGAAGTCAATATTTGCTAAAACAGAAACTTACCTTCAGGAAAATGTCACCAAGAAATAGACCTGGATACTTCTTCGTTAGTTGTCTATTTTTGAAGAAATCTTCCACAGAAAGCCGACTGCTACCAAAAATGGATTGTTTTTTATAATAAATAATTAATGGGCGTTGTGCAATTGTTATAACAAGCAAAAGGCAATATTTTAGTCAATTATTCTTAATTGTAGTAATAAATTTCACAATTCGCAAGTTTAATAGTATACAAACAATGAGAAAATGTAAAATTTGCCACAAGTTAATTCGGTATGATATGAATATGTTTTTAACACCTCTGATTGGTTTAGAATTAGGCGGCAAATTAAAACCTTGATGGGGCACAAATAAGTATGCGAATTTAATTTTGTAATTCAGTTGTGCAAATTTCTACCAGGGTATGCAGATAAGTACATGATTCAAACAAAGCCAAAACTAATAATAATTTTCCACTAATAACACTGGCCAACAAAAAAACTTTTTTTCTGCTGACTTTGATCTGACACTTGATTTTAACTAAAATTGGTACGCTAATGCCAAATATAAATCCCGTTTTTCCCTATCACGTCAGGTTTTTTTCAAGGCGTTTCTTGTTTGCCGAATCCAAATTCTTGAAATTCGTTAACTAAATGCAGCAAATTCTTAATTGTTTACGGAATTCTTAGACATTCCAAATACATTTAGTCATTAGCATAATATACACTTGTACCTCATAATATTTAAGTACTTAATTAGATAATTAAGTAATAAACAATTGTAAAGTAATCAAGTCTACTAAGCTAGTCCTCATCGTCAACATATTAGGGTTTAATGAGATTTTATTAGAAAGTATATTGATCACTTAGAACTATTTAAACGTAAGCAAGGGTGATAAGAAAATGCTAGTTACATGTTAGTTGTTAGTGAAGAAACTACATCATGTCTACTACTCGAAGATGTGTAAATAGTGCCGATTCTTTCTGCTACATTTGTGGCAGCTTCACCGTTCCCAGTCAAAGGACAAATATTAGTGTTTTCGTTAAGAAAATGTATTAGGCTTATTTTGATATAAAACTTGCTGATCAAGACAAGTCATGGGCTTCACATAAAGTATAATCATGTGTGGAAGATTTGCGGCAGTGGAGCAAAGGAAAACGTCAGAAATTAGCTTTTGGCGTTCCAATGATATGGCGTGAACCGAAAAACCACGTAGTTGATTGTCGCTTTTGTTTAACTCAGACCTACGGTTATAATACCAAGAATAAGAATAAAATTGTATATCCGAATATTGACTCCGCGATTCGACCAGTACCTCATTCCGATGAAATACCTGTGCCAGTTTATAAAGAGCTTCCTTCACTTGAGCACTCGGATGCTGAATACATGTCAGATGTTATTGAAGAGCAAGATGATTCAGATGTAGAGTCTGCCAATGAAGATATAGTTTCTAATTATGGACCACAACGCTTTACTCAAGCAGAATGAAATGATTTAGTAAGGGATTTGGGCCTATCAAAGGAATTATCGGAACTGCTAGCTTCAAGATTAAATGAAAAGAATTTACTCAAGCAAGGTACGAAGATAACTTTTTATCGTAAAAGGGAAAGTGATCTTGTGCAATATTTTAAACAAGAGTGTGAATTTGTTTATTGTAACAATGTGCCAGATTTGCTAACTCAAATGGGCTTTGTACAATATGACCTAAGTGAGTGGCGTTTGTTTATCGACAGTTCCAGCAGAAGCCTCAAGTGTGTCCTACTACATAACGGGAATGTTTTCGGTTCAATTTCTATTGGATATTCCGTTCAATTAAAGGAAACATATGACGACATTGATAAGGTGATAGATTTACTAAAATATACAGACCATAACTGGGTCATCTGTGTGGATCTCAAAATGGTAAACTTTTTACTTGGTTTTCAAAGAGGATATACAAAATTTCCTTGCTTTATGTGCCTCTGGGATAGTCGAGATAGAAACCAACACTGGATTCAGAAACATTGGCCTCCTAGAACATCCTTAGTTGTTGGAGAGAAGAATATTATAAGTCAACCTTTAGTCGACAGAGAAAAAGTAATTTTTCCACCTCTTCACATCAAACTGGGTCTTATGAAGCAATATGTTAAAGCACTAGATTTGCAAAGTGACTATTTCCAGTACATATGTGAAAAGTTTCCACGGCTAAGTTACGAAAAAATAAAAGCTGGGGTATTTGATAGACCTCAAATTAGAACTTTAATGAGAGATCCAAATTGCATCAACTCTATGAACGAAGCAGAAAAAGAAGCCTGGACTTCATTCACGATGGTCGCGAACAATTTTCTTGAAAACAAAAAAGCATCCAATTATAAAGAGCTAGTGCAATCAATGCTTGAAAAATTTCACCGCCTAGGTTGTAACATGAGCATAAAGCTTCATTTCCTTCATAGCCATCTTGATAGGTTTCCCGAAAATTTAGGTGCTGTAAGCGATGAGCAAGGCGAGAGATTTCATCAAGATTTAAAAACCATGGAAACTCGGTACCAAGGAAGATGAGATTCTCATATGATGGCCGACTACTGTTGGAGTGTTCAAAGGTACTGCCAAACCAAAATGCACAGCAGAAAGTGCTACAGACGAAAATTTATTCCCTGACTGTTGTTTCTTTATTACTAACACTTTTGTAGTTTTTTGAATGATCATTGTGTAAATATTGTACCTAAATAAATAAATGAATTATTATAATTTTATACTTTGTTTATATCGTATAAGTTCTTAAGTTACAACTTGGCCGCATTTGCAATTCTTCAAAGAACATAAAATAATATAGAACTAAATTTTGAGGTGATACGCAAAAACCAATATAATTTTCGGATTCAGCACACCCAAATTAGTAAAGAACAAGTCTCATATACAAGTCAGCTAAAAATGTGTTGGCCAGTGTAATCTATCAAATAATTACATAATTTCTTCCATAACTAACCTAATGCCGAAGTAACCTTATGAGTGTAAATGTTAAATACAATATGGTCATTACTACTAGAACAATGAACGAGTGGTTCTTATGCACAGACAGAGAAAGATAATACTACAGCAGTGATGTCAAAATGGGACGGGCGACGGACATTGGATTTCCGTCCGTCAGCTTAATACACGCGCCGGCGGGAATATATTTATATGTGAAAAAACGATGTAAAATAAATTCCATTTTTATCTTACATTTGAATAGCAGTACAAATTTGTAATATAAGTAAGAAAAGTAATTTTCACAATAAAAATGTAAATATACATGAGTACAACTACATCCTCGAGAATTTTTATGTAACTCTGTTACCCCCCTCTTCACCAATGTCTGGTGGTAGAAGTTCAATGGTATATGTGGTATATGCCAACTTTCTCACAGACAATGTAGATATAACAAAAGATTAGAACACATGTTTGAGTTTTTGCAATAACACTAATATCCTAGAAGCTCCCTGCAACTTTTATTGAGGAATGAGCACACATGCTTTTAGCCAGGTCGTATTCCTCAAAATATCAAACATACCTATTCGTATGTTTGTACTCATTCTCTACTCTTTATATGCTACTTTATAATAATAGCTTCTGGGGCCTGGTTTCCAGGTTATGGGTTGTAGCAATTATTATTATTATTCAGAATCAGTTTTGTGATCATTTAAGTTCTATACCGTGGCGGAATATTTATGACATTGAAGAAATAGATGATAAAGTTAATTTTATTATAGATAATATAATTGCTGTCCTAAATATTCATGCGCCGTTTATTACATCAAGATTTACCAAACAGTATGCTCCTTGGTTAACCGATAATATAAAGCGTATGATGCGTATGCGTGATCATGCGTTGAGTCGATTCAAAATGAGTAAAGATGCTGCACATTGGGAATACTATAAGGAAATTAGAAATGGTACTACTCTTGCTATAAGACAAGAGGAAAAAGCTTATTACAATAGTAAATTTAACCACGATAATAAATCAATTTGGAAAAGCCTACGACTTATCTAAACTAAACTACTAAACTAATTTATCTAAAAAAAGTACTAGTATGAGATTACCAACACACTTGTCAAATTGTAATGAAATTAACAATTATTTTATTAATAGTATACCTAAACTTCAAATTAATAACAACGATGTTGTTGAGTTTTATAAAAACAATATTAAAGAATCTATTACTAGTACATTAATCTTTAAAGCTGTAAGCGAAAGTGATATATTAAAAATTATCAATTCAATAAAAACAAATGCAACAGGTACAGATGGAATTAATATTACTGTGCTTAAGCTTTGTGTACCATTACTTCTTCCTTATATAATGCATGTTATAAATTCCTGTTTAAGTAAATCGAAATTCCCAAATTGTTGGAAAACAGCTCTGGTCAATCCTTTACCAAAGATAGCGTCACCAAAGGAATTCAAAGACTTTAGACCAATTAGTATCTTACCGACCTTCTCAAAAGATACTAGAAAGGGTGATTGAACAACAATTGCGCGAACATGTGGAGAAATTTAATGTATTGCCAATGACACAATCGGGATTTAGACGAGGTTACGGTTGCAACACGGCTTTGTTAAGTGTTACAGATGATTTGATTCGAGCTACGGATCAAAGAAAAGTTTCAATTGTGGTACTTTTGGATTTCAGTAAAGCATTTGACACAATTGATCATACAGTTCTTTTAGCATTGCTTCATTACATTGGGCTTGGTAGCCGAGCATTATCTCTGCTCCAAGATTACTTGAGTGGTCGTTATCAGACTGTAGTTTCGAATCAACAAAGGTCTAATGCTTTACCGATTATTTCTGGAGTGCCGCAAGGATCAATGTTAGGCCCCTTATTATTTTCTATTTATACGTCACAATTTCCTAATGTATTAAAATTTTGCATTTCTACGCAGACGATTTACAAATCTACAAAACATTTGACATACAAGATCTATTAAGAGCATGTGATGAAGTTAATACAGACCTGCAAGCCTTGTTCAATTTATCTAAAAATTACGGCTTAAAATTAAATCCAGCTAAATGTGTGGCATTGGTTTTTGGTATAGATGGTGACCGATCTAAAGTAATCGACAGCATAGTTGTTCAAATAAATAACGAAAATGTTCCTATCGTAGACTCTGCAAAAAAATTAGGACTGACGCTTGATCATACATTACGATTTAAACAACATATCTCAAAATGCTTGCAAGGTGCATACTGCAATTTACGCTTGATATACCAACATCGTTACTCTCTCAATAGAAAACTTAAAATAATGTTATGTAATTCCCTTGTCTTATCAAAATTTGATTATTGTGACGTAGTTTATAGTCCTTGCTTAAGCTCTCGAGACATAAGTCGAATACAAAAAGTGCAGAACTCGTGTCTGCGCTTAATATATAGTATTAAAAAACATGAAAGAATTTCACATAAATTACAAAAAGTTCCTTGGTTAAATATGCAAAACCGACGCCAATTACATTCGCTATGTTTATATCACAAAATACTGATAACAAAAGTTCCTCCATACTTATGTAACAGAATCACTTTTCGTACTGATATACATCATCTGAACCTGAGACATAGGGGAAAGTTAAGTCAACCTAAAATAAAATGCGGAATTAGGACGACGTTCCTTTTCGTATTGTATTGCTCATTTCTATAACGCTTTGCCGGATGATCTCAAATTTTTAACACTTTCGAAGTTTCGCGCAGGTTTAAAGGAATTATTATTACTAAATCAATAACAAAAAGAAATTTTTATACCATATAGGAATATTGTTACTTGACAATCATACTATTACTATTTATTTCTGGTTTGGTCTGCCCTGACGCATGTATGTACCTATCTGACATATTTGTTTTTTATTTTTAACCTTATATAGAAGAAAAAGGAAAACACTGAAGCTTATAAACAAGCTGCATGTATTTTTAATTTTATTACTTGTTTTATTAAAATTAAGTGGGTTAAGTGGTAGAGCAGCTTTAGAATTTTTCTAAAAGAGCTGAACTTCGCCCACTCCTTCTTCTCATAAGAGAAAAAATGTAAAATGTATGCATATTCTGTTAAAATAAAGGCATTATTATTATTATTATTATTATGTTTTTTTAACACAGGTTGCCCTGGTAGTATTTTCAACATAAGCCGGGTTTTAGCCAAGGCTTATATTGTTGGTTTATTGATTAAGGACCCTTCTTACTGTGCGTGTGGTGCCTAAAATCACAGATTTTTGAGTTGTGTATACTAGACTAGGTGGTAAGTCTAGTTTTTTAAGATTGTTTTTAAATTCTTTATGTATTAACCCAACTGCTGATAATATGAAAGGATATATTTCTACCTTTGTGAGTTGGTACATATCTCGCAGTTCATAGGCTAGGTCTAAATACTTACTTATCTTTTCTCTATATGTTTTTTCCATATTATCATCTAATGGCACTGCTATGTCTATAATTTCAGCTGTTTTTTCGGTTTTGTTTATAACCAATATATCCGGTCTATTGTGTGGAATCAACCGGTCTGTTCTTATTAATATATCCCAAAGAACTTTAGTTGTGTCATTTTCCTTTATAGGTGCTGGTGAGTATTTGTATATCGGCTGATTAGTTTTAATTAAGTTTTTATTAATGCAGATGCTTTGATGAATAGCTTTGGCAACGTTGTTGTGTCTGTCGAGGTAATCTCTTGGTGCTAAGTAGGTACATCCAGCAATAATGTGCTGTATTGATTCGCTTGTACTATTACACATTCGACATTTATCATTGGGCACATTGATTTTCATAATATATTTTAGGTAATTTCTCGTTGGCATAACCTGATCTTGTATAGCCGTTAAGACAGCTTCTGTTTCTAAATGCAGCTCTCCATATCTTAAATATGTTACAGAAGCGTCGCTGTCGACATTATCACCAAACAGTGCTACCGGGTATCTGCCATGTAGTGCCTTAGATAGCCAATCTTCTTTCATTGAGGCTATAGAGATGGTAGGATCTTCCAATTCTTGCTTGATAGGCCCGTATGTTTCTATTTTCTTAACGATATTTATGACGGGCGAGTTGTTTTTGTCGAGGTAAGTTTTAAATTTCTTTATTTGGTGTTCATGTAGTAGCTGCAAATTCAGTAATCCACGTCCACCTTGTTTTCGATGTATATATAACCTACTGCTTGAAGCATTGGAGTAATGACCATTTGCCTTATTTAGCTCCATTCTGACTTGTCGGTCTAATTTCTGTAAGTCTGTCTTTGACCACTTCAAAATTCCAAAAGTGTACGTCATAACTGGTACAGCCCACACATTTATCGCTGTTATGGTGGCTTTTGAATTAAGTAGCGTGGTTAGTATTACATTTATTCTATTGATGAAAGTGTTTGTAATACTTTTCCGCATTTCTGAATCTCTGATATTTAATATTTGTTGCATACCAAGATATTTGTATGCTTCTCCAAGTTCCAATTCTTTTATTTCTGTCCCGTCCAGTAGCTTTATGTTGTGTTCTAGGTCTGTTACCTTTCCACCTCTTCCATGAAGAACTGCGCATTTATCTAGACCAAACTGCATATTTATTGATGAACTAAATGCTTTTACAAGTTCTAACTGGCTTCTTAGTTGGCCAGGTCCATTCGCATATAGCTTAAGGTCATCCATGTAGAAAAGATGCGTAATCTTGGCAGGCTGCTTTTCTACATTTATTCCATATTTGGAATTCTTGAGCATGTAGCTAAGCGGATTTAAAGCAAGACAAAACCATAAAGGGCTTAAGCTGTCTCCTTGAAAAATTCCGCGTTTTATTGGAATTTCTTCTGTGGTATATTTTGTTTCTCCCACATTTACAACGACGTTGGTCTTCCACGATTTCATCATATGTGTTAACGTACTTATTACTGATTCATGTACTTTGTATATTTTCAGTACTTCTTGCAACCATGAGTGAGGCACTGAATCATACGCTTTACGGTAGTCTATCCATCCTACAGAGATATTTCTTTTCTTTATTTTATAGTAGTTTGTTATAGTAGCGTCAATAAAGAGTAGTTCTTTACACCCTTTCGCACCGGCTTTGCACCCATTTTGTTCAGGTGCAAGTATGTTATTGTTGTTCACATGCTCGTATATTTTCTTTGTAAGTATGGAAGTGAATACTTTGTATAAGGTGGGTAGACAGGTGATAGGTCTGTAGTTTTGTGGCATTTCCGTTTCTGTATTTTTTGGAAGCATATATGTAATCCCTTCCGTCAGAAATGCAGGTATGTCTTCTGGATGGATAAGTGTATGTTGCAGTAGTTTAGCTAACGTGAAGTGAGCATTTTTAAAATTTTTCAACCAGTAATTCTGGATTTTGTCTGGACCAGGACTCTTCCAATTACTCATGTTTTTAAGGCTGGTCTCCACATCCTCAACATTAATACTAGTTGCTGCCATAGGGTTAATAGTTTCGCAACGTGTCTTTTCATTATCGATCCAGTAAGCAGGTTGGTGTTTAGTTTCGTTGGCCCACAGGTCACTCCAAAACCTTGACATTTGTTGTTTGTCAGGGCCATTGGCCTGTTCGATTATTAAGTTGTTGTTTATAGTTCTGTAAAATATTTGCTGGTTTTCTCGAAACAGCTTGTTTTGTTGATATCTTTTACTTCTCTTGTTGTATCTTTTTAGACGGCAGGCGTACGCCGCTAATTTCTGTTTTAGTTCCTCCAAGTATTTCTTTAACTTTTGTTGATAGTCTGGATGGCTGGGCTTTGTTTTTATCTCTTTTCCTAGACTTTTAACTTTTTTTCGTAGTTTTCTAGAAGCTTCTGTTTCTCTGCCAACATAGTTCTGAAGCCACCCTATTTTTTGTCGTATTTCCTCGATTTTCTTCTCAAGTCTCATTCTCCATCGAGGCGTTTGTCTGTTGGGTTTCTTATTATTATGTTTTATTTCTATATTTAGAAGTAAGCAGGCTGTTACAGCTGCACAATATATGACGTGGTGTAGCTCAGTGAGAGTTCTGCACTCTTCAAACTGTTCTCTTAACGTATTGTCTATTTTCTTTATAGTTCGGTGCGTTACTAAGTTATATGGAACTCTGGGAATTTTAGGTCTAATTTTCGGTGGTATCCCAGCATATTCTATATTGTGTTTGTTGTATATTTCTAGAACAGCATTTTCATCTACTGGATCATTTACAGTAACTCGTCTTGACAATCGTCTGGTTTCTCTTCTTTGGGGTGTTGTCTCCTGTAGTGGATTACGTTGCATCTCTCGACTTATTTGCTGCTTTATATTTTCTAGTTCAGCTTGAGATAGTACCTCCCTTCTTAGGATTGACCTGACTTGATTAGCCAGTATCTCTTTTGAACATCTTGTTGTTGGATATTTTTCCTTCCATAATTCTAACAATCGATTGGGATATCCTCTTTTCTCATGTCCTAAATTCGTTGCCTTAAAGTACGCGTTTATAAGATAAAGATTGTCTTCTCTACTCCAACGCATACGCCTTGTCCTTGTTTGTGATTGTACAGCGGGACTTCCTATAGGAGAGTCCAAGCGGTCACCACTATCTGAAGAACTACTTCTAGAAAAGGATTCAGGCCTTGTGGATCCGTCTCGCCGAGAAGCGCCACTCGCTCCGACTATCCCGGCTAGAGGCCGATGTTCCAAACCAGAGGGGCCAGCCTCAAGGGTTTCCCTCCCCGCTCCTCTGGTGTTATATCTTCTTAAATTACTGCTAACTGTATTCTTAGAAACACATTACGGGGTTGTTAGCCCAAGTAATGGTGCACCCCCCGTTACGTGGGAGTTACGGCATTTTATTCCTACTGCCAGGTTTTCCTCCCTATTCTATTTAATTCCCGGGAGAGTACGGGATAGGTTCCCTCGCATATATAAATTGAGAACAATCTTGACTAAGGTTGACTAAGGTTATTATTATTATTATTATTATTATTATTATTATTATTATTATTATTATTATTATAATGATTGCTTTATATAATGTAAGAATAAGAAAGAGAAGGTTACTTTCCATCTGATCTTGATACAATTAGAGATCTCTTTGGAAGGAATATTATGCGCAATTCGACATCTCTGTGTTGATGGGGTTAGGGTTAAACATGCTTGAAGAGTTTTTTATTTTAATTAAGTAATTACGTTCCATTAAAAAACTAAAATTTTTAAATGGACACTATACAATGGTAAAGATAGAAATTTCAGAGTTAAATTGATCTATTGCTTTTTTAGTGTATTTTGAACTTTATAGCATTGATATCCTACATTTATACCTACATCCTTTTATTTAAAGTTGCAGTCATGTAAAGTGTTTTATAGCTGTTTATTTATTGTAATAGGTAATATTACATTTTTACATACAGTTACCCATGTAGAAAATAACAAAGGGTCCACGGCTGTCTCAGGATTGGGACGATACTTATAAACTCTGGTACAAGCCTGAAATCCAAGAATGAAAAAAAATTGGGGGTTTCAGCCCGATACCCCCGAAATTCTCTTAATAGTGTCAAAATCTATGTTATGTGACAGTTTTAGTATTTAGATTCGGAATTTTTATAGAATTTTTATAGAAGAAAATTCCTAAATACACTGCCTCTAACAGGTTTATTTTGGGCATAATCGACCACTATGCCATTATTGCAGAATTGTAAAATAAATTGATATTTTGCATGGTATAGTTGTTTGTATTTTAAATTCGTAACTTTACCATTTTAGAAAAACGTAATGTCACCTCAGCTCTAAAGTTGATGATAATTGGGTGTGTATTGTATCTGTGAGGGATTTACTGTCTTCGTCTTAATTTTTGGTATTTGGTATGTTGGGACATTTATAGGATAGTTTTATTTTATTTATTTATTTGTATATCAGAAAGCATTTTAATACGAAGTTCAGATAACACAGGAAAGTTAGTGATTGGTACATCGAATAATTCGGTAATATCAGGGGTGCTAACTCTACTTGCTAATCTGCTATCGATACTGGTGAAGGTTTCTGGTTCGGGGGTATCAAGTATATCGGTTTTGACATTCATAGGATAAATTTGAATGAGCGATAAAGCGTCAGTTATTTTGTCGTACTCTGCGAGTTTTAGTACCAAAGGGTCTATTTTGAGTTTGATTCTTTCAACTTTCTAAGCCAAACTAGTAACCGATGGTCTGTGTATAATTTTAATTTTACGTCATGGGCAAATTTGTTGAGTTTTCCCACACTATACCGAGCAGTTCTCGTTGTATTGTTGAATATTTTTGTTCAGCTTCATTAAGGGTTCTTTATATGTAGCAAATAGGTTTCTAATCTTGCAATAATACTGCACCTAATGCATATTTAGATGCATCAGTTGTTAATTCCAACATTTTATTGAAGTCTTAATATTCAACTAACGGTCCATTATTTAAAATTTGTTTACAATGTTCAAAATCTTCAAGAAATTTTACTGCAATTTTACTATATTTTAATTTTTTTTATTATTCATATAGTTATTCTCCATATTCGTCATAAAAAAGTGCAACGGTTACCAATCTTTCGTAGACTGACACCCACCTTTAAAAATGGATTTTTCTGCGACTCATCTGACTAGTAAAGAGGCAGAAGAGGGACTGAATAAAAATATCCCTTTATTTTGTTCAGTGGTTTTTATTTAAGTAATACATTTAAATAAGAAGTATAAATCTTCTACAGCATTCAAGTATAAGTAGGTAGCACTCTTTAACAAAAAAACAACAGCCGGTGAGAAATATGATTTTAAATCTATTTCTCATCCACATAATGAGGTAGAGGTGGGCGAGAAGATTAGTGCCATGTATTTTTGTTACGTGATCACTTGCTTTTTTTAACAAAGTATAATATACTTAGGAATTTCTTGAAAACTAATACAAAGTAACTAAGTAGAAATAGTAATCTTTATGTAAAAGGTCAAAAATTCCCCACTGTGTATTTCTTGGTGTAATTTTTTTTTAACTTACTAGAAACTGTGTACTTTTTAGCGCAGAAATTTTTGTGTACTTGCCAGTAAACTAACTAAGTATACTGTAGGTACATTTGAAAGTACCTTTTTTTCTTTCTGTAAACATCGAAGTAGGTAATGTCTTTGAGGAGCACTATTATACAATGTATATTTACTTTGTAATACTTAAATTAGTGCCTAGCTAACTAACATGAGGTTTTCAATTTAATATTTATTTTTTTTTAATTTTTAACTTGGGTCCTTTCTAAATTACCAATTTTCAATGCTATTTATTAAGCAGAACGAAAATATCAACTAATGTATATTCTGAAAAGAATTACTAAGTGTTTAAGTTTTTACAATTATTATTAATATTTTTTTAAGAACTATGCAAGCAACAAGTATTAGTAAGACAACTATTTCTATAAAAGAAACAGTACAAGGATGGCGACTATTAATTTTTAATCCGGGTTTTATATGTAAGATTTAACTTTGATGCTTTCTTTGTTCTATTTCAAACTCATGACAGAGCATTGCAGGCTTTTCTACTTCAGTTTACTTACTACACTAAATAATTTATCTGTCAGTTTAATTTGAGTTTCACATATACATTTACATAAATTAGGAATTAAGAGTAAAGAAGAATTTAATAATAATAGTACGTGGAGTTGTATTGTTGGAGAATACATTTCTGTTAAAACAAATGTGACTACTGACTACTATTTAGAAGCAAGATTGTAATACTGGTAATTACATACAGCTTTATTAAATTAAAATGCAATATGTACACCATACTAGATGTTGCATTTGAAAATAATCAAGTAAAAGCATTATGCACATAGGCACATAGGCATCCAGTTGTACAGCACGCTATTTTATAAGATTTACATACAGTGCTATTAAATTAAAATGCAATATGTGCAATATACTCTATGTTGCATTTGAAAATAATCAAGTAAAAGCATTATATTTACGTAGGCAACCAATTATACAACATGTTATTTTATACGATTTATATTGTATAGTCAATAAATAGCATTGTATATTGCAAAGTAAAAAATAGCACTGTATATACCTATTCTCTATAAAAAGCTTACAAAAGTTATAAAAAATATTACAAATTTATATCAGGGCTTAGATTTTATTTCTAAACAGCCCTTTCTCGTAATATCGTTTTGTATTTTTTTTTAAAGATACTAAACTTTTGTGCACATTTAATATTTTCTGTTCTATCCTATACACAGTATATACTGTGCATGCCAACTTGGAGTTCATTTTCATTGGTGTTTAATAAGTTTTAAGTCAAGCATCAACTTTCCGTGGTATAACTTTTTTTGTTAAAGCTAATAAAAAGAGTTCCATATGGTCCGTATTTCTTGATCTTCACTATATATTCAACTCAGGATCTAGAAATCTGACAGGCTACTTAAAAAGTGATTTCAAACTCTAAAGTTTTAATTAAAGGCTGAAAAAATCACCAAAAGGCATTTTCCTATGTTCTGTCTACAAGTTCCATTATTCCATTACAAATCACCTGTTTGCTGCCTAAAGTTAATTAAATGATTTGCTAATTATTTCTGAGACAGTAAATGGACATCCATGTTTTTTACTCTTCTTAATCTTAAATATTTAATTAAGTACATTTAAAATGTTGGCTATGGCGGTTTTAACTTGAAATTGAAAGACATCTCAAATACCACATTCGTGTGGAGCATGAATGGCCCATTTCTAATAGTAGTTGAAATGCAGTTCAAAACAACAGGTGAATAAATTATCTATATAATGGAATTCTCAGGTTTAATGAATAATATACATATAAATTGACAGACTTTCAATACCTTATTGCTAAGTTTTAGCAATTATCCGTAAAAAGAAGTAATCAGAAGAAGAATATTTATTGTTAAAGGAAAGTGACGTATTAACGACGTCATTTTAACCAGTAAACATCAGTCAGGTCGTTTGAATTTCGAAACTTGGCGGTCTTTATGAAAATTTCTATTGGTTTCTGAATACTTTCTAACCCTGTCTGCGGTATAGTACTGTTATTATTTTTTTCCATGCAGTTATTGGAGATCGCTACTCTGTAGATGGATTTTTCGAGAATTATATTACATTGCTACACATTAATCTAATCTAAATTGAATTACTGCCTATCGTCATATCAGATTAAAAAGTAAAATACCGATACCCAAATATTCGAATATCTCTGACAACAAAAACAGCAAAATAGTCTTGTGATATTTAAAACATGCAAAATTGGTATTTGATTGCATTTAATCTTATATACAGACAATTCTGTGATTAAGAAAGTAAGCCGATATAACCATGTCGAAATATCATATAAGTACTAATGATGCTTGAAGAGTGTGGTAACAGATACAGACCGAGGTGAGATTGAGTCTGGGCACGGGAAAAAAATTTCGGCAAGATATGACCTTGATGTGGCGGGGGGGGGGGGGCGTAATCAAACAATAGCAATTATCTGTAATCTGCAACAACTTCTTCTATATCTAAACTAACTTCTGATTTAGATACTGTATCTAACTAGATACTTGTATAGTATATGTAGATACGTCTCAACACTGGCTTAAACCATTGATAATGCTCAAATCATTGTAACTATAAGTACGCATAAAAAATGTTTCATCACTTTTAGTAATCTACATAAAAAGAGTAGATGTAGTAGACGTAGTCTTACATTCGAGAATTACGAGATATGGAGACACAGACACTGGTTCAATGCAATAACCGGCATGAATGTAAATAGCTATGTCTCATTAGTTCATAATAATTACGTTTCTATCCTATCAACAGGCTAATCTATATTAATAATTAAATTGAAGCTGTTTCAGTACCTTTTTCTAAACGAGATTATAAAGAACATTAAGTAATTGCATGCTTAGAATTCAACCTCTTTTTAGGATTTTCTCTCATAAAGTTGAAAGGTTTTCTTTTAGAGAAGCTAGTTAAACAGTGATAAAACGATTTACAAGATTTCGTGATTTATCTGACCGAAAGTGTTTTAAAATGTATTACTGAGCGACCGTAACTGCAAGCGATAAAAAATTATAGTCGCGGATGTCCATATTTCTTCCGACGATGTCCGTAAGCTGGTCCGATAAATGCCGCTCGTCCCCGGACCTTATTCTTTATGACGGCGAATCCATTACGCGGCATTCATCGCATCCGTATCAAATTATATCCTGCAAGGACAATTTATGGAGAGGCAATTACAATATGAGGACAATTACATCGTTCGCTTCCATCTCCAGGTCTGCGTCGAGCGTTGATCTTGTTTTGGTGTATTTTATTTCACGCTAAAGCTTCTCGAATACCATTTTTCATCGAAAAAAGAAACCGCTAAAAATACTTCTAAAAATCATTTTATTTTGTGTACACATACCTACCTATATACGAAGGTCATATAAAGCTACAACTTTATTGGTTTGCTAGATGTTTTGACAATTTCCCTCGAGTTAGGCTAGGGTATAAATTTTATTCAGAGAGGTTGGCATTTACGACAAATTCTATTTAACGTGCGTTTTCTATAATTCAATAGCAGTACGCATTCTTTGTCGACTGGGGTGGATTATCAAGCAGCCTGCGATACTTAAAACTCTTGTTTTCGTCGACCTTTCTAAGGGAACTATATTTTTTATGCAAAACTCGTGTTACATCCTCATAAAAAGGGGATACATATAAATATAACATCTTTTTCTTACTTTTTTATACTTTAACGTAATTTACTCAAGAAGGGTAGAGAAATAGTTTTCTTTTGCTTTTAATACCCTTAGTGGTAGTTACTTATGAGCTACTATAAAAATCCAATTAAATTTTTAAAGTACTTTTATGTTTAAATTTTTACAAGCTTAGGTTATGATTTCTTGGTATTATTGAATGTAATTATGACTCGAATCATACACTTGAAATTGATAATGGGACACCCTCTATATTGTTTATTGTTTCTAGTCTTACTATGTGGAACTCCATAATCATGTAAAAAATGTCTAAGTTGCGTTTGTTATTACAAAAATGCAGGAATTTAATATTATTTTGAGGAGTCATTGTGTGATTTTGTTCTAAAAGGTGTTTGGCATAATTAAATTTTTCAGGATGCTTACATTTTTGTAATAACAAACACAAATTAGACATTTTAGAAGCTTTTGAGATATATAAACACAAACTCAGGGTACCTTTAATGAATGAACCGATTGAGCTCAGTAATTCTCCGTTCCTGGAAGTGTTAGATATGTAATTCTGATATTTTTATCTTTTTATGTATTGTCTGTGTCACGAACAGATAGAGTAATTATTTAAAATGGGTGGAGCTCCGTGACAGAAACCCGTTTCACACTGTAAGGACATTTTATTTAATTATTGCGTTAACAGATGTCACTTTCAGGATTATTTTAATTAAAAAAACTTGCATTAATTTATTTAGCATTTTATTATTACAACGCTGAATAGATATTGACTGCATAATTTGTAATGAAAATGATGATATTTATTAAAAAATCAACTCGGGGCTGAATAATATGATGCATGAACCTAACCTTACTTTGGAATCTTGTACTATTTATTAAATACGAGTTTAATTATTCTGTATTTAATTTGTAATAAATACATCCAGGATTAACTGTAATAAATAATTGATTGTAATAAGAAATTGAATTAGGATGGTTCTGCATTAAACGTGCAATACTGTAAACTGCAACTACTAGGCTCGAAAACGCAATTTTTTGCAAAAATTGACCTAGAATAATTCTGCATTAGACTGACGATATAGATATAAATAAATAACAAAAGCAAAGAACCAATTTATTATTCCATTAAATCCTATAATTCTGTTAAAAATACAGCACAATGAACACAAAACAATAATATCTTTATTCGATAATAATTGTGTATTTATATATTAATATTACAATAATGTACATAAACAAAAAATATTTTAATAATGCTACCATAAAACAATAGTAACATATTAAAGTTCGTCACTTTCAGAAATAGAATCCTCACCTACATTTATAATAAGTGGTTCAACCTGCACGTCAAGGATTTCATCCAATTCCCACATATCATTTTCAACCTCAGTTACATGTTTAACAGCTTTTTCCCAATTAGCTGGTGTAAGATTTTGAACAGCTTCCATGAAGAGATGTTTCACATCTGCTAATTTAAATGTGGTGTTTTTTCTTGATACCTCACCTTTTATCTGTCCCCATATTAATTCTATTGGGTTAAGCTGACAATGATAGGGAAATAATCTTAAAACTGTTGATTGATGTTGTTTAGCCAAGTCATCCACTACATATCGTACATCAGGTTTATATTGCTTCACTATTGCAAGCAATTCTGCTTTTACCATGTCGGGTTCAAAGGGAATGGCTTTTATCACACTTACGCCTGTGATAAAAAAATATAAAATATGATATAATAATGACATTTGCTTAAAACATTATAACATGGATACCTGCGGCTCTACCAGTAAATTCAAAACATTGTGTGTTCTCAGTTATCTTCACTGTAACTTTTGAAAATATTTCTAATGGTAGTTTGGTCATCAACTGTAAAATTTCTTGAAGTCCGTTTTTTAGGGGGCGACAAAACCATATTTCCCTCGGCTATATTCAATATAATTACCTACAATACACAATAGGCTTACATCAAATAAATTACAATTTTAATTATATGTTTATGTGCCGACTTCAAACTCCAACAACAACGAGATTGTCTTGAAAAAGACATTTTTTCTGAAAAATAAGAGACGAGCAATAATAATAATAATAATAATAATAATAACTCGATAAAGATATCTCCCTTGGTAAAAATCACCCGGAAGATATTTTAACCCAGCAAACAGCTGTGAAAAAAAAAGAAAAAAAAATAATAATAATAATAATGTTTATTCCAAAACAGGTACAAAACCCAAACACTAGAATTTTTCAATATATACAAAGACAACACATTGGCATCACAAAGACATTAATAATATTAATAACATGCAAATAACAGTACAATAACCTAGACTAAGACACTAATACAATACCTATAATTTTAATTTGTATACATCAATTTAATAATAAGTGTAACTGTGTATATGTATAGTATATGTAATTTAAAAATTAATTGAATAAATAAAATCTATGAAATATTTAAATTCTTCTATATATGTAAATTTATTTTTTTCTTTTTTTGCTAAAATAATTTAACTACCCTATTACTAATGACAGAGAAATTGTCTGCATGAATGTCACAAAGATGGCTTATAGTATTAAAATTGAGCAATGATAAAACAACAAATAATAACACCTGGATCGCACGTAATAACACCAAGGAAAAGTTAGGTTACAGGCATCCGTCAAGTATCATGTCTTACGCATCTCACAATTGCCGATGTTGCCATTTATTTATTTGTACTAATATGCTTATTGTTTTCTATCGAATTATAATATATTACATTGATATAATATAATATATTACAGATTGTTTGCTATCTAAACAAAAACTGATATTAATTGCTTTAATTTGTAATCTAATAAAAGAATTCATTGTTTTCACCACAATCTGCGGCAACTTTTAGTACAAACTGGCAATTCTGTATAAACTGCAGCCAATTATCTCTGCATCCCTTTTTATTGGTTTATAGACTGTGTTATATTTCCTAGTGTAAAACTGTCCTACCAACTACGCAACTGCTTTTTATATGTCCGCTCTTAAGTGGGCGTTTTATTTACTCTATCTGTTCGTGAAGTGGACTATAGTTACCTATTTTTTTGTATTTACCTTAGCGACGTGTTTGTTTGTTTATTACCTTTGACAATGACAGCTTAGCTGTTGAAACAATATTGTCAGGTAATAATTTAATAAATACTGTGAAACTTTATAATAATCTTTATTTATTCACCCTCTATATTATTTACTAATTATTTAATTAAACAAAACTCTTTAGTTTTTAATTTAGCAAATTGAAAAAACCCAATGTCTGTTGAATAAATAACACCAAGAATCGAGAAGACGAAAGATATAGCACCTGGTGCTATCTTCTAGCACTAACTATCTTTTCTAGCTCTCAAGTCGGCTGCAGCCGCACGTTGGACCTACATAATAATAATAATCGCCCCCTCCCTCCCGCACAAGCTTATAGCTTCTGGGGCCTTGGTTTAGGTTATGTAGGTTTAGGTTGTAGTAGTTATTATTATTATTATTTCAAAGAACGCGATGCGTTAATCTGATTGCAAGGCTATTTTTGATTTGATATATCAAGCTACACGAAGAAGGAGTTAGAAGGACAGTGACCTGAAACAACACAGAAGTGGTGCTAACAACTCAATAAACCTTACAATACTTTCGACATCGACAAGCAATACTGTGTTGCAGAGATCACAGAAGAGAATCCTAGAATTTCTAATGCAGACAATACTAATATTTACCTTAATTATGTCATCCTCCCTACTCTCAACTACCTTAGTCACTTGTTGTGATATAAACTAGCAGGGTGTGTTGATGAAGAGTCGAAAGTATAGTTAAAGTTTCTTATTTAATATGAAATCAAATTATTCATAATCGTAATAAATAATCGTGAATTGTAGTGTACCTACAATATACTATATCATTTCGCTAAAACAACTTGCATGCAACTACCATCATCCTAAGACTTCAGTGATGAATTATATGTTGAAGACGAATAGTATCCAACAGGCACTTTATAAAGCAATTAAAGTTTAAATGGAGTTGCACATTAAAAATAAAAGATTTACTTCATTACCGGAAAGGAACGCCCCTCTGAGTAGTTTGTCTACGTATGGCTTTACTTCATAAAGTTTATTATAACTTATTAAGAAGTACACCCTCAGATATCTTTCCAATGTCTGTACGATAGGTGGCGCAACATAACAGTGCCTATAATTTTATATTACATGAGATATTAAGCATCGGATAAATCATAAATTAAGCGGTATCTTTGTAGTGCAAATAAACATTTTCAAAGTTCACTTAAGACACAACAATTTTATTTGTATATACTATATATGCACATTTGCAAAACTCGAAGGGAAAATAATACTTCAAAAACGTTTTTAAACCACTATAGCAAAGTAGTGCTAGCTATCCGGGAGCAGGCAATTTTTTTCAACTTTTACAGTACCTAATCTTAGACATCATATTTTATTCCCAGAGGAGGTTTATCACAAACTTGGTGTAAATGCATTTAATGCATTAGGTATATACAGTGCTAATAACTTAAAATGCAATATGCTGGTGTAGTTTCTATGTTGCAATTTAAAATAATCATCTCAAACGATTGTATTTACTGTATGTTTATGCAACCAACAATACATAAGTGCTCAAAATGCTCTAGTCGTTCAACCTTAAGGATAATTTAATACTAATTTAGTTTTTTAAAAATACTAACGTAAATGAAAATACCATTTATTGTAAAATAAAAGACGCAAAAGTGTACTTTTTAAAACAATGCAATATGGAACATATTGCATGTTAATTTAATAGAACTACTTCCCCTTTGCGAAATTGAAAGAAATAAGTAACAACAAAACAGTAGGCGTTACATTGGAAATCAAATCAAATGCCGATGGCAATACATTGCGGCAATGTTAACAAAACCAATATTAAGTTCAACTTAATAATCGTTAATGTCATACAAGTAGTACCGCTATTTTAGGTTTATTTCTCTAGTTTTTTGTTTCATTTACAATATCTAAAGATGAATTTGGCGTCCATTATCCGGGCTGCTTATGTTCGCCCTATTTGATTTGGTATATACATTTCGCACATACGGTAACGTCGCACACTGGTGTAAAACTCATAAAAACGGCACATATGGGTAGAAAATCAAGTTCTTTGAATTCTTAAATTATACGTTAGGTGTTATTAAGAATGAATGGGGGCATCTTTTATGCACGACCTTAGAACTGATAAGTAACCACGTACTGAAATAACACCCCCGTACTTGGTCATTTCATCGTAGCGCTTAAAGCAAGTACCATTGTGCATTAATTAAAGTACCCCCAGTTAAACAGAAGGCTTAATTTGCCAGTTGAAAATACGGATTTAGATTTTTCAAGGTAAGTAGTTTTAGCCTATGTTACAATTATTTCGCTTGTATTTATTACGATGTATTAAATATTGGTACGAAGATTATGAGTATTTTTTTGGAATTTTAGCAAAAATCTGTCATAAGCTTCGATTCCCGTCGATTCCTGCGTTCTAGTTTATACATCAAGGAGAAGCATCTTTGATGAAGATTTCCTGAAAATTTCAGACCACCTCGACCCCCCTGTCTCAGTTAGTATTTTTTAAAGATACTACTGCCATTTGTAGTTTATTTAAAATTTAACATAAAAAGTGCTGCAGAACATTCTTTAGATAATTAAACAAAAACTAAATGGTATTTAGGTTTTTTTTGCACAACTAAAAATTTAATTTTAATTGTCGTTATTCCTACAAAGCAGTTCAAACATTGGTAAAGAACGGTATTTTGGCGAGCATTGTTAGTTGAGGTAAACGCGATGCGAGAGTTTTTCGGCTTTTACACCACAGTGCGTCGGCGGCACTCACCTTGCCTGCGCGTTTTTAGAGTCCTGAAAGTACCTTGAAACATTCTTCACCGAAATACACTCAAAAACTGCTTAATTCTTAATTTGTTTAAGTTTCAAAACTAACTCTTAATTAAAAACCCAATGAATTTATAACTGTCAAAATACTTAGTACTTTTTGTTTTTTAAATTTTGTGTTTATAACACTGTTAATTTTTTCCATTATAAATTTTTCACATTCTTGGCAGGCCCATGCAGAACAAATAATTCCCTTAGATCTTTCAAAGTAATTTAACCAGAAGCAAGATGGAGTTTCGGAGAAAAGCGGGACGACGTTATCAGGTGTTGAGGAGGGGAAGTAGACTCCGCAAGCGTAGCCGGAGCGGAACGTTTTTAAAATGTAACATTTTCAACATCTAACTGAATATGTTACAATGACTCGTAAAAATATAATTTTTAACAGGGATCGTCTTTGATCCTTAGGTCTGAAATGAGTTATTACATTAACAAGCAGATAGACAGACGGGCACGCAGCGGTGTGACAAATTAAAATTATAAACCTAGCAGAGAGTTTGACTTTGTAACGACTTGTATTATTCAAATGTGGTGTGTGAGTACAGATCAACTAAAGCATTTCGTCATTATTTATCATCATGTGTTTATACTCTTCTAATATAATATTATACTCTATTCACTTCAACAGTGTTTCTCAAACTCTCCAAGTCACCATTCCCTTAGTAAATTATTCTAACCTCTCTTCATCTATATACACTGGTTGTCCCAAAGTCACTATGTAATGGATAGCGCCATTTTCGTAAGAGATTAATTTAATCAGCACCAAAGCTTGAGCGGCTTCTTTTTCGGCGATGTTCGGCCATGTTGACGTCAAGATGGAAACGTGTAGAAAAAAAGTACAGGTCTTTATCCCACTCTTGATGTGTAGTACTAGTTTATTCAATTCAATAACAAATCACCTTAATTCCACAATTGACCAAATAGTTATATAAAGTAAAATCTAAGCAAACTGTTGTCGACTGGCTTCCTTGGCATCACTACTTTCCGTTTATGCTTGTTCTAGCCATTCGCACTTAGTTGATCGCTCCCGACTTAGCAGGTCTGCGTCTCCAGTACAGACTAGCGAACTCTGACCACGTTCCGGAAATACAGATAACACATAAGCAACTAGCTATAGTAGTAATATTATATAATACAGTATTTGAACTGTATTGTAAGCAAGGGTACGATAGCATTATTTTAACGTAGCTCACCAACCTTTCGGTATATGATCACGGACCCCCTTTCACGAACTTATGAGTCCCGAGTCACGAATTGAGATACGCTCAATTAGCGCATAAATGCTGCTAGTGCGTACTGGTTGGAGCGACGTTACTATCCATCCTGCAGTATCTATCCAGGCTAGTACCGAAGCTAAGACCGTGCTCTCCCGCCAGGTCCCTTCTCCTAAGAGATGAGCCCCTAGTTCAGCTTCCGAGTTTTCCCACACGTAGTAGTACCACTACCCGGCCGCATCCAACATCAATGTGGCTGGGCTTGAAAGGTTATACCACTCCGGTCTACCAAGTTATAGGTCCTGGTGTGCCCTATCACTGTTTTTTTAATTCTACCGAAGCAGAATCCCAGTATGTACCAGTTAAGGTGAAGTTGACTTGAGTGTGAGAAGCTATATATGCGCATCAGCACCCCTTAAGCGGAGTGGTTCTCGACGGTTTCTGTGGATCATACGACCGGATACTGCACAGTCATAGCATGATCCCCATACTTTCGTTTCCGAACACATCTACCTGGTGGTATGCAGTCTTCCATTGGCCAGGGCTTACCCCCTCCAACCGGGATAAACCTCACTTGATTCTCCTTCGCCAGACGAAGCTTGTGGTAGGAATCAACTCCACCCCATGTGTCAGAGTTTCCTCCTCAACGTTAATGAGTATTTCGTCGAGTAACACCTTCGTGTATCTCTACCACACATTGTTTCCCTTTCTGACTGCGTCGTCTGCTACCCACGTTTGGGCAGGTACCTTCTCAGGTCTCGTCTCAGATACTAGTCAGTCGATTCTAACGACAGCCTGGGTAACTACATATTGGATAGATTACAGCCAGTTCTAAGGGTGGACGCCGTGTAGTCTGTACTCAGGCTAGTCTGGTATACTAGACACGTCAGACACTTCAAGCGACTGCCCAGGCCTCTGTCATTCTGGAACTAGACTCGGGTACTAGCCATGATTTTGAACTGTATTATAATGTTATGTAAAATTATTGCAACATGGTCAAACGTAAATCCACGTTGTATATAAATCTAAGATCTAATACGTGGTATGAATGTTCCTATGAGCTACGTCACCGGTTTTAGAACATGTAAAATTCTGTAAAATATATTCTGCAGTTTAGGTTGGAAATTTAAAAATCGTGAATGTTTAGTGGTGGATTTATTCACGGTATAACCACTCGGTCATAAACATAAATGAACAAGTGATAACGCAAGCAGCATTTTTAGTCATCGCTACGTACCAGCAACTACCGGTGGAACTAAGTTTTTGCCACTAGTCGCAAGCATGTAATTGCTACGGTTTCATTACGTGCCTGGAACCAAAATGAAGAACAATTCTTGGGTAGCAGGTACGTGGCGGAATAGTAATTGCTTCTTTCGTGGAACTTTTTTTATCTTTAACACATCGTGTCGCGTGGTTACTCTCTCTTACTGTTGAACTTAACAAATATTTTATCACTTTCTATATTAATGCTGCGATCGTGTCACAAAATGGATTAGATTACTATTTTGTTTGTAATACGTACTTAATAATACAAAGAGCGATGAAATGTTTGATTATTTTGTCATTCCAGTATGCCGAAATTATAAACCATTGCAACTTTTCTATTAAATGTGATAATGATAGGTCGAAAAATAACAACGCGCCTTTTTTAAATATATTTTTTAATAAAAAATATATTTAATAAAATATGACAAAAATACTTATAAGTTGATACACATGATATAAACCATTTTTGTATTATTCCTGTTATGTTCTTTTATGTGTTTAAATAAAAGATACTTAGTTATTGTCATTAATAAACTTGATTAATATTGAGTGAGCAGGGAGCATTACATACACAATGCATACACTGTACAAGACGTGTGTCCTCCAAGCCGACTCAAGTGGTACTGACGGACGCCCGCCAGTATTGCCAGGATTGGCTAGTTACATCACTACAAATAAATGTTTCCAACTTCAAGCTACATGCATAAAAATTCCCAAGACACAATTTAGCACCAATTTGTTATTTTTATTGAAGGTTATGTAGTAAAACATCTAATAACAATCATAACAAATTGCAAATTGATTAATGATTATTGATTAATCCAACATTTTACAAGTAAATATGGAGATTGAGTAGTTTACGAACAATTACTTTAAAGTGATTCTCCTGGGTTCAATACTACTGTAACATTTTTAAAACTTTAAAGTAACTTCGGGCAAGTTACTGCTACAATCATAATACCACTTTGCAGTTACACCGACTTTAAAGTAATTATACTAAGTGACAATACCGTTCCACATACTTTAAAAGTTACTCAGAAGTAATGGAACTACATAGTTCCAATAAATAGTAGAAACAACTACACAATTACTAAAATATTGCGAATTGAAGTAATTGAACTTATAAAGTCATAAATTTAGTTGTAGTTACGTAACAACTACTCAATCGAAGTTCCGATCTCAGTTACTGCTACTTAGATGTTGCTTGAGAAGTATTGTTATAAGTATCCAAATAATTTAGTAATACATATCACAAGTAAATCTTGGAAATTGTTTAATGTATTTCAGGACTTTTTTGTCGTAATTAAAGTTTACTCTAACTTACGTTATCACATGGTTATATATAACAACTAAGTTTCGAACTACTTCTGCTTAAATTTAATCCAGTAACAATTGAATTACTATAAACTACCACGCGTATCCGATTATTGCCTTCTTATGATATATCTATATCTATAATATATTGCGTGTGCCGCAACAATTCCGCAAACGGAAAAATAAATGAAAAGGTGCCTACTATAGTTGTAAAAACTCATAGAAGAAAATCTTCATGAGAATTTTAAATTAAAAGAAAATCACAATGATAAGAGTTTAGTGTAAATATGAAAGCTCTAGAATCGCCCCGTTACCTATTCAATTGCCTCCACGATGATAGCATTTGCAGTTCATACTTATTGTTAGAAAATTACTCATATACTGTATGAGGAAACACAGCGTCCATTAGGGTGTTAATTACTATTATAGCTTCTAGTATTGCACACAAAATGCTAATGGTAGTATTTGTTTTTCTTCTCTGCAGTTCTGTAAATCAAATTAATAACGCGCATTAATTTGAAAACGTATGTAATTTCATCTGCCACGAGGGGTGTTAAACAGCAAAGTTTTTATGAAAATTAGCAAACTAGTCAGGAAAGTGTTGTTTAATATATTGTTTAAACATGCCGCAATCTAAAAGGAATATTTCAGCGGAACGTCGGGCCGTGTTCGCGTATTTTTCCAACTGAATAATCCTCCTAGAATAATGTGCATTACGAAGCGCATTAGACAGGGATTTCACTGCGGTCCTGCGAGGCTCTACTGCAAGATCCTCTGGATTCCTCTACACGTGTTTGCTGCTCTCGACTTTACATGCATGTTGTATTAAAATACATTGTTATGACAGCTCTGGGAGTATGCACCATATTTAACATCACACGCTCATTCCATATGCAAAACTAGAAGCCAGACTCTCCCACATAAGCGGAAACGCTACGACGTCGTGTATCTTTTTCCTACAGACAATAGGATGTTTTGTTCTCAAGCGCAAACGTTCTCACGCTTTTAATAGTTGTAATAAAGAGCAAATTTGCAAATCTGACGGTTCCCAGTAAATCAAAGTGCTTGTTGTGTACATACTTCATTTAGGTTTATATATCTTTGCGGTTGACAAATAGACACGGAAGTTGGCTTTCGACTAGGTATCCACGTGCGAATATTAAATTTCTGCGTAATTTATTTTAATTACTGCTCTAATAAGCGTGCTCGCATGGTAAAATTATATAGTCCCATTTAAGTACCGTAACAAGTTTTCAGTACACGGTACACACAACCATTCTAGCGTGAATTGTTAGGTCGGGCGTATACCGAAACACTGTGTTTGTAATAGTACACTGTTTGAATCCCATCATAAGCAAATAATATTTTTGATTACTTTCGTAAAAGCTGCTTCTCTATCAGTTTAATATATTTCATAACGAATACTTATTACTGATTTATATTCATTCGTGATGTACTACTTAGCACGGTCTCATAAATAATGAATTCTCCAACATACAGATCTTGTACCTTATATATTGCATAAGAGTTTCCACAGCCTTTGACGTAAGTTTGGTCACGTAATGCTTCTATTACTTGTTCACATGACCCATTCAGATGATTCATTCATATGAAGTTGTACTACAAAGCTATGCTCGTATGCATCAATAATACTTCAAACTATTTAAAATCCAAACGGTCTTATTTTGCTTATTTTCACTATAGTTAGAATGCAATATTACACAGTATTAAACAGATCTCTTTTTTCTGTTGTTGAACAAATTGGTGCTATGAAATAGCAAGTGTCTTGACTGTGGCAATAGCGAGCTTTACAAATAAAAATCGGCATGCAACACAAAAGTCTGAATAAACTAATCAGTGAGCCTTAACTTGGTGATGATATTTGAAATAAGGCTTGGAGATGAGCAGGTATGAGTTAAAGCAAATTATCAGCCAATATTTAGAAGATCATCATGACGATTATATTCTAGCATCAGCAGAGTGTCAAAAAATGATATTGATAGCATTAATACAGCTTTGATTAATAACTTAAATCTATAATAATATGGTGAACCAGGTAAGCAGTGCCCCAGGACACCAGATTCTAGGCTCCTAATCTAAAGTAGTACGGCTAAGCATCATTGGGGAATCAGGTAAGCAGTGTCCCTGGACACCAGCTTCTAGATCCCTAATACTAAGAGGTAGGGTATCAGGTAAGCAGTGCCCCTGGACACTAGCTTCTAGTTCCCCTTCAATTAATTAAATATACAGTTACTTACCAGCTTAGTTCAAGATCATGGTCGGATGGGAGTCAATTCACGACTGACTATAGAGTTCAAACAAACTGTTTATATACTGTATCCGCATGAATATTACGGAAGCCTTAATGTATAAATGAATATATTACGTATAATGAGATTAATATATAAATGCATAATGTATAATTGAATATATTAGTTTTAATGAGATGAGTATATTATCTTATCATATAAACGGCAATTCGCATGCGATGCCTCCTGCAGGTGGTCTTGTGTGGGCAGCCGCTGCAAAGACGAGTGTAACCTTGGTAACATTTGCATTGAACGAAATGCAAGTTGAGGAATTATGAAATTATTCAATTCGAAATAATTCCGTTTGTGACAATATGTAGTATGTTTTTCGCGTACCTATATTCTAAGTCTTTCAATTTTAGTCAACAAATCTTTAAAATAATGTAACGGCGCGAGGTGGAACCATGTAACGAGAAAAGTACATTTTGTCTGTAGTATTTATCTAGAATAAATGCTGCCACTTTATGCAAGTTTACGTTCATTGTCTACTAAAATGCCTGGTGTGTACGGAACAGACCACACGGCGTACACTCATAGAACTGGCACCGGCATATCCAATCCCAGGCTTCTGTGTAATGGATTACTCCGGCCAGGAAAAATGTGCGGTAGAGATTCACGTAAGTGTTCTCAACGGATACGCATTAACGTTGTAAAGAATGCTCTGCATATATGAGAATTGGTGTGGGTAGATTGGATTTTCGCCTCGGATGAAAACTTGCATGGTGCTGTCTAGAACCACTACGCTTAAAGGATATTGATGCGAATACACAGGCTCCCAATACCAAGAGTAGACACCGGGATTCTAGTTAGGTAGAATTAAACAAAGCGCTGATGCGTCCAAGTCCAGCCACATTGAGGTTGGGCTCGGTCGGATAGTGGTTCCACATTTGTGGGGAAAGTCTGAAGCTGGACTAGGGTAGTCTCCTTGCTGGGAGAAACTGAGTACGTTTATAACTCCGGTACTAGCCTGGAGAGCTAGTAGGGGTTTGGATAGGTATATCTCGCTCCCACCAGTGTGTACTGGTAGCTTTTGCAATACTTCCTAATTTATTTACCTAATTTTAATTGTATGCAATTATGCATACCCACGACCAATTTCAAAATGCATCCAACGATGTCATCTTTTCGCCCGCATTCCCTTCCAAAAACGCATAGGGGAATCCACGAATCTTAACGCCTTGTTTTGATTACAACAGTAACCATTAATATTGTCTTTGGGGGTGTTTATTATTGTTTAAGTATCGATGACCTTTAAGGTCCAAGTGTACCCAAAAAAATGTAACGGTACATTCAAAAATTCTAAACAAAATCACAGTGGATTTATTTATATTGTGAATAACTATACCAAATTTAACAAAATCTTAACCACATGATTAATAATCGTTGTTTTTTTCATAAATAATATAATGATGTGATAACTTTGGTTTTAAATTAATACTCTAGAAATGTTAAAACTTGCTTACCTCACTTGTTTAAAAAAACGATGTTTATTAATTAAATTATTTCACATTGTTACGTGAAAATTTAATTTTAGTGAAACTGTACATTCAAAGTTAACCAAAATAATACCACTTAAGTTTCATAGTATTTGAACTATTTTCCCAAAATTCTAAGAAAATCGTATGTCTAGGGACTAAATTATTGCCAAAAAACATGCTTTTTGCGAAAAAGGGGTTTATTTTTGCCTATCATTTGCAATAATTTGTATGTAGTTATATTTTATTGCAGTTACCTAACCTAACCTAACTTGTTTTAAAAACGATGTTTATTAATTAAATTATTTCACATTTTTACGTGAAAAATTAATTTTAAAGAAACTGTACATTCAAAGTTAACCAAAATAATACCACTTAAGTTTTATAGTATTTGAACTATTTTCCCAAAATTCTAAGAAAATCGTATGTCTAGGGACTAAATTATTTCCAAAAAACCTGCTTTTTGCGAAAAAGGGATTTATTTTACCTATCATTTGTAATAATATGTATGTAGTTATATTTTATTGCAGTTGTGTTAAAAGGGAAAGAATGTATGATATTTTTTGCTTTGTCGGCAGTATCGAATAGGATTTCTCTTTCCAGGATCTAATAACAAAGCAAATACGTATTTTTGGAAGTCGGTAACATTAATTTTAAATTGCTTCATGCAGAGCTGATGGCTGCAGAGATTAAGAAATTTTATTCTAAAAGGCAACAACTTGAAATAATGGCATACAACTTACATATGTTGTTATCCAAAAACCTTCAAGAGTGTGAATGGATTTTATTTGAGCAAAAGATATATCCTGTTATTGAACACAAATTCTACTGTAAAAAGAATAAATTAAAAAAGAAATTTAAAAATCTTTCTGCTGAATTAGGTAAGAAAGTGGAAAATACAATTAATAATAGCCAGTCGGACTTAAATATTGTTGTAAACCATACTAATTTAAATTTTAGAAAAGAAGAAATGGAGTTTCTTAATAAAGGATTACAGTACGCTATCACACCAACACAAGTTCCAATCCAGGAGATGATTAGTGACTTCGAGGTTAATATTAAAGAATTGGAAGACGAACAAAAAATAGTTTACAGAGACGGCTTCAAAAGAATGTTAACGAAAGAATTACAAAAGACAAAAAACAATAAGAAGATATGGAGAAATAAGAAAAACAAAGATATTATTAATAGTTTAAAATCAAAAGAATGTTTCTATGTTAAATCAGATAAAGGGAATAATATAGTTATAATTAAAAAATCTGATTACCAACATAAGATTGAAGCATTAATAAATGAGGGTCCTTATAAGGAAATCAAAAAGAACCCGTTAAATCAATTTATTAAAGAAGTTAAACAAGCCTTACAAACTAGCAAGAATGTAATATCGAATCAAGAAGCGAAGAAACTTAAAGTGGATAACCCTATCTTACCTAGACTTTATGGTCTTCCGAAGTTACACAAACCAGGAGATCAAATGCGCCCTATTGTATCAAATTTAAATAGCCCGACTTATAAACTTGCCAAGTGGTTATCTAACACTTTTAATAAGTTCGATAAGTTCGAAAGTTTGAGTGTTAAGAATAACATACAATTAGTGGAAAAATTAAAAAGTGTACAAATTCAAGATAGTGATCAACTGGTGTCATTTGATGTTACTTCCTTGTTCCCAAGTATCCCAATCAATGAAACTATCAACTATCTAGAAGAATGGTTGATAAATATAGGTGTAGAAAAAGATAAAATTAAAGAATTAATCTCACTGACTAGATTATGTATGAAACAAAATTGTTTTGTTTTCAATAATATATACTATCAACAAACGAATGGCACAGCTATGGGAAACCCATTATCACCATTTTTAGCGGAACTTTTCATGAGCAAATTCGAAATTAAAATGAAAGAAGAATGTGATTGGTTTCCCAAAGTGTGGCTGAGGTATGTTGATGATATCTTTGCTATTGTCAAAAAAGATATTTGTTTAGAAGAGATGTTAAACAAAATGAATTCCAGATGTGACAGCATTAAGTTCACTGTTGAAAAAGAAATTGACAATTCATTACCATTTTTAGATATTAGAATTATCAAGGCTTGTTCCCAGCTGGAGTTCAACATATATAGAAAAGAAACCAATACTAACAGATACATCCCCAATGATTCCTATCACCATTGGAGTCAAAAATTAGCTGCTTTTAACAGTATGGTCCATCGCATGATAAATATTCCCCTTACCAAAAGTAGATATAATAAAGAAATGGACTTCATTATCAATGCGGCTGTTATTAATGGGTATGAAAAAGATACCATTTTAAAAATAATAAATAGACAAAAATTAAAATTTGAGTTGAAGTCTGTTACTTCTTTAAAAAAACATACCGATGAACTTAAAAGAAAGAAATTTATTTATCATTCGACTACCACTAACAAATTAAAGCAACTATTTAAACCTCTAGGGATACAAACTGTTTTTTCTTCCTCTAAATTTAAAATTAAAAATCTTTTAGGTTCTACCAAAGATAAAATTAACCCTTTAGATAAAGCAGGGATTTACGAAATTGCATGCAATAATTGCCACAAAAAATATGTAGGTCAAACTAAAAGAAATGTACGCACTAGAGAAAAAGAACATATATATTATATTAAAAATCAAATGTTTGATAAGTCCGCTTTGGCAGAGCATGTATGGAGTGAAGGTCATAAAATAAAAAGTGTAAAACTATTAGAAGAGGTGAACCAGTATCAATACCTTAATATAAAGGAAGCTATATATATGTTTTTAAACAAAGATCATCTTATGAATTTTGATTTAGCCCCCCTCCATAACGTTTTATTTGACATACTCCCCACTTTTAAATAAGATTTTAATGTGTGAGTTGTTGGATGTATTTTTAATTTGTTGATTTTAGTTTGTTTACAACACTGATGATGCCTACTTTGTAGGAGAAATATATTTGTTAAGTAATAATAATTATTTTTAATAATAAAAATAAATTTACAGGATAGTGTTTGGTATTATTTATTATAATTAATTTTAAAAATTATCCTTATCCATTAACCATTATTTATTTTTTATTTAGGAATACATTTAATAATTGCTTGATTTGTAGATTATTTGTATGCAATATCTAAATACTACATTATAATATACTAATTCTAAGCTTAATTAATTAGCAAGAAAGTTCTCATCTAAAGAGGCTTATACGATTATGTACTATTATAGCTTCCTAATAATTGATTTCCTTATTTCCCCTAGTTTGTGTATCTATGAAAATATATTAGGGTTTATGTGGCCTTCCATGACCACAAAATATTTTTGTGCGCGCCGCTGTCAATCTACGACAAGATAGCCAAATCTCTTCGTCAAGTGTCGCCAATCCTAAAGATGACTAATTTTTGTATTCATTGTTTGGATCTACTATTACAGTATTTTAAAGTGTCAACGTTTGTGTTTGTTACTTTTTGCAGAATTTTTACAAACATCTGTTAGCGTGTTATTTTACCTTCGTACGAAACCTATCATAATAGTAAGCAACCAGACTGCCAGGTCCGGTTTAAGTTCGGGTAATTATTGAGGGGCCCAAAATTTTTATTGCAAAGATTTTTGCCATATAAAAGTTTTGCCATATAAATCAGCGTGCATTATTTAAGATTCACCCTGTATACTAGTAAATAGTCTTTAATTAGTCCAAAATTATAACCTAGTCTAATTTGATTTATTAGTATTTATATTTATATAGTGGGAGTGCTGGCTTGAGCTCAAGTGAGCACCGCCACATTAGAATTCCCATTTCTGATTAAAAAAGGTTCGTCCAAAATAAGTTTATAATTAGTCCAAATCTATAGCACTAAAGTTTTTTTATTTACAGCAATGATAAAAGAACTAAGCTTTTAGGTATGCTTAGTAACTAACAATAAAATAAAATTTTCTTAGATAAGATACCACAGAGATTTGACACTGAATCGGACAACCGTTTATCGGCGGGGTAACGCAAACAAAAAAAAGATTGTAAATATAAATACTTACCTGCATTAAGGTAATGTAACGTTCTTTTTAAATAATAGTAAAGCTGCTGTTTTAATTGTCTGTTATCAAGAGAAAATATTTACACTAACACTGTTTAATTACAAACAACTATAATTTATTAACAAACTTAGACTAATTTAAATTACACAAATATTTATTCAATAAGATTTATATTATACTATTTTATATATACTCATTTATATTCCACTACTACAAGATGCGCGTATTTGATTAACTCCTTGTTGACTGGTCACTAAACTCCTCCTGCGCGGCGGAGCTTTATATACCGTATTCAAGATTTGCTGGAACGCACTAGAATCGTAGTCGATGCGTCATACATTCCGCCGCCAATCTCGAATGTTCACCGGCAATGCATAAGGGTTTCTTCCGTTCATTACAGTAACTTACCGGTATAAGTTTCAGCTAAAAACAACTAAAGTTTGATTCCAAACATGGGTTATGCGACAGTGAATAGTTCTTAATTTTAAGTTCAAAATTAAGTTAGGGTTTTTTTCAGAATTTTATCAGTTTTGATTTAGTGGCATTATTTATGTGTAGTAGTTTACTATTTAGGGGTTGATTTTGAAAGCGAATTATATACTAGTAAATAATCTTTAATTAGTCCAAAATTATGGCCCAAAGTTATGGTCTAAATAATTTATTAATATTTATTATTATATAGTGGGGGAGTTAGATTGAGCTCCAGTGAGAACCGCAACTATACCGAACTTGTATACTTGCCAGGTGACTAATGTTAGATGTCGAGTAATTTTTTATTATTTTCAATCTTCACAAAGATCTTTCTGCAGATGCGACGGTAATTGGAATGTTAATTTAATTTTCAAAACAGTAACAAAATTTGGATACAATTCAAATAAATTACTTTTAAATAAATATTATAATATTTGTTATATGATGATCCTATACTATGATAATATTGTATAAAATGTGATAAAAAAATATGGTTTTTACTTTTCTCACTAGTCGGCGCTATCTATCTGCAAGCATAGTGATTTACTCAGCATCCAACCTTACCTTGGATTGGCGGACGTGAAATGTGCACTAATTGCATGATAATATTCAAATGTATGTATATTCAATTCAGATTAAAACAAAGAAAAGAAAACCATTTTGGTTTTGCAAAATCAGTCAGCAGCGCGGGGCCTCCAGAAACGCGGGGCCTTGTGCGCTCGCACCGTACGCACCCCCTCGGGCCGGCACTGGTTCTCGTTGTTATTTTTCATCATTTAAGCCAAATGTAAATTATATAGCAGTAGTATATATTCAGTATCAATCAAAACCATTTTTAATTTTTCCAACTATACTGCAGAGTTAATTCTCAGTTTATGACATTTCTGTTTTTGAAACTTGTTATTTACCTTTCGCGATTTCATACATTTTAATATACTATTTGTTTTGAAATCGATAATATTTTGATATCAAAATATCATAACAAGTAGTTGCATTGCAAACATTTTCCTCTAATGTATGTTTATGAAATTTTAATGGCTCGATGCAATAAAGGTGTAATGTTTCGATAATTTCTATTATACTTGCAAAATTATTGTGAAAAATATGAACATGTGAATGGATAGGATATGGATATGCGTGAACAGTATATTTGTAGCAGGAAATAGTGGAATTTTTGAGAATAAGTACTAAATATTTAATGTCAATCCAACGACTTTCTTAAAAATTCGTATATCATTTACATATGTAGGTATATACGATACATAGATAAATCTTGAGATTGAGGGTCGATTCGGCTTAACTCTAGAAATACTACAATTCTGTTTTCATATAGATATATGGACGTATTATCTCATATGTACAATCTACAGGGTGATTCAAATGTATGTTAACCCCTTATTAGTATTTATTTTTAAGATAATGGGTCCGCTCAAAAAATAATTTTAAACAATATTATGTGCAGTTTTTAAACATACTAAACGTTTTGGAGAATTTGTATATTATACGGGTGGGAACACCCTGTATATTTTTCAAAACTAGATATACAGCCTGTTCGTTCTCAAACTCGGAAATATGCATTTAACATGGTGTTGAACGTTCTTGGTCATTCCTGCTTGTCAAATTCAACTACAAGAAAGATAATCACACATATTATTGTTTAAAATTATTTTATGAGCGAACCTATTATCTTAAAAATAAAAACTAATAAGGGGTTAACATAACTCCATCAGTTTTGAAATTAATTTTGATTTATTTGATCCATCCCTCGTATCGTTCAGGAATTCAGTATTCAATATACTTAATAACGGTTAATTACCATATATACCTACATATCTCGTTTCATTCCAATTTTCAATAAATAATTATTTGTTTACTTTCCATTGTTTTGTATTATTATAATATGTTTTCTTCTATATGTATATAATTATAATTGTAATGTTTTGTTGGGAGTAACTAAGTAACTAAATATATTTGAATCACACTGTATACATGTGTTAAATCTACATAAAGTCATGAATACAATATATTGTTTTCATTGTGCTTTAATGAACAATTGCAATTAATTGCAAATTTTTCTTGATTTAATAAAAATATCGATTGAAAAAGTCAGCTCAAAGATGTAGCTCATTGTTCAAAAGTACTGAAGATTTGCTATAGCAGAGCAGTAATGGCGATCCTATATGCTTTTGGTTCAATTCCGTTGGGAACCGACTAATTCTAATTAATACCTAATTAAGATAAATCCAATCGAATGAAGAGTTACGCAATCTTAAATAATTTGAGATACACTCAAACAGCCCGCTTTCGCTATTGCGAGTACTACCAGTTCACACTGGTGGGAACGAGCTTGCTTATCCACTCTCTGCTAGCTCTCCAGGTTAGCACCAAAGCTATAACCGCGCTTCCACGACGGGTTCAATCTCCGAAAACGTGGACTTCTAGTCCAGCATGCGGACTTCTCCCACAACGTAAGTGGGACTTCACTGCCCGGCCGAAACCAACCACAATTTGGCTGGGCTTGGAGGTTATACCACACCGGTCTATCATGTTATGCGCCTAGTTGCCAAAGCTTCGCTTAATTCTACTTTAGCACAATCCCGACATGTACCCGTTAAGGTAAAGTTGCCTTGAGCGTGGGAGGCTATATATTCGCATTAATACCCGTTTTGGGTGTTCGGGAGACCACACGACGCTCACCCATAAAACCGGCTGTCTTCTACCCTATCCCTATAAAGGGCAACAGATGAAGCTGTCAGATTAAGTGTGTGGTAGAGAAATTCGTGAGAATTCTCGACGGTAACTCATACCGATCAGGGGGAGCCCTGTAGATGAGACCTGTGTGGGCGGATTCGAATCTCGCCTGGGATAAGGTCATTTATGGTCACCAAGGAACCCGCTGCTTGACCGAGGACATTTATGGTTACCAACGGAACCCGCTGATTGACCGAGGTCAATTATGGTCACCAACGGAACCCGCTGCTTGACCGAGGTCATTTATGGTCAACAAAGGAACCCGCTGTTGATCTCAAGTGCGGAGAATCGAAGTGAGGTTTACCCTGCTTTTGGGCTAATGGGAAACTGCAGGCCGCCAGGTAAATGTGCTTAGGAGCTATCCCGACCACCCTATGATCCGGACTGCAGCGGGTACAGTGATTGGGAGAAGCTCTGAAAGCCATTACACTTAAGGCGAGTTGAAGCGAATACATAGCCTCTCACAATCAAGACAACTTCACCAAAAACGGGTACACACCGGGAGTTTATAACGTGTAGACTTAAACAAAGCTCTGTCGAGGGCCCACCAAGCCTAAAATTGGAAGATCGGGGTGGCAAAACCATTAAAAAACCAAGTCCCGTCACAATTGAGGTTGGATTCGATCGGGCAGTGGTTCCACTTTGCAAGAGCGCATAGCTGGGGAATAGTCCTATTGCTGGACGAGGTACTTCGGTACCGGCGTGTGAGCACGTGACGTAAGTCAATCGCTCCGGTACTATGCCTGCGATAGCTAGTAGAGGGTGGATAGGCAACCTCGCTCCGACCAGTGAGCTGATCTGGTAGCAATTGCTGTACTGCCGGTTATGCAACTTGCGCGCTGATTGGGCGTATCCCAATCACTTCCTTCTAGAAGGGAACGTGGGGGTATGTTCATACGGGTACCCCACGTAAAACAATCATGACAATCAATTAATACCCGTTAAGTGTAGTGGCTCTAAACGGTTTCCTTTGATCATAAGATTGGAACTGCTGTAGCATGATCCTCATGCTTTCGTCGCCGAACACATCTACAAACCCATAGGTGGCATGCAGGTTTCCATGAACTGACGGGGGCAAGACCCCCCCCCAACAGGGTTAAACCTTTTTAGATTTTCCTCCATCAGACTGAGCCTGTAAACAGCGATAATTAAATCCACCCACGTTGGTACTCATGTTTGTAGGGTTTCCTCCACAACGTTGATGAGTTTTTGTCGAAAAGCACTTTCGTGGTTCTCTACCACACGTTGCTTCCTGTAACATCTGACAATGATTAAAACTTGGAACTTCAAAGATGCTTAATCTCTGGAAACCTGAAACTGAAACTGTTACAATTTTAAGATAGATTTGAGCTTCTCAGACGCTAAAGTTCTAATACTGTGAAACATACAATTGACGAGTCTTTGAGAATGTGGATTTCCCATATCCTGACGGAGAATCAATCAGCCTAAAAGTCTTCATGTTTTTGTTACTTCACCTTCTTAAAAAAACATTATCATAAACGTTAAAGTGATTCTACGAGTATCCATTGGTTTTCTACTTACAATTTTACATTTAGTACGAGTTTATGCGTGATTTCGCTTTCCCTAGGAAAAACAATATAAGAATAGCAAAAACTATACAATATCTATTCAATAATTTACCTAAGACACTCTGATAGTAAGGTATGTGTTAGAGTTGTGTCACATGCCATAGATTTGTAACTAAATACACAATTTTATCAGCGAGCGCTTGAGTCAAACCATCGAAAGCTAAGCACCACCCATAATGGGTGTGTCTCTTTCTAACAAATGTGTTCATCAATAATCGACCTTTTCATCAAACGAGCGCTACCATTGCCGGTCTATCATTTTATTTTTAATATTGGTAGTAAATCTAGTATCTTGTGGTTTTTATTGGTTTTACTATAACAAGTATCATGAAGGAAGTTGTTAATGTAATGTGCAGCTGCTAAAAACGTCAAAAGTAAATACCGTTTATTATTTTTAGTGTTGATGTCACCAGATAAAAGTTTAAATATCTTACTTTAAAAAACTTTTTAAAAGTCTAATATTATACTTACTTTTTATTTGTAGCTTTAGGGCTCACAAAACGTTTATCAATCAGAGGTTATGTTTATGTACTTTTTGTTTATGTAATAATATGTATGACATATGGAAGTTGCTGCCATTATAAGTTACTAAACTAAAGTAAGATCAGTAAGGTTAACCAATACTCAGAAGTAAAAAAGGTAGACCCGCTTTTAATTCTGCATTTCACCATTGTGGGTACCAAATATTGAATAAATTAATAAATGTCGAATTTTGGGAATGAAAACTAAAGCACAAAGCATACATATTATTTGTATGATGAATTGTGCCAATAAAATGCTAAAATAAATTGGAACTAACAAAAATATCAATATTTTATAACAATAACAGAGGCAACGAAATGAAAATTAAAAATAGTAAAACTTCCTACAATCTCTAAATTTAAAATTTATTCAATCGTTAAATGTTTCAGTAACAATGAGAATCCATTCAAATGTACAATTTTGTGTTTATTACAAACCGGTTTAGTTTGTTATTAAATACATTCAAACAAAGAATTTAAATCTATAATATGGCAGTGAAGTTGTTAACTGATTTTATTACAAATTATAATAATTAATAGATATTTGTATAGTAAATTTAAATTATTAAATTAAAAAAATATTTTGTATAAGGCAATTCTTGTAATGTGTAAAAAGCTATTGAAAAAGTATTCATTAATATGTCGACGAAGAGATCAACAACGAGGGTCGAAATTGTGATTTTCCTTTATCAGTAGTGATTGATGGGATACACTTTGTTTCAAATATCCTTCATATTAATGTTATTTCATACCCAAAAAACAAAGAACTTCGTTAAATAATGCATTCTCTTTGGTTGCTACACATTTACCATCATGGAATTCGATACATTAGAGAGTTAGGTTAGTCGTCACTTTTTAAAAACGGTTTTCATGTTTTTTCTACCTTTTCTGCCTGATTTATTTTCTGATTTGGAAAAAACAATTTGTTATTTATGTCTCATTCTTTAGCGTTGCCCTAAATTTTCAAATAAATTTAAGTGGATAATTCTACAAAATTTTCTATAGAAAAAAGCAATTTCATTCTGCATTCTGTTTTCATATTAAATTGAAAGGATATTATTTCAACCTTATAATATTCAACATTTTTTTAATAAGTTTTTTATATGATGCAGACCTCGATCAGCTGATTAAAATCTGTCCTAGGTGCAAACTTAAAATTCTGGTCAGGAATATTTAAGCGTTTCTTTAACTAAGGTCAAGCCAGGTACTGTTCGAAATTGTCAAATTCAATGCAAGATTAATAAAATCTATACCACGCTGAATATCCGAATAAAGCAACTAATTCTATTTAATTCAGATGGGGGATGGGAAGTATAAAGTTGCTCATATTGTCTATATATTTTTTAACAAACAATTGCGTTACGAAAAATTTACAATTCCCATTTTTTTCTATGGCTCTGATGATTTAGAAGAGACTATTTGGATAAAATAAACATATGTATTAGTATAGATACATTAATGTAGTAGGCAGAATTACCAAGAAATCGATATTCTGATTACTTTAAAAGAACTAACAATGAGGGCGGGAGTTGAATAGTTCTTATGCAAAGGAAATAGGATGGAATGACATTGACCTTCTCATTTTGTCGCACAAACCTATATGGCATTTTATTAATTCTTAAGATACAATCTTTTGAACAGTACTCTACTTGACTAGGTCTATATAAAATTGAAATTCTTATATCTCGGAACCGTAAGTATTTATTAGGCATTGGCGATACTCTGGATTGATCAAGTGATAGTGCCGTCATGGCTGCAAATAATAATTGTTAATATTTTAAACATTAGGTACATTAGCCTTGGTAGTGTAGGGACTAGCGTGCTTTTCTCTCACCCAAGTGGCCCGGATTCGACTCCCGGTACCGGCAGATCTGGTTACGGTTTTCTGCAGTTTGCCTTACATTAGCTGTAATACAAATGGGGGATGTGTGCTAATAGCGAGATTTCTAAACCTAATGGACTTTCTTATGGATCTACATTGTAGCGCCGTGATTGGCTGTTTACGTTCCCACTAGTGGACGGCCTTCGGCGCTTCGAGAAGTTTTATAACCTGCTTGCCTTCATCTTTACAATATAAAAGTCACAATAATTGGTGTCTAGTATTTATTAAATACTGTCGTGTTGTTGCGCTATGATTGTTGTGTGTTAATGATAGTGTTAATCGTACGTAATAATTAGATGACTACTTTATCTGTAGATGCATTTAAATGGTTTTCCTCCAATTCTCAGAAAATATGTATCATGATTTCTTTTTAATTTAATTTTTTATTTAACTTAATCGTCAGATTTGAATTAAGAAACTTGTTACTAGTTTGAAACAATTCGATAGATTTAATAGTTTCCTGTACATATTATCTCACACACGAACTATAATTCATTTTAAAGAGCTTTACATTAGATTTCCTTCTTTTTTAATTTAAAATCCTTAATAATGTACTGATGACATTTATATTTTTTGATATATTCTGCAAGTTTGAAGGCTTTTTCCTTGCAAGCAGTGGTGATTAACTTCGAAAATTATTTAAAATATTGATATTTATGTCACATTTAATATTAAAATTAGTCCTATTTACATAATAAATTTCTAAAAATGTGAATGACCACAATCTTCATAATCATTTGAAAGAGATGATGGGTTCTGATAATTCTTGTAAAAAGTTTAGTCGACCCTGCTGTTTAAATTATTGTGACACAGTATTCGACAGCACGAAATCGATTATATTATTTATTTAAAATATCAAAGCTTCTTTTAAAAGTTAAACCTTTAAACATCTATCGTTATAATTAATTCTAATTAATTAAAACGACATATTAATTAAACTATTATTAAGTCACAAAAAGGATTAATATGCACTCTACTATAAAACAACATTGAATTTATCTAAACACGTCAGTTGTTATGATAGTTTTCATTTCATATTTGTGCGCCACAGAAGCTGACCAATCACGGCGCCACAATACACGTCCGTAAGAAAGTCCATTAGGTTTAGAAATCTCGCGTGCTAATACCATCTGATAAGTCGGTTGCAGTCGCACGTTGGGCCGCACTAGCTTCACAGCTTCTAGGGCCTGATTCACCAGGTAATGGGTAGTAGCAATTATTATTATTATTTATATTATTATTATTAATCTTCCATTCTGTCCTAACCGAACAGACAGACTATACTGTTACTTACTGTAAGTGATCATTCGAAACTTTTATATATTTTTAACTAATATTACATTTTTTATATATGGCTTTGATCAGAATTTGACATACTAACAAGTTTTTTGTACTGTTGGGATATTAAATATAGACAATTTTGATTTTAAGCTGTATGCCCTTTTATAGATTATGGAAATGGTTATTGTTTAGTATTTATTTTAGTTTTACATATTTTAATTCTAAGCAAAGTATTTAAAGCGTTTGTGTGACACTTTGTGGTACACAATGTTGAAAATTGTTGTTTGCAACTTGACCCTTCCTGTAAATGTAATTACCATAGTGTTTCATCAGGTACTTTAAAACTTTCTACAACTATTAACCTCTCAGAAAAACAACTGATCAAATTTATATATGTATTTACTTAACAGTTATGCACATTTCTGTCCGTGACTGACGCTCGTCACTGACCACCAAATGAAATAAAGCAAGATTATGTATAAATGTTAATTGTAATTATTAATTAACATTGCCAAACCACTGAAGTATGAATATATACTTGTGCATAATATAGCGCGGTGTTATTCTTAACGACAACCACAGGTAGGTGTTTGTGTGATTGTCGGGACCGACTACTTAACGTGCCTATCCGACAGCACGGTAAAGTGTACTGAGGCTTTCCATATCGACGAGTCAAAATCTTTATCAATCTTTAGTTTTTCAACAATACTTCTAGTGAAGTTTGGCTTTATTTCAACAGCATAAATTGATAAAACTCAGCAGCACTACAGAACTCATGAGCATTGGAACCGTTATTATTTTAATATCATTCTTTTGTCTCATAAATATGAAAACTAATTTAATTACCTTCAAAATAAATAGTATCATTTAAAAAAAATATATTTTTATTTTATTTTTCAAAAATTGTAAGTATGAGTGATCAAAACCATATGTATAATTTATTCCTAAGAAATAAAGCCAGTTATTATTAAAATTTTGTTATTCCTTCCTCAGCTTTAATATTTTTTTTATCCTAAGGGACTGTTAAAATACCATAAATATACTTAATTGAAATAATAATCGTTTTAATTTAATTGCCACATGTCATATTTTTAGGATTTTGTTATTCAGCATTGTTAATTGTTAAATTAACAATTAACAATTAAATTTGCATTATTGTAAAATTTTAGAAGCGGTGAATCCCTATAAAATAAGGACAGTCACCAGAACTAACAAGTTATAGTAATATATCAAAAAAATGAGCAGGTTCAATATAATTTGTAACAGAAACAATGGACCAAAATCTGTACAAGCTCAATTTGAATTCTGTTCTTCAACCTCATTTGACTAAAACTGTATCTTACATCATTTTCTACGTTCATGAAAGATTAAAATCCGTACCACACCGTAAAATCGATAAGAAGACTATTTTTTATTATACATCGTAACCACCTCCTGGGGGTAGGAATGCTTTGGATATAAGCCCGATAGAGAATTGTTGCATCTGCTTAAAAATAATGTTGATAGTTCTTTTAATTGAAATCTAATAGTGTTATTAAATATAATTTTAGACTAGTGGCAGAACCATCATATAATATCATCAATAAATATCCTGTAAAAGTCAATATAAGAGTAAATTGTTGAAAATTTTAGAAAGTTTCTAAATCGATGGGCACCTACTATAGTTATCCATATCTGCAACTGCAAATCGGCCGCAGCATATCTTACCCTACATGCTAACCATATCGCTTGAGTTTCAAATTACTGTTAACCCAGCAATAATTATAGCATGTAGGGTAAATACAGCACCATCTATCACTGGAAAGAATATCTATTGACATATTTTCAAGAAGGTGATGCAAGTGACCTACAGAAAGACTGTCAGCAGCTGCTGTACAATTTCTTTCAAATAAAAGATACTGCATCTAGCATCAATCCTAAGACGCGATAGGACTTATCATGCTTTATTGCTAATCTAAAGATACAGACTTTGTAGGGTATGCTAAAGTGGTAGTTGTCCTTGTTGTCAGTGCTTTTACCTTTATAAAAAAACATCTGTACATTTCTTGCTTCTTGATCTTGTTTATTCTTCGATCCTTTTACAGCGGTCTTACCGTCTTCTATAAATATTCTCTTAGGCGTTATTGTTTCTTTCCTGATTTAAAAGACATACCATTGTGAACTAAACATTGAGTTCTTTCAGTATTTTGAGATTTCAATGTATTTCTAAGCTTTGGAATTTCTTGACTTTGATACCGATCGTCCTTCAGGAGAAATAATATGGATTAAAAACTTATAGGTAGTAAATACCTGCATACTTGCATACATACATACATACTCAGATCACAGCTAATGTCGCCTATATCTCTATCCTGTCCGTGCGTACATATTAGAGCAACATAGCACACCATAGATGCAGTTTCAGAAAGCGCGCAACAATATTCTGCATGTACCAGCCGCCGCTGCTATGTAGTGAAAATAATATTTATAATCCTTTGTTTGCAGATTTGCATCTTGTCTTTCTAGAATTGGTTATGCATGGCATATGGTAGATACGATAACATTGCAGTTTATCTTAGCAGACCTTAGAAATAGAATCCGGATAAAAAGAATTCCGATTTTGATGTGAAATGAAAGTAATGACTCCCTAATTCCCAAATATGACACTAATTTAAAGATAAACACTTTCTGCAACTTGTATACAAAAACCTAATCCGATATTAATAAATATCGGATTATTAATGGCCAAGTAAAGGTATTTGGTTATATTTCTAAGGGTAGTCAAATCAGAAAGGTTTCCAAATTTATGACGACAAACCGTAAATATAAGTCTGCAGCTATAATTATCTAAGGCTTAATTAAATTTACTCAAATAATATTGGATCCGAAATTCAAAGATTCTACAAAATGTGGGTTGAACAACCCTTCATTATTTTACTCACTAGATATGTCTTGGTACAAACCCTGATTTGCGTTTGAAAAGGAGCAGCGTGCTGTCTTTTCTTAATCGGTGTAGTATCTCGACACCCCTTTATCTTTATATTCAACACTTTTAATTTACTTAGTTAAATTTTAACAGTTTCACTTTAGAAACAAACTAGCAGTTCAAGTATTGTTATCTATTGAGTTATATTTTAATATTCTATAATTCCTGACCCTTGTAGATACGGAGGAATGCCGTGGAAAACGGGAGGCAACGGATTAGTGTGATGACAGGAACCCACGGGAGCAGTAACGCGACTGTCCTCATTATCTAACACAACACCCTGCATTGTACCGTAAGCTTTATACAATAAGAACTTTGCTCTCAGCTAAACAGATAATTTTTAATCTCAACGCAAAAACCAGAAAAGCAAACTGTATGCAGGTGTAAACAAGGGAAGAATTCATTATCCTTTTTTATAAGTTACATAATTTTAAAGGGTAGTTGAGTTTTTTACATATCATTTTGAATTTGAAAATAGATAAATGGTTAGTAATTTTAGGACTTTTCTGTCGACAGTTATACGGTTTTTGGAATATGTAAACTGTCTGTTTTGTCTATGTCCTGACCGATACTTGTCGTTATGAAATAACAGAAAGTAGAATTTTTATTTTAAGGGACCTACAACTTTTAAATAGAGGGCACCAGTTATGCTGCACAGCTAGGGTAGCAAAAACTGTAATAATGTAAACAGTTTGTATGAAAAAAATTAAACCATTAAATATACTACCAAATATACCAAAAAGCTAAAGAATGTTTATGTCTTAGTTACGAAAAACCTAAAATCGTGTGGTACCACTGGTACCAGATAACGTAACATCAAAAGCAGAATAACAACACCCACGGGTAGCTTTCCAGTTTTCAGGGAAAGGTTCTAATAGTTAGTATTAAGATCTTGCAAGTCAAAACAACTCGTGGTAATCTATACAGGGTCAAAAATCTAAACGCCTGTTTAAATATGTTTAATATTTTCTTGGGCATTACATTTATGCATTCCAAATAACATAACGCGCTATACAGCAAATAGAAGTTGGCAAATCGGATTACCTAAAACCTAACAGACAACAAAATGTTCCTTTGTAGTCTTAGAATAGATCTACCTACCTTATGGAAAAATTCAAATATTCGATGAAATTTCAAATATCCTACCAGGAAAATCCAGCTAGAAACAACCAACACATTAGTCTACCGTGTTTATGACCAAAACCTGTATATAAATCAGTACCCTGAAAGGCCAAAACAAATGCTTATTTAAATTTACTGATGAGCAATTTCTCAGTTAGTGTGCTGTTAAATCTTTAAACATAATTATTATTTGGAGTGATGTTTGAGTTAACTTTATTATTATACGGTTTAACTTCATTAGGACTTTATTTTATTTAAATTTGCTCTACCGTTTTGGTTTTGCATTAGATCGCCAAAATGTACGGAACCACAAGTATAGACAGTATATTTTACAATACACCCAAAAATGTAATCGAGGTTGAAATGATTGATTTCCAAATCCTACTCCAAATTCACCGCTTGCCAAATCTCCAAATATCTGCTAAATGTGCCTCCTACGATCAAAAACACTCAGGCAGTTAGTTACAAAGACTCTTCAGTGTACAATGATCTACAAAAAGCAAACAAATCCCGACCACAAGAAGTATAACTCACCACAGGAATTTCCGCGATAAGACGCGGTAGAGATTTCCAAGTTAAAGTAACTAATGTTGTATCGAACTACCAACCGATTACTCCTGGAGTATCGCAAGGTAGCGTATTGGCTCCTTTACTGTACCTTATATACACTGCTGATGTTCCAAGTATAGACAATAGGGTGGTTAAAAAAAAGAATTTTTTTTCTCGAAACGCTATAGCGCGCAAAAGTTGCCGCTGGTATAGAGAAAAAAATGACGTAAACAAAAAAGAAACCAGTTGATATCTTCCTAAAAATTAGAAAAACTGACAAGATTCGACAACTTTCGTATTTTTTTTAATTATTAAAATAGATATGAACAATACGCCATAGTTTGTTGCGTTTAGTTTCAAGTACTAAGAATATAAATGCATTTAAAAATCACTGATATTTTGATATTTAACGGTCGCGCAGTGTATTTAAAATATAAGAACTTCCCAATTTCAATTGTTCAGCTCTTCGCCAGTTTTGTGGTTACAAAGGGACCTAGAACTTGCCACGAGGAGATGACTGCACGTCGAGTTCCATTCACATCCTACCCAACCAACCATCTATGCAATTAGACTGTGTTATTAACATATTTACATTGTGTTACTTACATATTTACATTACGTATTTAGATAAAGTTGTGTTATTTAGGCTATTTCGGTTATTTTACTAGGAATCATTTAGTGCATTCAGACATTCAGGTCTTAGTACTGTCGTGTTATTTTACTTTTTTCAATTTTTATAACTTTAAAATCCGACTTGGGCAAAAAACAGGCATAACTGATCTTGATAAGAGAGTAGCTCTGATGAAGCCATCTCTTATACTATGTCCGCACACTTTACTGGAAGCTTTAGTAACACGCTTAACGCACCTCTCGACTGCTTGCGTATGGCAAGGGAGTTTTTTGAAGTCTATAAGGGATTTAGAGTCTTTGCTTAAAAATAATTTTACTTTGTCATCAGTTAAATTTCGTAACAAATGTGAAGGAGTCAGGTTGCAAGTGTTTCAATGTATGATTTCGGTGTAGTCGTTAGCTTCAAAGTTCAGGTTTGGTGGCACATAGTCTCTTACAGTTTCATTTTTAGAAGCTGACTGCCTTGCTTTCAAAGTACGCTTGTAACCAAGCTCTCGAATGTGGTTTCTTTCATTGATAACCATCGCGAAAAGTAAATTTTTGGGATGAGCAAAGTAAGCATTGCGTTGTATTACAGGGTTGACGTACGACTTGAAGCAACTTTTCCGGTAAATACCGTGTTGTTTGAAGAGCCTTGAAAGCATGTTTGGTTTGACAATGTACCACCAAACCTGAGTAGATATGCTAGGACAGTTCTGCGGCAATCCTTATGGAAATTAACATGGGAAATCGCTAAGGTCCAACGTAGTAATTTTGGTCAATTTCAAGGTCATCCGCGATCGGACTCAACGCGCACCATCGCAACTCTACATTAACTCTACATATTACATTATGATTAATGCAGTCGTCGGAGATCATAGGGATCTTTATAACGAAGCCATCACGGCATTCTAGGGCTTCACCCCAGAAACAGGGCCCCATTGCAAGCGAAAATGATTATACTTCTACGCTCACATCTAACTACCCACGTGATTAAAGTTATTGTATTCTAATGAAACTTTCTACCCCCAAAGAGATCATGAAATTTAAAGAAACCGACAGTCCTTGATACAACTGCGAGGTTTGCAAGCTCGACTAACGGATATATCTATCTCAGTAGCTACCCTTCGTGAAGGGCTTTCGGATCTCAAGCTTAAGAAAAATATTATTATTGTAATATTATATAATTACTACGTTAATAAATACTAATCATGTGCTGCCGGTATCAACTACACGACAGAGCTCGCTATCTATTCTCACTCGGCATGTAATACTCATATGACTATACATATATTATTTAATAAAGAGCTGTAAATAAAACACACAAATATGGTTTATATACTTTTATTTTATTTAGCTATTATACATTTCAAGCTAAATATATACTCAACTAACTATAATTAAAATGTTATAGTAGAAGATCATCATTTGTTTAAACCAATCTACCTATTAAGAAATACTAATTATCAAGCCTGAGTAAGGACTTTTAGTAATATCTTACAGGAAAAAAAATAATATTATAGACATTCATTAATGTAGAAACATCAAACTAATCAAATATAGTAAATATACAATAGTAAGTAAATATACAATAGTAAGTAAATATACTTAATTATAATTAAAATACTGGATGATGTGATTAACATTATCTTATGCTAAACTACTTATTAGGAAACAATAATTACGGAGAACAATGCTTTTATAATATCTTACATGAAAAGAAGATATCATTCAATCTATTAGCTCAAATTGAAACATATAACATTAACATAGAAGTCAGATATCATAATGAATATATTACATATTAAAACATACATACAATATACAACAAACATTCACAGATTACATTAATATCTAACCTTACAGAATTTTATATTACATATAAGATTTTAGGTGAGGACACACATCAGTCTACATTCATTTGTTCTAATATCGAATAATGACCCAAAGGCAGGGTATCATAGGAGCCAGGTATGAGGTAACGTTTATCATCATACGGACTAAGAGCAATCTTTTGCTGGGTGATTGAATGAACATGATGTTTATCGGATCGGATTATATTTTGATGTACACGTTTTTCTACATAGTTTTCAAGACATTCTACGTAGTCTTCGAAGGTAATTTTTGTGTGAACGACAGATTTTTTAACACATTTAGCTTTTTTGGTTAAATTATAATTAGATATAATATCGGAGATTTCATCATCATTATATTCTTCTTCATGTAAACGATTTCTTAAGGCTTCTACGTCATCTTTTGAAACGGTAGTTTCTACAGTGTATAATTTTGATCGGAGCCCTACGTAATGAGTCATTGGTACCCCATTACACTCATCCTTATCATACCCAATACTTTTTATTAACATGTGGAATGCCGTATACATTATTCACAGAGTAATCGCTCGTATCAAAATACTGAAGGCAATCACGCTTCATGTCTTCATATGGATCCTGATTACGAATCTCATATAAGAGAGAATCTGTATCAGAATATAAGACAGAACACCTATCGCCAAATGTTCTCTTCGTATAGCCATAATGGAAGTCGTAGATGGTAGTTTTAGCGAGATCTAGAATGCTCATACCAACATAAATCGGTTTGTTCAGGTAGACTTCAGATTTTCTTAACTCGATTGCTATCAGCTTCTCATTAAATATACTACAATTTTTAAATTCTGGCTTGTAGATGTAAGACTCCGCTCCATATCTACCCGCCCACTTAGTTAAAAGACGTATATTTACACGCTTACGCAAATTTTCCATCGTCTTACCAAAGACTGCGTTATTCATGAGCTTAAATAAGTTTTTCTCAAACTCGTTTCTTGAGTTCTGGCGTAGCTTAGTGTTTAACTCGATATATGACTTTAGCCATGCTGATTGTTTAAATTTAAGTACTCTATGAATTCGATTAATCTTCAAGCCATGCTGCAACACCTGTTTTAGAGCTCTATAATGGATAATATACTTTTCTTTGTGATGGAGATTAGCCATCAACTTAGCTACCTGAGAAGAAGATGCGCAGGGTTTTCCAGTCTTCGGATTAACATGCTGTGGACAGAAAGGCAGATCTTTATGAGCATCATGTAGTTCCCTAGGGTATTCCAGATCAATCGCAAGTATATAACCCTCAGGAGCATTATCAGGGATGGATAGTACATCAATACTATCAGATTTGACCCATTCGAAACCTCCATATGGAAGGTACTGCGACATCGCCCATCCATACTGATTATTGACATCATAGTACATTAAATAGCTTTCAGGACTAGTCGAATCATATGTTGGAATGTATTTATTGTTAGCTGTAGATCTCCTTTTAGAACAAACTCGACTAAGAACACCTCGAATTCCACGTTCAACAAAGAGAAATTGCTCGAGATCGGTTAGGAGCTCTAACTCTTGTTTTGAATGTTTTAACATACAATCCCAGGTGTAACCAGTGTATCTCCTCAATATCTCCTTTACTAAACATATAAACGATTCTCTGATTCAGTTTCGGTTTATCGATTCATTCCGATTTATGGCGTCCTCCTTAGAAAAGTTAGCTTCATACCTGCATAGTTTTCCGAATTTGGAATCTCAATTTTCTGATATATCTCAGGATCTCTTCAGTATGTTAACAAAAAAGGGAATAATGCCGTACGATTATATCGATTGCATTGATAAGTTTAGTGAAACTTGCTTACCACCTATTGAAGCTTTTTATAATAAGTTGGAAAATAAAAGGTGTTCAAGAAAATTGTATAGAAGAGCTAAAGATGTATGGTCTAAATTTAATTGTAGCAGCCTGGGTGAGTACATCGATCTATATATGAAAACGGATATACTGTTACTAGCAGACGTTTTTGAACAATTTAGAAATAGTTGTTTGAAAACCTATGAGTTAGACCCCGCTCATTACTTTACACTTCCTGGTTTCACCTGGGATTGTACGTTAAAACATTGAAAACAAGAGTTAGAGCTCCTAACCGATCTCGAGCAATTTCTCTTTGTTGAACGTGGAATTCGAGGTGGTCTTAGTCGAGTTTGTTCTAAAAGGAGATCTACAGCTAACAATAAATACATTCCAACATATGATCCGACTAGTCCTGAAAGCTATTTAATGTACTATGATGTCAATAATCAGTATGGATGGGCGATGTCGCAGTACCTTCCATATGGAGGTTTCGAATGGGTCAAATCTGATAGTATTGATGTACTATCCATCCCTGATAATGCTCCTGAGGGTTATATATTTGCGATTGATCTGGAATACCCTAGGGAACTACATGATGCTCATAAAGATCTGCCTTTCTGTCCACAGCATGTTAATCCGAAGACTGGAAAACCCTGCGCATCTTCTTCTCAGGTAGCTCAGGTATGGCTACTCTCCATCACAAAGAAAAGTATATTATTTATTATAGAGCTTAAACAGGTGTTGCAGCATGGCTTGAAGATTAATCGAATTCATAGAGTACTTACATTTAAACAATCAGCATGGCTAAAGTCATATATCGAGTTAAACACTAAGCTACGCCAGAACTCAAGAAACGAGTTTGAGAAAAACTTATTTAAGCTCATGAATAACGCAGTCTTTGGTAAGACGATGGAAAATTTGCGTAAGCGTGTAAATATACGTCTTGTAACTAAGTGGGCGGGTAGATATGGAGCGGAGTCTTACATCTCCAAGCCAGAATTTAAAAATTGTAGTATATTTAATGAGAAGCTGATAGCAATCGAGTTAAGAAAATCTGAAATCTACCTGAACAAACCGATTTATGTTGGTATGAGCATTCTGGATCTCGCTAAAACTACCATCTTCGACTTCCATTATGGCTATATGAAGAGAACATTTGGCGATAGGTGTTCTGTCTTATATTCTGATACAGATTCTCTCTTATATGAGATTCGTAATCAGGATCCATATGAAGACATGAAGCGTGATTGCCTTCAGTATTTTGATACGAGCGATTACTCTGTGAATAATGTATACGGCATTCCACATGTTAATAAAAAGTATTGGGTATGATGAAGGATGAGTGTAATGGGGTACCAATGACTCATTACGTAGGGCTCCGATCAAAATTATACACTGTAAAAACTACCGTTTCAAAAGATGACGTAGAAGCGTTAAGAAATCGTTTACATGAAGAAGAATATAATGATGATGAAATCTCCGATACTATATCTAATTATAATTTAACCAAAAAAGCTAAAGGTCATAAAAAATCTGTTGTTCACACAAAAATTACCTTCGAAGACTACGTAGAATGTCTTGAAAACTATGTAGAAAAACGTGTACATCAAAATATAATCCGATCCGATAAACATCATGTTCATTCAATCACCCAGCAAAAGATTGCTCTTAGTCCGTATGATGATAAACGTTACCTCATACCTGGCTCCTATGATACCCTGCCTTTGGGTCATTATTCGATATTAGAACAAATGAATGTAGACTGATGTGTGTCCTCACCGAAAATCTTATATGTAATATAAAATTCTGTAAGGTTAGATATTAATGTAATCTGTGAATGTTTGTTGTATATTGTATGTATGTTTTAATATGTAATATATTCATTATGATATCTGACTTCTATGTTAATGTTATATGTTTCAATTTGAGCTAATAGATTGAATGATATCTTCTTTTCATGTAAGACATTATAAAAGCATTGTTCTCCGTAATTATTGTTTCCTAATAAGTAGTTTAGCATAAGATAATGTTAATCACATCATCCAGTATTTTAATTATAATTAAGTATATTTACTTACTATTGTATATTTACTTACTATTGTATATTTACTATATTTGATTAGTTTGATGTTTCTACATTAATGAATGTCTATAATATTATTTTTTTTCCTGTAAGATATTACTAAAAGTCCTTACTCAGGCTTGATAATTAGTATTTCTTAATAGGTAGATTGGTTTAAACAAATGATGATCTTCTACTATAACATTTTAATTATAGTTAGATGAGTATATATTTAGCTTGAAATGTATAATAGCTAAATAAAATAAAAGTATATAAACCATATTTGTGTGTTTTATTTACAGCTCTTTATTAAATAATATATGTATAGTCATATGAGTATTACATGCCGAGTGAGAATAGATAGCGAGCTCTGTCGTGTAGTTGATACCGGCAGCACATGATTAGTATTTATTAACGTAGTAATTATATAATATTACAATAATAATATTTTTCTTAAGCTTGAGATCCGAAAGCCCTTCACGAAGGGTAGCTACTGAGATAGATATATCCGTTAGTCGAGCTTGCAAACCTCGCAGTTGTATCAAGGCTGTCAGTTTCTTTAAATTTCATGATCTCTTTGGGGGTAGAAAGTTTCATTAGAATACAATAATTTTAATCACGTGGGTAGTTAGATGTGAGCGTAGAAGTATAATCATTTTCGCTTGCAATGGGGCCCTGTTTCTGGGGTGAAGCCCTAGAATGCCGTGATGGCTTCGTTATAAAAGTCCCTATGATCTCGGACGACTGCATTAATCATAATGTAATATGTAGAGTTAATGTGTATACGTTGCGATGGCGCGCGTTGAGTCCGATCGCGGATGACCTTGAAATTGACCAAAATTACTACGTTGGACCTTAGCGATTTCCCATGTTAATTTCCATAAGGATTGCCGCAGAACTGTCCTAACATATCTACTAACCTTAACTTTGAAACTAAAGACTACACCGAAATCATACATTGGAACACTTACAACCTGACTCTTTTACCTTTGTTACGAGATTTAACTGATGACGAAATAAATTTATTTGTAAGTAAAGACTCTATACCCGTTATGTACTTCAAAAAGTTCCCCTGTTATACGCAAGCAGTCGAGAGGTGCGTTAAGTTTGTCACTGAAGCTTCCAGTAAAGTGTGCGGACATAGTGCAAAAGATGGCTTCATCAGAACTACGCTCTTACCAAGATCAACTATGCCTGATTTTTCGCACAAGTTAGATTTTAAAGTTATATAAATTGAAAAAAAAAGAGTAAACGAAAAGGAATATAATAAGACCTGATTGTCTGAATGTACTGGATGATCCCTAGTAAAATCACCCAAATAGCCTAAATAACACAACTTCATATAAATATGTAAGTTACATAAATTAAATGTATAAATATCACACTCTAAATGGATGAATGTTTGGTTGGGTAGAGTGTGAATGAAACTCGACGTGCAGTCATCTCCTAGTGGCGAGTTCTGGGTCCCTTTGTAACCACAAAACTGGCGAAGAGCTGATCAACTGAAATTGAGAAATTCTTAGATTTTTAATGCATTGAGCTACCGTTACATATTAAAATATCAGTGATTTTTTAACGTATTTATATTCTTAGCACTTTAAACTTAACGCAACAAACTATAACATTTTGCTTTTATCTATTTTAATGATTAAAAAAATACGAAAATTGTTGAATTTTGTCAATTTTTCTAATTTTTGGCCTCGATGCGCGAATGGAAGATATCAACTGATTTCTTTTTTGTTTACGTCATTTTTCTTCTCTATACCAGAGGCAACTTTTGCACGCTATAGCGTTTCGAGAAAAAAAGTTTCTTTGTTTTCGAACCACCCTAATAGACGACAATATTGAAGTTGCACAATATTGAAGTAGCGTATTGGCTTCTTTACTGTACCTTATATACACTGCTGATGTTCCAAGTACAGACAATATTGAAGTTGCTCTTTTCTCTGATAGGACGGCAATACCATCAATCAGCGATTTGTCAACTAACGCTAAAAAATCTACAAGACCACCTTGACCTCTTCCTAAATTGGTTCGACAAGTGGAGAATTACAGTTAATAATAAAAATTCAACCCAAATTACATTTATCAATAAATATAGGACAGGTCCAGGAGTAACACTCAACAATACCGTTCTACCGAAGTTAGATACTTAGGAACAGATCTCGATCAAAAGCTTATCTGGACACCGTAAATCAAAATTAAAAGAAAGCATCTGAACCTTAAAATTAAACAAATGCGCTGGTTAATCGAAAAACGGTTCCATCTTTTGCTTGATAATAATGTCCTATTTTATATTTTTGTAAAGACACATTAAAGTCTACCTGGACGTACTTAACTCTGGCAATGTATAAAACTATTCAACACTAAATAGGTAGTGCACCTATCTAGACAGTGGCCTGATAAATCCGACCCGCCCGCGCCCGTAGGCCCGAATAAACACTAGACCAGACGTAGGCAACCTTTTTTGGTTGCGGGTCAAAATCAACTAAAATATGACTATTAAAAAGACGTTTCGGGTCAATGGGTAGTTTCATTTCGGGTAATGTCGCTGTATTCCGCCTATTTTCATGTCTGCGACTTTGTAATCTAATCAAAATGTTAATCTTATTATTTATATTTTCTTAAAGTGTTCGTTTCATGTTTATGTTTTATAATTTATTTTTATATATTAAACTTTATTTGCACTCAAGTGGGTCACTTGAAATTCTCGAATGGGTCACTTGGCGACCCGCGGGTCATAGGTTGCCGACGGCTGCACTAGACCCACCTAGGCGAATAACACTAACTAACTTGATGGTCAGGCACCTGGCATATTATATATGTATGAAGACTTACTTGCTGCATTTTTTCTGAAAAGCGAAGCGTTTGAAAGATCAACTGCCTGCCCACCCGTATCCTCAATCTAAAGACCTCTAGTGGGTATTCTCAAAAAAGTAATTTAAAAAATCGATTCAACGTTTTAATACAACTATACTCGATAAAAGGCAATTTAACTACAAAAACGATTACTTTCAACCACCGTTCATTATTTCCATTTTACTATCATTCTATTACTTAATTTAATTTTTAATACATTTCCAGTTACTTATAGTCCGTTTTATATTGCCTTTCTATTGTTGTATTTCTGGGCATTCAGATAAATAATAGGAACTAATATTACTAATAATTCAGAAGATTGCGTAGGCCCTGGACAATAAGAAAATAATATTTTTTCAATCTTATTAGTTTCTTTCCAATAGAAGGATAAAATGTTTTGAACCCTAAAGCTACACCATTCATGAGAAAAACGTTTAATAAGGCTGAAAAGTTTGGACAAAATTGTCTTTTATATAATAATAGCAGTAAAATTTTATAAAGTATCTAAGAAAACGACTGCTATAGTAATAATGTTAGCTTTCATCTCCTTTTTGCACATTTACGAAATAGTTTGTGAAAATTATGAAACCTAAATAATGACTTTAATTAAGGGATCATTCTAGTTGACCATCTGCATCACTGCAACTCTAAAGCATCTTGAACTTAGGAAAAAGCTATCAACGTTTTCCTCTCGTAGATAGAAGATCGATAACTAAGGGTCATCTTATTGCTATATATTTATTGAATTTGGTGAGTTTTATTTTGGAGATTATCTATAAGGATTCTTTAAAAAATTCCTAATAAATAATATATTAAAATAGTTTGATTAAATAAAAGTAGTTTTATGTTTCAATTCTATAGCTTTTGAAAATTAGTTATATTTCAAAGAGATATAATGCAAATATTGATATAATTTGTTTACCTACATTAGCTTACCTACTTAGGCTTAGCAAAGAGCAGCTCTACAAAGGTGATGAGATAGTAAATAAACCAATGTTATGATTCACTTATTATCTCACAACCTTTATAGAGCTGTTATTTGCAAAACCTTTAAAGAAAGCTATTCCCCATTCACCCTATTTATTGCCAAGGACTTATATTATACAGGGTGCCCATTATGTATGGAATACTATATTCCATTTATTTTATTTACCGAGATATATACTAATATATCTCGGTAAATATCGACTTTATTATATAAAAGTTGTTTAATATTTTATTTTCCATAATAAGATAGCATTCAATTGTTTTTATTTCAGAAAACAAATGAGTAATAAATAACACTTTAATTTTTTTAAATAGCAATGTACCCTTTCATTAGGCTCATTTGATAGAGATTTTTTTCTCTTTTCGATGACCTAAAATCTTAGTACCCTTATATCAGAAAATTTTTGAAAAAAACGTAAAAAATGTTTATTAAGTTAATTTCACCAATAACATGAACCTAGATATTCGAGATCGTAAAGTATCTCGAATTATTACCCTAAAATAAACAGATGTGCATCTACATAATGTACAAAACAAAGCAAATGAACAAAAAACAAAATAAAACAAATGAACAGAAAACTATGTACGTCTCTTATAAAGCTTGAAGACAAAACGAAATTAGCAATAAAATGGTTTTCATGGCAATAAGTGTTCAAAATGTTCACCATTAACTGCAAGGCAGTGGCCCAACCTATCACGAAAAGCTTGAAAAGAATTTCTGAGCGATCTGGGAGAAATTTCTGCAGCTTCATTTTGTATTCGTTGCTCTAATTCGGCCAGATTCTAGGGTCGGTTTGTATACACTTTTGATTTTAAATATCCCCAGAAGAAGAAATTGCAAGGTGTAAGATCCGGAGATCTGGGAGGCCACTCCACAGACCCTCTTCTGCGTATCCAACGGGCCGGAAATACCACATTTAAATATCGGCCTACATCTAAATGATAGTGGGGCGGTGCTTCATCTTGTTGAAACCACAGATCATCAAGATTTGCTTGGCAAGCAGGAATAATTTGCTGTTGCAATAATTGCAAATAACGGTCACCAGTTAGAGTACCACGAATAAAGAAAGGTCCAATTATGTGATCTGCACAAATTCCCACCCATACGTTTAATTTTTGTGGTGTTTGGGTATGATTTTGGATCATCCAATGGGAATTTTCAGCGGCCTAATATCGACAATTATGCCTATTTACATTTCCATTTAAACAAAACGTAGCCTCGTCAGAAAAAACAATATTATTAAGAAAATTTGGATTGTTGTTGATTCGCTCCATCATAAATTCACAAAATTCAACACGTCGATCGTAGTCATCTTCGGATAATTCTTGCAATAAAGTCGGTTTGTACGGATGTAATTTTTCTGAATGTAATATTTTCTGTATTGAACCTTTACTTACGGCATGGTTTAAACTTAACTGACGAGTTGAAATGTTTGGATATTCTTCGAATTCTATTAAAACATCGAGCTTTTTATCTTCATTTGTCGCAGACCTCTGCGGACCAGTCTTCACCAGATCTTTAACATTGCCAGTTTCCCTAAACCGTTTCAAGGTTTTGCTAACTACTGACTGGGTGATTGGTTCTCGATGTGGATAACGCTCATTAAAAATTTTACATACTTCTAATTGTGTTCGTTTGCGCTCCCCATAACCGACCATAATTAAAATTTCTATACGTTCAGTTTCTGTTAAATGAACCATTTTTTTCCATGTACCAACAATTTAATTAAATAAACAAACTTCTGTCACAATAAAAGCCTACAATCAATTGTTAAGACAAATGAAAGAGATCTCGGATATCTAGATTCATGTTATTGGTGAAATTAACTTAATAAACATTTTTTACGTTTTTTTCAAAAATTTTCTGATATAAGGATACTAAGATTTTAGGTCATCGAAAAGAGAAAAAAAATCTCTATCAAATGAGCCTAATGAAAGGGTACATTGATATTTAAAAAAATTAAAGTGTTATTCATTACTCATTTGTTTTCTGAAATAAAAACAATTGAATGCTATCTTATTATGGAAAATAAAATGTTAAACAACTTTTATATAACAAATTTTTTTATAAAGTCGATATTTACCAAGATATATATTCAATACATAACGGGCACCCTGTATATAAGGGTAAAATTTTTATAATTGACCATTTGTTGTCCCGGACAGATAGCAACAAAATGAAACGCATTTTTAACAATAAAAATGTTATTTATTTTAGTTTTTGTTGTCTTTTTACCAAAAACAAAAATAAAATGTAATTACCGAAAATTTCTCTTATTTTTTTTAATTTAAAACCGCGAATCGTCATTCCGGGAACTGTCCCCGGTTCAGAAATTAAGTATATAATTCTAGTTTATTTTGGTAATTTTGTCCAAAAGGCTATGATCAGTGTTTTTCTTCCGCTATAACTATGAAGAGATCACTTTAATATCTATTTAAAAGGGAAGTAAAAAGTGACTTATTAGATATACACCTGTGAAGTATGTCCTTTACATTTAGCATCATTCCGGGAACGTGCCATGTTTTGATACGTGAGATCTTCATTTTTGCAGCTAAGAGCAGTACAGTGAATAAAATTGTACCAGCTTGATGTCAGTGTCAAGGTGAAAGCATGTTTCTATTTCATATTCTTGAGAAATAATTTATATTTAAATTTAATTTAGTAAAAATATCAAGTATTTTTCGTTTGTTTCATCTTTCGCGGAAATGTGCTCGCTTTAACAAACCTGTAATATCTTGCTTCTGATTTGTTATGTAGATATGGCGCGAAATTAACTGATTTTTTGTCATTCCGGGAACGATTTAAAACTATCATTACGGGAACGCCTCAAGATTAGTTATACATTCCTGGAATGAGAAAATCGTTCCCGCTATGATTCCCGAAATAGTTGGAAAATTGATGGATGTTGATTTTTTCAGTTTTTGAGAATGGATAGGTTACAGCAGTGGAGGCTCGTGGCTTCCTAGCAAGGTTAGGCTCGAAAAAGAACTCATGCTGCAAAATCCAATTTAATCTGTGGGCGGTGCAATGTGTAAATAATGCTAAAGGTGCACCAGATCCAATTTCAGGCAGTTTAACTATCCGGTCATAACGCTAGCATCATCGTAACATTGAGCAACTAATTTTTGTTTAAAATTAAAGGGTTATAAAACGTTAGCTATTAGATCAAATAGAATCATTTATACTATTTATTCTATCAACATATATTCTTTATTTTACCTGTACGTTTCCATACCATCTCGCATCTTGTTTTCACCGGTTTTTCGTTCCTTCGGTTCGACTTTCCTGTTTCTTTGCGTATCTAGTCTTCTTGCCTCTTGTTCATTTATTTGGGCTTAAGGGCACTGTACACAACTGTCTTATCATCTGGAAATTCGCTATTAGCAGGAAACATTTCTAAGTTCTTCATCTACAAAGACTGATGTGACTTACAGTGTACATGAGTAACAACAACTAAAATTGAATCTAAAAACTTTTTAAGACTTGAAAATTCAATACTAAAGTATTGGGTTTTACATCATCGTGTCGTATTTTTCAGAGGCTGGTAACCTTTTCGATATCGTGGGCTGCATATGATTCAATTTTTTGGATGGTTTAAAAACGAAAACACAAAGTGCCAAATTTTTATGGTTAAGTAATGTAAAAAGTGAAATAATGGTAGCCACAGCTCACAGAGACAAGGAGCGTAATACATACATATATAAAAGTATATAAAAGGGAGAGTAATCCGTCGATCCTAAATTTGTCTTCAGAAAGATAATATTGGTGCAGATGGAAGCCTAAAGTCATTGACATTACTGAATACTTTTTGAAGCATACATGCGATCCAAGAACAGTCGTATATTCACATGTTAAGTGAATAATTTTTTCAAAATCTAAAAAACAGGTTTAAGCCGTAAAATTCTCATTTTTCAAAAAGTTTTCAAGTATCAAAAAGTTTCGATTCATGAAATACCCGAAATGAATTACCATTTACCACAATATAACCACCACCATTAACTCACGTTTAAAACGTCTTTTTGCAGTTTGCTTTGTTCAACATCAGCCGCTACCCACCATCTGCTGGATGTTTGGTAACAAAACATCTGCTAGGGATGATCGTTAGAATAGAACCAAGTAACCAATTTAACGGACTGCTCAAAAGATAAAGAGCATTATAAGCACATAACAGTTGCTAAAGCCAATGTTCAAAATCGACCCCTAACCACTACCAATCAATTGATTAGTGGACGATAGTTAGTAGCCCAATCAAGACGTTAAGTCTTGACTATGGTTGATATTTAGTTAAAAATCTGTCAACGATCATACATGTCTACATCTCATCCATCAGCTTATATGGCGAAACCATACTCGAATAGGAGTATGGTGCAGAATAGGTTTTTGCTGATAGAGAAAAGTTTTTGTACCACACAATTTCATGGGGACTGTTAGAGAGCTATATCTCATTGATATCTAAAGCACTAAGGTTTGTATTATGACAAATGTATTAATTATAATGTCATTATACATTAAAGTTCAAAGACTCGAAATAATGCTATAGAGATCTAGAAATTCAACACGTTTAGTAGTTTAATTTAGGAAGGTAGCTTTACAGCACATTTGTGGTCACATAATTAAACAATGATAGAAAAAATATAATGCTACCGTATACCTAAAAGAAATATTATTTGAAAGCACTTTGGCATAGTCTTGTCACCTATTCAAGAACGGCGCTATACATGCTATTGTGTTTTCCTAGCATTTGTACCTTTTGAATCAGATCAGACATGGTAGCTAAATGTTTTGTTGAGAATTGAAAGTAACATACCCATAAATAACTCCTATCATTTTATAATCTCTATTTTATCGTTATTCGTCATTGTTTAAATTGCATTTTGTTTATTCCCAAACAATATAAACATATCATGAAAATGGAATACTTATATTAAAAACATAAAAAAACGCCAAGTAAATGAATTTTATAAATTCAGGCTATTCACACCCACAAACATATTGCATGCTTTTCATCATAAAGATATTCGGGACCTTTAGACGTGAAACCATTATTATTTAACCTACATCGGACATATAATCCATTTATATAAAATATAGGCAAGTGAATTTTGTTTTGTTTTTAATAAACTCTGCAAAAAGGTTTTCTAACAACAAATTCAATTGTATGAATTATTTAATAACTACGCAGAACAAAATGAAGTTTTTGGTTATGTATACCTAATTATGATATAGGGTCTGAGCAACAATGCTGCAATAAAACTGAAGGGATCAGGATGAAATTTCTTTATGTATAGATTAATGATACGGTTTTATGAAGGGAAGCTGCACGTGTTGGAGTTGCATCATCGTTGCATAAGACACCTCAATTTGCTGTTTCCTTTGAGGTGCCTTTCGAGTGCAGTGATTAATGATCTTTAAGCATTTCTAACATATTCTTTTCCTAAAAAAACTCTGACTTGTATCAAAAAACTTTTTTTTATTTGTTTCAGCTGTTGCTTCCAATACGCTTTCCATATTGAAGTTTGTATTTGCAATATAAATTGACATAGGTAGGGGTAGTGCGGGTAGCCTCGGACGGCGGGTATTCCCGGACAATCAAATTACTACGCCATAAATAAAAAAAAACATAATGTTACTTTGAAATGGGTCGTATATGACCTACAAAAAATATAATTTAGTATTGCTATGGACGCCGAACGAATTGTATGTTATAGTAGGTTTTGTTCCAGCCAACTATCTTAATTCTGTCCACTTCTATCAAACTTCATAAGAGGTTATCACATAGAAAACGTATGCAGCTTAACTTAATTTATTGACAGAAGTTTTGGTCATGACATATATTTTACAACTACAAGTGTTTATCTGATGCCGTTCATAAATTAAGTACTATTAATAGAAACATTACATCTAAGTAATCGGGTAGCCCCGGACGCAAGTCAGTCGGGTACCCTCGGATATTTTCCATAGCTTTAAATTTAACAAAAAGAAAATAGTTTCTGGGTAATTAGGTTTATCTTAGATATTTGATTAAAATATTTTTCTATATTTGGAAAACCAGTACAAAAATGCCAAAATTATCGGCTCTTCCTAAAGCGCCTTATGAAGTGTGAAACACAGCAGAATGAGATTTTAACAACTTTTCCATATAGGAATGATCTTAAAGAGAAAACTAAAGCCATGCCATGTAAATAACTAAAAACAAAACCAAACAGTCAAAGTATTTCCCACGAATGTCGTGATCTCTATACCGAATGCGTCATTTGCAGGGAAACATTTGAAGAAGACTGAATCTAATGCTATAAATGTAAAGGTTGTACTCACGAAGTCTGCGTTAACATTGATCTATGAAATAATTATTACTATTGTGTCATTTGCAAGGATAGAAAGCTTAATAAGTATGTCCGAGGATACCCGCCCTCTTTTCCATTGTTAAAAATCAAGGGATAAGGTTATCGTATTATTATGACCTAAATGACTAAGAGATATTTCTATTGTTTGTACTAAAATGTTTGAAGAAGTCCCAAAATAAATTTTAAGTATGAAAATAAACGTTGAAATCTGTTATTTGTGTGTATGTTTGTATTTCATTTAAATGTCCGGGAATACCCGAACCTTTCCCTACTTCAAAAAATTGAATCTCACTATTTTGTGCGGACATGCATTTTTGGCGGTTGTAAATAGATTGTAAAAGATAATAAATACAGATTTTTTGTTTGTTTAGTTTAAAATAACACATTAACCTGAATTTCCACAAAATTGTTGTATCCAATAAATAACATAAATTATATTGAAAATGGCCAAACGAGCTTTCGAGACTAATCGTTAAATGTTTTGGGCGGAGTGTATACATGATCTATCGCTGAAACGTGGGTATCGTCATCTATATCATTCTTATTATAGTTTGAAACTCATCGGTTGTTGATGACTCAACTTAATATTGTTTTTTTATGTTATCTTTTTTAATAACACATTTTGTAGTATAGTGTGTTCAATATATGCAACCATTAAAAGTTTAATCAAACAGTTTACACACAGTAACTATAAAGATCCAATATATTTAAGTAGAGTATACTATCTACTTTGTATCTTTGTGTAGACTATAGAGTTAACTTCATACCTTACAACGTTAGTGTAAATTTATCACATTTTAAAACAGTTATATCTTTTATCATTTATGGTAACTTTTTCACACTAAAATAGTCAAATGAGTAAATAAATCACACAGAATAATAAAAACTACACTACATTCACTAGTAATTAATTTTAGAATTTCATAAAATTTCAATCTAAATAGAAAACAAATTATACAAAAGTTTTATATCAATCCACTCTAAATAAGCATTATTTTACTCTAAAGATATTGCACTTTTAGAGTGGTCTAGTGTTCAAATTTTACACTAAACTTTTTACTGTGTACCAAATAATTATATATACTTACCATAAATTAATTAGCACATGCTTAATTTAGGTTACTTGGTAAAATTACGTTAATTAGTCATTAATCTTCAGTTTTTGACTCGGTTAATATCTAATAGGGTATGCTTAATAGATAGTACGGTTCAAAATAAAAATATTTGGGAAACTTTTTGTTATTGTCAGTTTAGCTACATTTATAAACTTTAATTTATGGAACTGTTAACTGTAAGCTTTGATTGACTTAACCTTTAGGTGATCTGGTTCACACTAGTGGGGCGAAATTTTAAATAAGCACACATAGATCAGTCGCGGCTAGAACATACGAAAACACGGGGTTGTCGCAATGCAACACATGTTGCTAGTTGCTTTGATGTGTGCGTATGAGCATGATAGCGATATACGTTCCATTACCGCAGCCCTGGATTTGACGTATGCGACTGCCACTGCATAGGTAGTTTCAAATTGAAGTTGTTGAAAGAAGTTCAACACTGTTTGACCAGGCGGCTGTTTACAATTTTGCAGCGATAGCAGTTAAATGCTTCAATGCAGAATGTTATGTCTAGTGCAGTCTGTCTAACATGAAACGATGAATTGTTCTTATGTGTAGAAACGAATTTTCGTACAAAACATTTGTTGCTAGGTGATCAGCAGTGGCGGCCCGTACCAAACATCTTTGGGTATGCTGCATCCCCAAAAAAGACTTTTTACAGTTGACTTCAAATTACAATGGACCTTTTCGAGGAAACTTACAGCATTATAAGGGTTTTCGGGTTTCTACTTCAAATTTGTCAAAATAGAATCTTGACAGTTGACAGCTATCGAAAAGAAACAGATTCAAGGAAATTATTTTATAAGGATTTTCCAAGTCCCTGAGTTAAAATCTGACGTTTGACAGCTGTCAAGTGTCACGATCACGGCCGGTAGAAGCGGGTATACAGAGCATGCAGACCCTGCTCGAGGGGAACGCCATCACCGGGGCGAGGTTCATCAAAGTGCGTCAAGTACATTTTTACGAAATTAAATTTTTATCATAAAAACAAAAAATTCTTAAAATGATCAATATTAAAATAAAAAAGGCCGGAACACCAAATAAAAATTTCAAAAGAATTATGTTGCCATCTCTTTCATCAGCCAGCTGTTTACAATTTTGCAGCGAGAGCAGGCTAAATGCTTGCCTGCAGAATGTTGTATCTATTGCAGTCTATCTAAAGTGGAATTGCGAATGGTTCTTATGTGAAAAAAGGAAAGTTTGTACAAAACATATCTTGCTAGGTAACCAGCAGTGGCGGCCCGTGTCAAGCATTTTTGGGTGTGTTGCATCCCCTAAATGTTTATGTTTGATTAAAATTTAAATGTTTACATTTATTAAAACGTCAGATTTTAACTTCGACCTGAAAAATCCTTATAATAAAGTAATTCAGATTCGCATTTAGCAACCCCAAAGCATAAAGATATGTATTTTTCATTAAAAAACATTAAAAACAAAGAAGTTATGCCAAAAACATTGGAAAGACACCAAACAATAAAAAGAAATAAAAATACCCATTTTTAAAAAACTTCATTCAGTTTTAGGCACGGTTTAAATTAAAAAAATATATATTTTTCCACTTATTTTGTCTAGCTTCTTATCATTATCTAACATTTGAATGTATGTGTGAAACAGATTTTTTTAACGGTAATATTGCGATGAAATCGCATAAAAAGAAAAATTTTAACAGCATAGCAAAATAAATAATATATGCAATGATAAATATTGGCTAATTAAAAAGAAATAAAATTATTTATTTTAAATTTCATCATATACTTTAAAACTGCGAATAATTGCCGTTAGATCGTAGATGTATTTTATAATTAATTTGAGATTTAGAATGACAGTGAACTTTGGAAATACTTTTCAATTTCCCTTTTATATAAATTCTTATATGATTTATAAATACTTTTAATAGATTTAAATAATGCAAGTTTAGTTTGTGTTCAAATGAAACGAGTTGTTAAAAAGATTTTTGTTTTCCCTGGATCTTTATTTTAAACCAGCGGAAGTAATGACTTAGAACCAATTAAGCACTTTTACAGATTTATAACGACTCTACACTTTCGCCGTTTATTACAATTTTACTTTATTCTTTTTAACGACTGTTCCCTGTCGCTTTATTTACAGGACTGATTAAAAACGATAATGTTCATTTCGCTTAAATACTAATATTTACATCATCACATTACTCAATTTTACGTCACCGTACGACCTAATAACATGAGTATACACTTATACACAATACATAACATAACAGCAGATACTTTATGCAAAAATTAATGATTTATTTATATTAACAAAAACCTTTAGAGAATCTCATTACCCGCCGATATTACGCATTTGAAATTAATCAAAATGAATTACATGGTAACAATAACTTCCGCACAACAGGATGTTACGTATTCTTAAGAACTTCGTGAGTAAACTGTTTGATAATAAATAAAAACACATGGATTATTTAACTTTAGTAAAAAGTATATACGGATTCTATAATCAATGAAAACTATTAAATAACTTATTATCAATTTTTATTGGAAAGAATTGATAAATTATTTCAACATTGAGTCAAAATTGAGTTTTAAAATGACAATAAAATATACATCTAATATTATAATAAAGGTTCAAATAATTTTCCTCAGCTAAAGAGCTCTGTAACCTAATCAATTATAAAAGCACTTCAAACATTTGCCAATGTGCCAGGACTAATAATTTGAATGGCGTTAGAAATGTGTGCTTGTAACTTATTTAGATTATTAGCTCTTTCGGTGTTATGACCATAGACGGTGCTTTATATATTCCCTGTCCATTAATAAACTCGACGCAAGCGGCTCGTTTTCCAGAAACTTGGACGCGTGCGCTAAAATAATGTCTTATGAAACTTGTCTTTTAATATACTATTATGTAAATCAAAAATAAAATAGAGATTTAATAACTCAAGGCCGCAAAAACTCGCTATCATCGAACTGCACGTCATCCCGAGAATTCTACACGTTCTTCAAAATCTTGACGTTTACAAGGGAACTCTAAAATCTGTCGACCGCCTGATCCGGCATTCCATTAAAAGAGTAGTGCATTTACCAAAAACGACACCAAACGCGTTCCTGCACGCACATAAGAGAGACGGAGGCCTCGGTATAATAAATTTTTACAAAATAATCCCGAGGATCATGAATCTCCAATCACCCTTTCATAAAAGCTAGCCTAACCACCGAATAGGCTGCTAAACAAGTGCATAAACTTGCATTTTGGAATAATGGAGCACTGCTCGAATAGCCCGAACGCAATCGAACCAGAAGTTACAATCTAGTGCCAGCGGAAATAGCCTCTCCCAAGTCGTCGGAAATAATTTAAGTAGCGATTCGATATCTTTTCCCCCGGCACATGGGTCCGGGAAAGATTATGCTAAAGCCATACAACTCAGAGGCAACGTTCTTCCTACCGTAGGTACCCCTTACAATAATCTGGAAGCAGCTAAATGCCGTGCTGCGTGTCATTGTAATGAAACCTTGTCAGACGTTCTCCAAGGATGCTCCCTCATGCACTGGAAGAAAATACAGCGTCATGACCGAGTGGTGAGGAAAACGGCATCCTTGGCTAGATCTAAAAGATGGAACACGAAAACAGAACCTAATGTATGGGGTACCGACGGAATTAAAAGAAAGCCCGATCTGATACTCACCAAAGGCGATACCACCATAATCTCCGACATCGCTAGCCATTAGGAGGGGCCCGAAAATCTCGCGACCGCCTTCCAGTGAAAAGTTGAGATCTACTACGCAGAGCCATTCATCAACACCATTAAAAGACGTTTTGCAAACAACTATATAATATGTCAGCAGATAACTTTAATATCGCAGCTCCTTTATTGTTGTGTCAAGTATTTGTTGTAACATGCTAATACCAATGTATGCTTTAATGATTACTATAATCGCTAGAAGGCAGATAAAGTATCCAGACGTGTGGCTCATTTACATGATTAACAAAATCGCAATAACATTTCAATTTTTTGACAGCTGAAGTTATACTGTCAATATATACAACTGTCTATGTTTGCGAGCTTATGAAAACTATAGATTACGTCACAAAAAAGTTTCAAGTTTTTGTTGACGATAACAAAATGTTTGATGAAGTTCAACGCGTGAATAGTATTGTTTATGCAGAATCAAATAATTAATAGAAGCATGCCAAATCTGATACGGTATGCGGTGGGTGGAAATACTAAAACACTTTTAAGCGCAACACATTCCCTCAGAAGGTTTAAAAATACTAGTGAAATTTTCCATGCAATGAAAAAACCCGGCACTTTTACTGTCGCAACCCAAGTAGCACTGGAATAGAAATTCATATGAAAGTTACGTGCCTCTAATTCTTTTTTCATGCCACAGTTAATATCCCAAGCGATATGCTCAATGATATGTAATAATTACGTGCCCCGCTGTATATCTTTAAAATTAGTACTGGAAATTACATCCTTTTCATGTCTTCGTCATTACTATAACCTTCACGTGCTTGTTATGGGTGTGCAAATAAGTGAAAACATTTAATTTATAATTCCCTACATATAGTGTCACTGACAAAACGTTTAGCCTCATTTTTAGTGCGAATTTGATCAATTCTAGTGCTTCAGTTCAGGATTTTTGTGTATATTATAACTAACCTAAACAGTGACAATTTGAAACTAGAACGTCCATTTATTTACTGTTAGTATTGTTACGTTTGTTGTCTGTGTTTACTAATAATTATTTATATTAAGCTATTATTATAAGATAATTCATTATCTTAATTATTTTTCCTTTGAGTTAATTAATAAAGTATTAATAATAATTAAGTATTATAGCGCAATAGTGTGTTTAGGTGTGTTCGGGTGGTCAACCAAGCCCGTGCTAAAGGCGAATGTGTTTCGGTGCGCCTCCCGAGTAAAGTGTAATACGTTGTTGATAATGTTCTTTATCTAAGTTATTCTTGTTTTATATTAATAAATGCAAATAAAGAATACGTTCTCTTTTCAACCACACAGTTGTTACAGTATTCTTTAAATTAATATTTCAGTATTGTACATACGTTTTTGTTAAATAAACTAATTTGAACTGATATTATTTGTACATTATTTGAAAATAGAATCTTCAAGAGCAGATGTACGGTGCATTTTTGCTGAGCACTGCTCTCAATTCCAAAACGAAAAAAATTACAGTGGCATGTAATAAATACATCCTTTTCTGATCAGCTTTGTGCATCACTATGGCATGTAAAAGGAATACAAGAGAGACGGACATTTAATCTGCATGTCACGCGAAAATTAGATCTTTTTTATGTACCCACCTTTTTTTGAAATTCTAATGCTGTAATTTGTAGCATGCGAAATTTACGTAAGAATTTTCCGTTTTATAAAAAAAAACTAAAAAATAGCATCATATTAGCCATGCTGTCCAGATTATTATAAAACCATTAGTACTTTTGAAAAGTATTCATTCAAATAAAAAATATGTTTATAAAAAATAAAAATTATATTGTAAAAAGTAGAGTCGATAAACTTCTTATCTAATAAAATATAAAATTGCTTTTTATATTCTTTCAGCCCACTTACCTACCACATATCGATTTCTTGATGTACTGATTTCCAATTTCACAATTCTGTTCACCTTAAATAACGATTGACGTATTACAGAAAAATTTTAGTATTATTGTAGGTTGGTACAATTATTGCGGAATTATATGTGTGTGAGTTGATAACCCATGAAGCCAAATAAACGCATATACGTATGATTTTTTGATAATTTTTACGAATATGAATAACCTGTAGATGACCATAAAAAATCCAAAACCTGTCACTTAAAACTCTACAATTTAGTTATACATACGCTTATACATTCTTGCGGAAAACTTATGACCTCAAAGCGAACTAGCTGGCGTAGCAGTTCTATTTGTTACTTATCTCTGTTTAACTCACAGCAGTTTGTGTGTCAATTTCGACATGTCAGGAAAATCATTGAAAAAATGAATTTAAGAATTATTTTTTCTTATCATCATAAAAATATACAGTTTCCAAACTCAGTCTTTTAGATTCACCCAGTTTTTAAGTATCAATATTAATAATTTCTAGGAGTAAATATATAAGTATATATAAGTATTTCATTTTTAAACAAACATTTTTCGTGGAAAACTTTTTTTCATAATTTTTTTGTGCAGCACACTACTTACAATATATAAAATTTAAAAGTTCTAACGCTTTCATCTCCACAGTCTTATTTTAATATGCTCAAAGAACAAAGCTAAGGTCTTACTACGACAAAGGCAGGCAGTAATATTCAAGAACCAGGAGAAAGGTGAGAAGCTCTTGGAAAAGGAGGAATATGAAAAACAAGAGGATTCTTATAATAAATAAAAATAAATAATTAAGATACATCTTACACGATGTACTTTAATATTGTCAAAAGAAGACATGTTGTTCAAATTTATAGAGTGCATATGAAAGAAAAAATATTTATTCCGTTTTTTACGGAAGCATTAGGTTCTCGTTCAGTCGTAACATATTATTAACTTTAGCAATTCAATAAAATACGTTAATACTTACAGGAAGTACATTTCCTTGTACAACTTTTGATGAAAGCAGAACTTTTCAGGCTTCTAAGAATTAATTTAAAATAAATGATATCAGTTTACTTTTGTTTAATTTTTATAACGCCTTATTACTTGTTAACATTATTACATATTACTTTTTATTAATAATAATTATTTGCTTTCTTTTTAAAAATATTGCGTTGACAATAAATATTTTATCTACTACATCTATGGAATCCTGCCGAGAAAAATATTTGATTTCTGATCTTCTAACGTTTTGAACATATTCTACTGCTTAAGAGGCTGATACTATTGTTTGCACAAAAGGAATTGATGTGGTTGTCATTTGGAAAGAAACCAAATAAGACTTCATTTTTAAATTCAAAACTTTAATTTGCTTTTGTAAATTAGCTTAAAACTTTTGTATGGGTTTATTTATTTTTGGAATAATATGAATAATTCAATATTAAATAATATATTTTTTTCTTTTAACCGTAAAATGTTTGTTATAAAAATGAGAGTCGGCTGTTTTCAAACATTTATGTTTGATGTTTTTCTTTCTTTAATCTTTGATTAGCAGAGTGTTTTTCTATCGTTTATTTTGACATTATACGTGTTTGGTGCAACATTAAGTTCGGATGAGTTCGTTACTGCAACAAATTCCAATTTGTAAAATATACAAACAAATCTTCACCCTTTGCTAACTCCAAATATGCTGACTTTATTAATTAATAAGTTTTCATAGCAAATTTATAATTTGCTATTCGTATTTCATATAACAGGCTCACTTAACTAATTAATATTGGAATAAGTTCGAAGAGTTCCCACACGTCTAGTAGATTTTCCACTTCTGTTGCCATTGTAATCTTATAATGTATTGCAGTTATAATTTTCGTAGTACTATGATGATCATAATGTATTGCAATTATAATTTTCGTAGTACTGTGATGATCACCGGTGCCTTGGATAATTTGTAGTATCCAAGGCAACACATGTTAACAGGTCAGAAGAAATAATTCATAAAAAAAGTCAAAGCATTCATTCTCTGGTCTTTAACAGTAAAAGAATAAAGCTTATATACCATAATCCGTTTTTTACTCCACCTAACACAGAAGATAATAGTACTAATAATAACATGAAAGTACGATCCTTTTTGTAAGAGCGCTTTCTTTTTGCACATAATAACATGTAATGTAATAGGTAGTCAACACTCATCAGGCAAATAAGACAACCTTACAAACTGCAGAGTGATGACAAACAGGAGACGACAAAGGAACGTAACGTCCCGAGTCTGAAACGACCGTAACCGAACTGACCACACGTGTGATAAAAAGCTAACAAAATTTATTTGAGATGGAAACTCATTAGTTTGTTCCTACAATATAAATTAATCTTTAATTAAAACACTTTGTTCTATCAACAAAAACTAATTTAACAAATGAGAATTTGTTATCAAAGATAATAATTGGAAACTCATTAAATTAATTCCTATAACATAAATTAATTATATCTTCTGTGATTATAACAAAAACTTTGCTCTATCAACAAAAATTTATTCAGCAAAGGAAAATTTGCTACCAAAGATCATTTCTTAGTGTGTTGAATGAATTCATTGGCTACCAAAAGGAACTGGTTTTAGGCCCTTACAATGCTAGTTAATACGCAAACTTTGACAGTAACTGCTACATTTATACAATATTGACTGAAACTTGGTTGCCATATTTATTGTATGTCCTTTTTTTCTAATTCGTGAGGTTCTTAATGTATTTACTGATTTATTGCTTTTGTGTCTTTCTTGACCTATCGTCATGTTTGTTCCAAGGAAAGTTATAGTAATTAGCATAGTATAGTTGATAGCGTTTAAAATCCGCTTGTGATACGTTTCCCGTCTTCAACAATGGCATTTGGCCCATGCATTCGGGTAACCAAGTAATAAAACTTGAAATCATTTAACAATTAATAGATTAATTCTCAAGGCAATAAACCTATACTAAACTAATCTACGTATTTAAGAAGAAAGTACGTTAAGGGGTAATCTGTACAAACGATAGTAAACATAAAATGCAACAAAAAAGCTTAATATCATTAGTGACTATCTTTCATAATAACCGAGCAATTTTTTTTAAAAGTGGATGGTCATTGGTTTAAGAATAGCAATTAGAGCTAGATATACCTAACTACATTTAAACGTGATATTTGATACATATGTGCAGCTGATGCTAGGTTATGTCACAGTTTGTTTTGACTATTATTTCCAGCAGTTCCCAAATGTTAACCTTTTTAGCAAATGTTTTTTGATGTCAATTTCGATAAATCAAAAATGCTATAAGGGTTTTTTGTTCTTATTGACAAGTACTATCACCTGTCCAGAGGATACGAATCTTAAGTGAAACACTGCATTCCTGATATAAAGCTATTTAGATTATTATTATTTGAAAGCAATCAGAAATATCTACGATACAGGCAATCCAAAGGTAAACAATATCTACCATTTAATATTGCTTCCTTTTCTTACCGTTAGGGGAGATTTTGTATTCCCTTTTTGCCTCAGTTTTGCTAAACACAAGAAGTAAATGTGCTTGTCTAAAAGTAGTCTTGTTATATGACACGACTATTAGTATTAAACTTATAAACGAGTGGGCGTCCTTCGCATATAAAGTGGGAATGCCAGAATTACATAACATTTTTGAGGCAGCTTCTCGTTTCAGTCGCCCGTACTCCGCGCTGTAGTACCTCAGCTGTGTTTATGAAATTATTTTTATTTAACTACCACTCGATCCTAATACAAAATACTGCTAATGTGTTTTGTACATCAATATAAATCAAAATAGTTTTAATTAATTAACTTAAAAGTAATTGAATTAAACTGGAATAAGCAAAGTAAATATAATTTCATATTCACGCATTTAATATTAGAAAAAATGTTTGTTACAAGTAACAAATATTGTTTTTAATATTCTATGTGTGATTGTAATTTTTTAATTGCCTTGTTTATTCTAATTTCGTTCAATTCAAATTTATTAGAAAGAGTCATTTTGATGTAGACAAAACATTATTTTATATCAGCAGTAAATGATACCTAAATAAAATAATAATTTTGTAATAAACACAGTTGAAGTGATACAAAGCTGTGCGGAAGACGGGCGACTGGAACCCGCTACCTCGAGGACGGGCCATAATACAGCGGCCAAAATACCATGAGGTAAAATACCCCAAGAACAAAATACCGCGAGTGTTAGATCTTGTGTAATAATATAAAATCATTTAATTTCTGACGGCTTCTTCAGGTCCGTCGAGCCTGGCGTCCCTATATAAACATAAAAAGGGTAGAAACGGCTTATACTAATGCTCACTTAATTAAATAACATTGGAATAAGTACATGTAGTCCCCATTCATCTATTAGATTTTCCGCTTCTATTTCCATTGTAATCCTTTAATAAATTGCAATTATAATACTCGTAGGACTAATAATAGCACTAATACGTGATATTGTAGAATGCAGAGTACAATTATTACGAAAGTAAGATCTTTTTTGAAGAGTGCCTTCTTGTTGCACGTAATAACAATGTAAAGCACTCACCAGACAACTGAGAAGCACTTGCAAACTGCAGAGTGCAGACAAGAAACAACAAAGGAAAGTAACGTCCCGAGTCCAACACGATCGTAACACACGTGTGATAAAAAGCTAACCAAATATATTTGCGACGGAAACGCAGCAGTTTGTTCTTATAACATGAATCAATCTGTAAATACAACACTCTGTTCTATCAACAAACACTTATGCAGCAAAGGAATATTTGTTACCAAAAATAATTAATTTCATAATGTGCAGCCATTTGGGGAGAGTTCTCTTAGTTACTTATTATTAATAAATTATATATTATTATTATATATTATTATATCTATTATATATTTAAAAATTTTTATTTTAATTTCCCGCTCAGTAATTTGACTCATAAAAGTAGGAATACCAATGCCTCTCGATGTTTTTAATATTGGAAACGTTTTAAAATCATAGCTAGTGTTATTGAGGATATCTGTCTTGATTATTATATCATCCTTTTTTACTTATTGGATTTTTATGGTAACTTTTATGGTAACGCTCCCCCCCAAGTGAAAATACTTCCGACGTCCCTGCAAGATCCAACACTCGCGGTATTGTAGCTTGCGGTATTTTGTCCTTGCAGTATTATAGTTTGCGGTATTTTGTCCTGGCGGTCTTTTGTTCGCCGTATAATGGGCGTGTTTTCTGGCTTTGGCCGAATGTCCTAGACCGCCTCGAAAATGTTATGTGTAACTCTGGTACTCCCCCTCTATATGCGCAGAAAACCCACTCGTTCATAATTCCAATACTGATAATTGTGCTGTATAGATATTATATGAAATGCTTTTCTAATAGCAATTTTAAATATTCTGAGAAGCATATCTAGCATCCACTCCCTTCTTTTGATATTAATTAATAAGAAATTCACACTTTTCTTATAGGGCCTATTCCATCTCAAAACAGGCAGATGGTGCCCATCGCGAATATTTTTACTGTTTAAAACTGATTTTTTTTAAATTTCGGAAACTACTAGGAATATTTTAGTGCAGTTTGAATTACCTGAAAGGTAATTTTTTCTATAAATTTTGACACCTAAATTATCTTTGTAGCATAAATACCAGTTGCATCATCTTAACGGTTCATTAAAAAATTTCAATTACTCATGGGCGGATATACAATGTGTACCCTTACTTACGTAAATTCGTATAGTAATGTTTATTTCTCTGAATCAAGTGAACAAATTAATAAATCAAGCTGTAAAGCATTCATATAATGTAGCAGTAGTGATATTATGTATTTAGTCAACTTTGACCGATGGTAACTCAAAGAATTCGCTCAAAAAATTTGAGATTTTAATATTATATTCTGATACATCTGAACTACGTATATTTTCCATAAAATAATATCAGGGCTAGCTTAATAACATATGGACTAACTGGGCCGTAGCCCAGGGGCGCTCAGCTCAGGAGGGATGGGGGCAAGCGGAGAAAAAAAAAGAAAATTTATGTATTAACTATAGGTACTTTTTATAATGTTTAAGCAATGTTATCAAAACTGTAGTGTACAATTTTGATTATGTGATGTAATGTTTTATTTACATTAAATTGTAAAATAATACCGATTTTTTATTTTCTTCCTTTTTCTATTTTAATTTGTTTTTAATTAGTATTCAACTATCGGATGAGGGAGGGGGTGCGCCAAATCAAGTTAGGCCAGGGTCGGGCATTTGTTTAGACGGCCCTAAAATACCAATGGGAATTACAATGAAATACAAGAAGTTGTGTACTGGACGTTTATTAACATATGTAGGCATGCTGCTCCCCTGATCTGAGCGCCCCCGCTTTACAGCCCAGTTAGCCTATATGTTAAGTCAGCCCTAGTTACAAGTAAGACAATGCAGGTTATATTAATTTTAGAATAAATCCCTTACACATTACGATAAGGATGGATCGCTTGGTATATTAAATTTTACAAGCAATAAAATAAATAGAAATAAAAAAAGGTCGCTTGTAGATATAATTCAGAATATTTATAGACAGCGAGAATTTTGTAAATTAAGAATCTAAAGTTAACTAAATTTGTTTTTCTTTTGTTTTAAATTAAATACCGGCATTATGGAGTAACCAACTGCCATCTAATCTAATCATGAAACCGGAGGTTAATCCTCGCCTACTAGTGATGCCCAAGATAAGTCTCGTTTACGAGTCTCGCAAATATCGTCTCGTTTGCGAGACGATATACGAGACAAGAGTGTACTTTTTGCTTGCAAGATTTTTTAAAATATCGTCTCGTATCTCGGGAGAGAAATCTCGCAATCTCGCAAAAGTCTGGCGTTATGGAAATTATTTCTTTAACAAGCTAAGAATCATGGTATGTTTTATTAGAAATCTGAGTACTTATACAATACAATGCTTTACTGTTTAGCCATAAATTCTAGAATTTACTTTGTTGCGGTCTACCTTGCAGTTCTATTATATAAAATCAAAGACAAAATAATAAAGTATAAAATATCAGAATTCGCAATAATTACGTATATTATTTCGTTATAGAGAAAACATTTTTTTTGTATGCGTTTATGGATTTTGTTTTGTTAACCTTTTCTGTATCGTGTAATAAAATAAAGGATTAATGAATGTTCACGTGTATAAACAGCCAAAAACTGCACCGAATTTTTTTTTCTGAGATCTGTTAAAAAGAATGTTTGATACTAAAAGAAGAGTTATGAGATGTTAAGAAAGGAAACTAAATACCTAGAATAAATGAGTTAAATAAAAAGTCATTAAATTATGATTTAAAGTTTTCTCGGTTCTGTGATTTTAGTGTAATATAGAGATTTGTCTTTGGACATTCCCGTTTTGTAGTACGCTCACGGTAAACATTTGATTTTTAAGACGCATACGTAAATACTGGTAGTTTTTAAATCTAATAACTTTAAAATTAGTTTTGCTCTGATTTGGAAATATTAAGGTTAGGTAGTAGTTTCTTGGATTTAAAACAGATTATAAATTTAATTTTGGAGTTAATGTATGTAATAGGTAACTATTAAAATTACGCTTGTTTAAAATATGTCATAATTTTTCAAAATGAAAACGCAAAAACATTAAAGAACAAGAGAAGAGAAAAATTCAGCATCTAGTGGTGATTATTGTAGTGGAAGTGACGAATTATTTACTCCTGAATATAAAAATAAGAGTAAAGTGTCAACTACTATCAAGACTTTATCAAAGAGAAAGGGTATTTAAAGACTATTTTTCAATAACAAACTGCGAAGAAGGTAGTATAAAACGTTTAAAAGATTTAACTTTTATAAATAAACATAATAATTTAGACTTTATTTGATTATTAATTAGGTATTACATTCCTTTTTGATTCTTTGTTTAAATTCTGATCTATCTTCCAAAAAAGAAGTGCGAGGCTCGCGAGATTCGAGACGACACGAGATTTTTGGTGCGAGACGAGATTCGAGACGAGACGAGAGTTACCAAAAGTCTCGTCTCGCTAGTCTCTTGGGAATCACTACTCGGCTCAAATTCTTGACCGGTCTTGCTTTAACTATCATATACGAGGGTCAAGCTACAATTATTGAGAATAGAATGATTGATACAAGTTTTCAGAATTTTTATTTTAAATATGTTCAAAGCAATTTCCGTTCACAATAATACACTTAACCATTCTCTCCTACCGTAGTTTAAAAGCGTTCAGCCAGCTGTCTTTAGGAATACTATCAAAATGACTTAACAGAGATATCAATCTCTTCTTCTGACTGGAACCTTTTCCCTCGCAAATGTCTATTGAGCTCGAAAAGCCACACATTGCCAAATCTGGTGAGTAAGGAGGATGTTCTATAACTTTGATTTTGTTTTCAGCTAAATACTGAAGAGTTACCGCTGCTGTATGGTACGATGCGTTATGATGATGTAACATGATTCCCTTTCTTGGCACTTTACTGAACACAGAAGGCACAATAGTAGTAACAATTTTCAACATACCATTTAGTCAACTGTCTTCTGCTCTTCTAATTTAATTGCTGCCACCGGACCAGTACTTCTAAAAAATACTGCGTACATAACTTTCTTCATTGCTCGCTGTTTTTTCACCATCGTAGGAGTTTCCTCATCTTCATGTATCCATATTCGGCTTTCTTGGCGAGTGGGAACATCAAAATACGGTATGTAAGTTTCATCGCCAGTAATAATTTTACTAATAATTTGATGGCCTCCAGCATTCAACATATCTAAAGTTTGTTGGCAAATTCTAACACGTTCTGCTTTTTGTAAATCTGTCAGATGATGGGGTACAAACCGACTTATAACCTTTTTCGAATGTAAATGTTCGTGCAATATTGATCTCACCTGCGAGGATACAATCTTCAGTTTGGACTTTATCATGGCATAGGTAATTCGGTTGTCCTCTTCCACCATCTTCTTCACTGCAGCAATGTTTTCGGGGTTAACAGCAATTAAAGGAGGGCCAGCTCCTTTTCTATGTACAACCGAGTTGCAACTTCGTTCAAATTCTTTATATCACCTATAAACCGTAGTTAATGATGGTTCAAGATCCCGAAACGCCGATTACAAACTTTCCTCACACTCATACGTTCTCAAGCCTTTCTTGAAATCATAGTAAATCATTATCCGAAAGTTCTCTCGTGACAATTCCATTTTTTCGATAACAGAAGCTTATTCAATGGGTTATTTCTCAAATACTATTCAACCGAATTTCACAAACCAAACTGACATTGGCAGATAAAATAATGCACTATTTAATAAACAACAATTTGTTTTCGATGGTTAACTAGATTTTTCTATTCTCAGTAATTGTAGCTTGACGCTCGTATTAAAAAAACCATTTAGGAAATTATGTGAGGGCCTTATTGTGTACTTTATTAATCAAACGAGTTGCTGGAGCTTTTCAAGCATCTAGAGAAAATCAAAGTAGGGAACGTTATTAACATAACCGGAATATAAAGTAAGCAGGTGGGTGAATAGTTATTATCCTTAAAGTTAACTTGTATAGTAGCTGGCGTTTGTATAATTTCTACCAGGGAGAAACAAAATGTGTAGAGAAACATAACACGCTGTAGGTAGATAACCTCACTTACCTAGTTGATGCACAAGTACGAGCACTTCCCTGTTAAGCTTTACAAGAAATATTTATTCACACTTTAAACGAAGCGCAGGCTCATTTAATTTATTCTCTTATATGAGCCAGGGTTAGGTGCAACTCGTTTAATTCCAACATAATCCTCCTCATCCTCAGTTTTAGAAAATACCAAGGAACTCCGTATTTACGTACATAATGTCGGAACACAGAAAGCAAAGAACTTGTATATTGAGTGTGTTTGTTATTTTTGTGTGACAGTGCTGTATTATTATACATATAAATTGCAAACTTTAATGTGGAGGATGAATCCGTTTTAATAAGGTTCAACCTCGGAAAATACCCTCTATAAAAAGTTAAACAGCCATATTTCTTCCATTTTTATTTTAAGAACGACGCTATTCCCTTTTAATATTTTTTAAGTATGTATTTACGCCAAAGCGGAAATTGACGGAAATGTTTTGTTTGGTTACATTTCATATATTTCAACGACATCTACTATATACCTAATGTATATTATATACACCCTTTCATATTGCGATTTAATACTTCCTTTTAAATCTATATTTCTTTAAGAACAGTGACAATATGTATGTTGCGGGTTTACATGATATTTCAACTTAACTGCCTCCGTTTGGTCGAGGAATTAAGGTACGTTCAATTAGCGCGTCAGATTCCTATGTGAGTGCTGACAGTTCTCACTGGTGAGATAGAAGTTGCTATCTCGGTCGAATCAACCATCCCTATTTAGTCCCTTTACCACTAGTCCAGCATGCGGACTTTACCAAGCCAAATCAAGTTCATGCCAAGAGTGGGGAGGGCTTGGCCTAGGATTAAGAACTAGAAACAAGTACCCTAAAAGTCTTTTAAGTTGGAAAATCGACAGCTGCTAAAGGGATTCAGGTAGCCAGTACAAAATACAAACTTGATACTCTAAACTTTACTAACGCTTCGGAAAGAGGTCAATTGACAAAAAACTCAATGAACGTTCTTAAGCCACAAGATTCTCCCAGGAGCATGTGTCATATGTCCAAAAGTGTCACTCTTGCCCCATAACGCCTCTCGCAATGGACGAGCGTTTGACTGAAGGTCAAACCTGACTTCAATGACCAGGGTCGGATACAGCTGTTATCGCTCTTGGGGTGGGAGGGGTGGCAAGTGGCCGAATATCAAATGATGGGTTTGACTCTAGAGGAATTACATAAGGTAAAAACGTCAGGTTATTCCTAACTACATAAACATCACTACCAGAACCAAGAATTCGATTACCGAAAAAGTGATTAGGAATGCCAAACGAAGATGGCTCAAAGAAGAATCGAAGAAATGGTTTAGTATAAGAGACAATATGCACGTTTATATAAAGGTACTCCATACAGAACTTACTCATAAATTACACAATATCCAATTTGACATCTTAGATTTTGACATTAGAGAAACCGTCAGTCACATTAAATTCAAAAAATACACCACACAGAAAAATAAACTTCATGGACTTGTACAACAAAAACGTACACTACAAAATAACCTTAATTGTCAGAACACTGCAAACTTTTATCCTCGTTTCATAAACTTGTCCAATTAACATTCAATGACAGAGAAACACAATTTCTTAACAAAGGTTTCAGATTTTGTCCTTTTCCAAAATTTACCAACAAAATTAAAGAAATTTTGGCCGTTGAATGCGAAACTATACCTAAGAAAGATCATAATAACTATGCAAAGTTCCAAATTTCGAATTTGAAGTCTTGAAGCAGGACAAAATGTACAACACATCTAACATATCACTTCTTCAATCTATAAAACACAAAATCACAGAGAACAATCTAATTTCTGTTAAAGCAAATAAGGGTAACACTTTGGTAATTCTTTCAAAAGATATTTACATACAAAAATTTAATGAATTTATTAATAAAGAAAATTTAGAAACTTTAAACAAAAACCCAACCACAAAATTCCAAAAAGAAATAAAACAAGGTTTAGAAAACTCCAATATCTGCTTTTCAGAATTAGAAAAGCAACAAATCATTAATAAAAATCCACAACCACCTAAACTATATGGACTAGTCAAAACACATAAACAGAATATGCCAATAAGACCAGTTGTATCATACATCAATGCACCTAATCACATTTTATCCAAAAAACTGAACCAAATTATTAACACGATAGGTTACAAATCGAAATACTCTGTTAGAAATTCATTAGAATTAGTAGATAAGCTGCAAAACATACATCTTCCACCACATTCAAAACTTGTTAGTTTTGATATTTGCAACATGTTCTCCAGAATACCCCCACAAGAATGTATTCCTTTATTAGATAGTTTCTTGATCAATAGTAATATAGAATTAGTTAAAAGGTTAGAGTTAATTCAATTATTTGACCTTTGTATCAGTCAAAATTATTTCACTTTCAATAACATAATTTATTTACAAAAGGATGGTTTACCTATTGGTAATTCTCTAAGTCCTCTATTAGCTAACATATTTATAGACAAGTTCGAAGATCGAATATTTGAATTAAACCTCTCTAAACACATTATCTTCTGGTTTCGTTATGTTGATGACATTTTAGCTTGTTCTGACAGTTCTTTTGAGGTTATCAATGAATTTTTAATTCTTATTAACAGTATCCACCGTAACATAAATTTTACACTAGAAACAAAACAAAACAGGGCTATAAACTTTCTAGACTTAAATATCAAGATTAACGCAATCAATCTATTTGAATTTTCCATATACAGAAAACCAACACAAACAGACATAACAATACCAAATGAATCTTGTCACCATAATAGACATAAAATAGCAGCCTACAGATCATTAGTACACAGAGCTTTAACTATTCCACTAACAAAATCAGATTTTAGCAAAGAGATATCAACCATTAAACAACTAGCACATGCAAATCATTATAATCCGAACATGATTGACACTTTAATTAAACAAAAAGATTATAGGTTAGCTATCAAAAGAATATATCCCATTGACAATCAAACAGAAGACACAAATTACATATCTATACCATATTTTGGCAAAATATCAGACAAAATTGCACATATACTAAGAAAAACCAACAATTATAAAATAACATTTAAAACCAACACTAACACTTTTTCATTTTTATTTAATGCTAAAGACAGAACACATGATATCATGAAATCGGGCATTTACCGTTTAAATTGTTCCTTTTGTAGTTCGGTATATATTGGACAAACACTTCGAAATTTTGACATAAGATATAAAGAACACATTACAAAAATAAACATCCTGAAAAATGTAATTACGCCAAACACCTTTTAGAACAAAATCACACAATGACTCCTCAAAATAATATTAAATTCCTACATTTTTGTAATAACAAACGCAAATTAGACATTTTAGAAGCCTTTGAGATATACAAGCACAAACTCAGGGTACCTTTAATGAATGAACAACTTGAGCTCAGTAATTCTCCGTTACTGGAAGTATTAGATATGTAATTCTGTTTATTATTATTATTTTATCTAGTTACCTATTTTTGTATCTACCTTAGCGACGTGTTTGTTTATAATTATATTACCTTTGATAATGACAGCATAGCTGTCGAAACAATATTGTCAGGTTGTATTTAATAAAACTGTGAAACTTTTACTAATCTTTATTTATTTCATTATTTCAGAATTATATATAGTCTGAGTGTAACATTGTCAAAGTATCGCTTTTGATCCATTTGCCTCCAATTACAAATAGTCCCGTTATCATTTTTTTTGCTTTTTGACTCATCCTCCCACGTAAGGGAAATGGTGAATTATGATTGACTTTTAAGGTCAATTACATATAGTCTCGCTGCCATTTTTTTTGCTTTTGACTCATTTTCTCACGTAAGGGGAATAGCGAAATATGATCTCGGCGAAAAAGTCAACGGTATTGATTATAAGGCATCTGCTGCCATTTTTCTTTAGCTGGTCCCAGTGATTCAGTGTAAGGACAGACTGACGACAGTGAGATCTATAGGTTTTTATGTATAATTTTTGCCGCCGCTTTTCAATTTTTAATGTGATTTTACATATATCAACATGACTTACTGAACTCAAATATAAAATCACTTTGTTTCTAGCACGTAGGGTTTTCTTGGAATATTAAAAACTAAACTCTTATATATAAGGAAGGTTCTTCTCAGTTTTCTTCGTCTGAAATAACAAATAAAAAATTTCGGAATTTATAAAAGAAGTAAAAAGTTGTCTCGCTTACCCATTAATGCCGTTCCTGGTTTTTTCGGTAAAAATGCTTGTCTGCCTCACTTCCTTTTGCCTGAACTTTCCCGTTTGAGCGACCAACAGTAATCCATCATCCTACTAACGTTCTATCGCCCTGACATCGATGCTCAATTTCTTTGATATTTTGATGAAAACATTCTGCCTGTCCTTCGCTAATCTCACCATGATTTTCAGGAAAATAGTCAAATTGACTAAATGTAGAATGTGTAATTTTGTACTTATATTGCAACCTAGTTTTTGAAAGTTTGTAAGCGTTTCTCCCACGATATTTCTGTAGTCTGTAGATTTTTTGTTTCCCGAAACATTTTTGCCTACATTTTTAAAAGAAATCCAAGCATCATTTTGAATGGCATCATGAATAGCATTATCAAAACTTTCGTCGTTCATTAACCCCCTTATTTATGGCCCAATAAATACACCTCCTTTCAATTTGGCATCTGATACAAATAGAAATTTTGTACCTGAATATGTCCAACAGGAACCTCCTATATTTAGAGCTTCTACAGACTGTTTCATCAGACCCAACTTTATGTACAAAGGAGGAAGTGAGATGGTTTCGCGGGAAACCAAACTTTTTCGTAATACATTTTTCTCCTCTGAAGTCATTTTTGTTCGAAGTGTCCAATTTACTGTTGTCCAGTACTTATATTAAAAAGGGTTTAATTATACTAATAGCTAGGAAATTTACGGAACCGCCAACAATTGACGTTATATCAGCGGTGTCGTTATATCTGATGACGGACTTGAGTTCGACTTTATACTAAACTTGGTACATATTTGATGTGATGGAAAAACAATTAATATTATATTTGTATTCTACCGCTGCCTGACCTAGACATATGGAGGAGAATCAAAGGGAGGTTTATCCCGGTCAGGGTGTTGGCCCGCTGACCTATGGAAACCTGCATGTTATCGGATAGTGTCTCGGAGATGAAAGTCCGGGGGTCAGGTTTTGACTGTGCAGTTCCAATCGTCTGATTCTCAAAAACCGTCTAGAGCACTTTGCTTAAGAGGCGTGGATGCGAATATGTAGCTTCTCTCGTTCAAAAAAACTCTGTCAGGGGCACCTCAGGCCTATAACTGGAAGAACGGTGTGGCAAAACCATTCAAAACCAAGTCCTGCCACATCTGAGGTTGGATTCGATCGGGCAGTAAAGTCCCACGTAGTAGGACCAGTCCTAATGCTAGACGAGGGATTTGTCCCTTGGGATGGATCCCGACGGGTGAGCACTTTATAGCTCTGGTACTAGCCTGGAGAGCTAGTACAGGGTGGATAGGCAACTTCGCTCCAAACAGTGAGTTACTGGTAGCATTTGCTATGCAAATGCACACTGATTTGGCGTATCTCAATCACTTCTTCTTGGAAGGGACGTGGAGATTAGGTCTAACGGCAGTGCCCCACGTAAATAAATCCTTGGAGATCTGTATTCTACGCATCAAAATGAACTAAAAAAGATAGTTGCTTTTAAAAGTAACGCCATTTTGTCACAGGATAGTGTTATTATTATTATTTCAATTTCCTAATTGTATAATATAACATATATAATATTTTGAATTAAATATGTAACTTAAAATGTAATAAAACGTCATTTTAAATTGGATATTTTAATTGACGTACATTCCTTCTCACAAAAATGTCTAGTAAATATACAGGGTGATTCAAAATTGTACTGCATCTCCTTAAGGGCGTATTTCTGTCATGAAAATAAGAAAAAGAGTTTATATTACCATGGTTATGGAAATGCCTACTTATCGAGATACCGGGAGTTAAAAATCGCATCAAAATAATGATTCCTTTAAATTTCTTAGAACTGATTGCAAATTAAGTTCTGGAATATGAACCAGAGTAAGTAGTTTTGCTTCCACCAGTGGCGTAAGAACAAGAGTGTACGTGGTTAGTTAAGGAGAAAAAATGGCACTACACTGTTTTTTTTAATTTCGACACTATTTTTATATTGTCCAACTACTTTACCATTAAAAAGGCCTCTTGAGCCATTTTACCGTTTACAATACCGTTCGTTGAAGAAGTATTTGGAAGAATAATGATCTGTGTCTATGGGATACCAATATTGTTTAAAATCTGAAAATCATCAATGATTATGCAGAAACAACAAAACTTATAACTGAGAGAAATAAGAATTTTTGCCTAACGAAATTTCGGCTAATGGTACTTCCATCTGGTAGAGTGTTTGCTTATTATTCCTAACAAAGTCACATGTTCTTAGGCATCATTACAACAAATTATTGTTGTTCATTTAGAATTACTAGTCATGACGTGAAGAGAGAATCAAAATCATGACCAAGGATACATTGTCGTGAATTTGTTGCCATTTGTTTTAATAGTGTCTAATAACAGTGCATGTTTAGGATTTTTTTTCGGTGGGGCTACTAGTAAATTTTCGGGTTTTTACGGGAAACTACGGTTTTGGTTTCGCTTAACTACTGTAACTATACATAAATGACCTAGAATATTAAAAAGTTTTCGAAGAAAGGGCTCCAGCCTGTTAGCCCGCTTCCTAAATACACCACTGTCTAATTATTATAAATCTCTTTATGTTGGCAAATAGCTTTTCTTAGGTTAGTTCCTTAGGCGAAGATTCATTAAATGCGAAAATTCAGGTTCGTTACTGACTTAAAAGTAGAGACAAGATTTGTTGCTTATTGTGTCTGCACATTCTAAATCGTAATCGTGGTAAGGTTGGGATCTGTCCGTTTTGAATATTTTTGAAGTTGTATTAACATAACAAGATCAGACTTTTACAAAGATGCAGAATTCTACCCAAGAAAACTTGTTTTGAATATGTGAAGGTAGACAAGAAATATTCAATTTTCTTATGTCATATCAATAGCTAGTAATACACTGAGATAAAAGTCCATATACGTAATGATCGATTTGCCACTCTTCAGCGAGCAAATCGAACTCCCATAGTTAACAACTAAACAGGTGAAATACAATATTCAAGCATCTAGCTAAAATTTTAGTGCACTTTTTCTTTTGTGGATTAGATTACAATCCAAAGGCTCCCATGCAATTTCTAGACATTTTGAAATTTTTGAATCACCCTAACCGCATATGATTAGAGTAACATTATACCTCTAAATATAATTGCAGCCTGGAGCAGGAAATAAAATCGGGAAAAATCTGTGTATTATGTGTATCATGTAATCACGTTAAGTATGGCTGAATATAATAATTCACAAAATGCTAATACAATTTTCCTTGTTTTTATTGCCTTTGACTTCTATAAATTATTATTCATATATGTGGTTACGTATATTCAAATAATATCCATTTTCATTTCAAGTAGGAATGTAACAACCTGGTTTGATAACTTTATGAAGCTGAAACTGAAAGCCCATTTCTTATGATATGACGTAAATATCTGAAGGCATTTTAAATAAGGAAAACTTTGCAAATTAATCAGTAATAAAGTAAGTGGCGTAAAGAATAATCCGTTACAGTATAAAACGTTATTTCATGATAAATAAACTGATTGTATTTTCACAAACCTGAAGTATAATAATTGATTAGATTAAGGTTTTGATTTAAAGTATACTATTTTCTGCTAAAATAAAATTTGATATGCTATCAGTCTATTGTATTAGTATCTTTGAACTACCCTTCAGAACCACACAATGCAATGTTCAACAAATAAAATAAGTGAAGCTACAAAAGTATGAAGAGCATGAAATAGATTGAAAAACAGACGAACGATAAAAATTTTTAAGGTTTCTTTAGTTACCTTCTAATGGAAACATTTTCTTTGCTTTCTTTTATTTACGAGTTCTAGTTTTGAATAAATGTAAAAAAATATACGGCATTTATTTTTTAAAGTTTAATGTAAGTTACAAGGCTTTCATGCATCGTAAACCGTCGTTATTCGCTTGTTTTCACTTTGAAAATATTGAATGCTTCAACTTTAAGACTATCTTTAAGATATTTCAAGCAGCCAAATGTCTTTTTACATGGTTCATTGAGTCATAGGAATCCAAAACATTACTTTGAACGCATCTGTGCTTTTATCCAATTTATTTTTTAAATGAAATTCGTATATGTAGCGCTAATTACGACTAAAAGTATCAATATTACCAAACACCTAATCGATTTTCTTAATGTTGTTACATAAAAGTATTTTACAATACAGTTAATGGAGCGTTGTTTCCTACTTAATGACATTTAAATAGCGGAATAATATTTTAAATGGTTTCTATAGAATACCTGACTATCCAAGGAAATCGAACATTCCCAAAACCCAAAACATCAAAAATATTTCTAAAACAGTGCTGATGCAATTAAAATAGGTGTAAAGCCTAATCCGAACTTTCAAAGGCATACAGTTTTTAAAACGCTTTCACACGGCAGCTTAATTTTTAACGTTAACTTTTAACACTTTTATATGTAACTTTTTGGTTAAAAAACTTTTCTATTCGGACTAAACGCTGTGATATGTTACGGCTACTGGTGGTCTGGTTATTTTGACTTTGATGTGTGTGATTTAATTACGTTAGTTGTTAGCTAAGGTCTAAAAGAGAATTACGGTAGAAAGGTTTAGTTAGATTGAGTATTAGCAAACATTTCATTTTTAGAATAACCTAACATGAAAAAGCAAAAGGCAGATAGACTGTAAAGTAAAAACTATTTGCGTACCATAATTGGTTTACTTTCTTATTTAAAAACTAAGATAATCTTTTCTTCGTAGTATTTATCAATCTTTGGTGATACGACTTCAAATGCATTAATGGATTAAAATAGCTTTGAATAAGCACATAGAAATTAGAAATACATATTTGAATCATTTCTTAATTCGAAAAAATTGAAAAAAAATTCTTCTATTTTATTTCAACTGCATTTTTGCCAATGGTACACCTGGTATACTATGTTGAATAGATATTTGTTAAATGTGTTTTAAAACAATATTTATTGAATCTTTATTTTATTTGACAAGCAATTTATATTTGAATCTTTATATTTCATGGATAATGTTTGCATAATATAAGAAAATTAATGTTTAAAGGAGTATATGTATTTGATAAACATTTAATATACATATAAAACTTAACATAATTACATTTATACATTTACTAAGTGTTTCATTTGAGCTAGAAATTTACGTTTAATCTCATTCTATATATTTAAGACGCGAGGCTTATTTTTGTTCTAGTTCGCTTGAAAGTTCCACTGGCCCAATTTACGTGATTCTTTTCTTATTTTAGTTTTAGCTGTGTTGATTAATCAACACTACTTCATTTTTATATTTTTTAATTTTTATATATATAAATTAAATAAGTCTAAAATGATTATTTCGAAATGCGCGAGATCGTACATCCACTTGAGGCGCCATTTTAAATACCAGCGTGTCAACTTTTGGAACTACGTTTAGACACAGACCACTTCTATTATTTTTATTAGCGTTAAGAATCGAAGCTGTCGATATGTGCCGCGGCTATTATCTCATTATCTTTATCCCTCATCTTTATATTTTAGTCATTCAGTGGTCATATTTTATAATATTCAAAAAAATATATAAAGATCTTAAAACATTAGACAAAAATCAATTAACAATAAGAAATATAATTATGTATTATTTCTGTATTAAGGCACCAAAGTTTGAGTTTTTATCGTTTTTATGTAGTTTTGGCAAAGAGAAATATTTCAAGAAGGAAACATTAATAAATTTCCGATAAATGTCTGCTTTAACCTTGTATAAATGTACGCTTAATTAAATTTTTACTTTCAATTTTTGAAGTTTATAACCTCATTTTTAATTTTTAGTTCAACACACCAAAACTAATAAAATTAAAAATTAATATAGTAATAAAACTATTATAATAATTTATTCATCAACATTGATAAACGTAAATTGCATCAGGATCGTTAGTATGCCATATTAAGTTTTATAATTATTTATGATTTATTTGTTTTTCATAATTCCTTGGAATGATTTTTCATTTTTTGTTTTTTTTTTTAATAAAAAAATCTTGCAATTTTCAGTCATTTATTAGATACCTCTTAAACTGCGTTTGAATTCCGTTAACTCTTTTTTGGCATTTACCATTACACTAAATTTCCGGGAAAGTTTCCGGAAATATTTCCATGGAAAGTTTTCAAAAAATAAATTTCGGAAAATTTGCCAACACTATTTTTATATCATGTTTTTGAAATATGTTCAACAATTTTTTAAACAAAATCGATTATTCTTATTATTTCTTAATTTTTACGAGTGCAGTATTTAAAAGTACTACAATAAATTAGTTCCAAATGCAGCCTCTAGAGTCTACCTTTCATCATCCATCATTGAGGTGCTTAATAGGTATTCGAATTGTTCTGATGTGTAGACAAACCCTTGCACGCCGCCATAGTTCTCCTTTACGCGTTCTACAAGACCGATTTGCTAATTCGTTTTTATAAGCTTTGACATTATATTTTATATAGTCTTTAAATTTTTAAAACCATAAATTTATAAACACTTTATACCTATTTAAAACACAAGACTTATTTTTGTTAGGTTTCGTTTCAGAGTTCTACTGGGCAGATCTACGCAATTCCAAGTTCCAAACGTTTTACGTTGTAGATTTGCCATCTCTCCTTAGTTTTTCAATTCCTTAATTATGAATTTATATTTTTAAAAGCTTTATTTGCAATCGATGCATTTCTATACGTTCGAGACCGAATGTTTACTTACATCACTCGCTTCGTCACGTTTCAACTAAACATCCTCCCTCTACTTGCATATTCTTCCTGAGCTAGTAGATATAAGACGACACAGATCATTTGCTACAAGAAGTCTTAACTATATTCTCAAAGCTCAACGCATCTGAGAAAGAAAACAAAAAGAAAAGTTAAAAATATTAGTAGGTATTGATTGTTTTGTAATTAATAGGAATTAAAAACGGTAATTGCTAATTTTGATATCCATTTCTTATTTAGATGATTATTTCGTATAGCTTTAATAAAGAATTAGAACTGGCTCGAGATCCATATCGATATGATCACTTATCAGGAGAATAATAAGTGTGATTCATAATTAGTAAGTTGAACGGAAATGGTATGTTCCACATGCAAAAGGAAGACTAAAAAGTGTTAAAAACTTACTGACGAGCATGTTTATTGGGAATGGGTCACCTTTAAAATCCATTAATTTGAAAAAAGCTTTATTTTATTTTATGCAGAATTTCCAGAAAATATTCTTTCAAGAAACCATTAATTTTATGCATCCTCTGCATTTTTATCTTTTATAAAACGTTTAAAAAAGTGCTGTAGCTTCCAATCGCTCTCTTTTTAATAACAGATAACGGCAGTTCATCTTGACCTAGACCACAGAGGCAAGAATAAAGTTATGTAATAAGACCAAATGCGGCAAGTAGGGAGAATATTGAATATAAAAACTGTCACTGCATCGTCGAGTACGTACATTGGTACATTGACGCTGAATGAAATCCAGTGTCTCCTGTGTCTCCCATGGCACTTTTTCGGCAAAATTCGCCAAAATTCACATGGAAGTTTGGTTTCCTCTATACACAGTTTATGTTCAAACCTCACTGATGTTAAATTTCTGATAACTGACTTTAGTGTTTGGTATTTATTTAAATAATAGTTTATTAAACGACTGCAAATAATTCTCTGGAAAGGAAAGAAATGCGCGTGGTAGAATATGCTATCTGACGAATAAATATAGAATAATGATTTATTTTTTCTCGTCATTTCATATTTTAATAAAACAAAGAGGGCTGGAGATGTAATAACTTCAAAAGCAATTCATTTTAGGAATATTTAATGTAATTATTCTGTTAGCAAAATTTGAGTTAAACTGGCAATCATAAAATCTTTTCCTATAAGTGTAAATATAGATTACATCAGACTAGTGTTGGGTTCGCGATACCGCCCGCGTATCACGACACTTGCGAATCGAAACCATTAGCCGTGTGAAGTGTCGACTCCTTCACGACTCTTTAACGATACTTCGCATTTACACATCATGCATGCGCTAGTTCATATAATATAATTGAAACGAGCAGTCAAGATTCATAGCTAATACGTAAATCATAAACTAGGGATTAAAAAACAATTAGGTTTATGAGTAAATTCTGTTATGGTTATATATTTATGCATTAAGTACATTAAAAGACATTAAATTATTTATACACCGCATTCGTTCTAACATTTGCTATAGAAAATTAGTATGGGAAATCTGAAATATGCCAAATAGTTCGTTCTCGAATAAAAGTCGGTGAGATTAATAGTTGCAAAACAATTTAAATAATTTGTTATTATTCTTTTATTCGAAAAACGTACAAGAAATAATACATTACAAATAAAAAATAAAGATACCCAATTAATAAGACATTGTCTTATTAATTGGGTATCTTTATTTTTTATTTGTAATGTATAAAAGAATAATAAAGAATTAATAAAGAAGAATGTAAAAGAATAATAACAAATAAAATTAAAAAAAAAAGTTATGCTTGTAACGGGGTTCGATCTGCATTCCACCAGCCCGTGCAGTTTAGCAAGCCCCGGTTTGCCATCGAACCACGGAGGCGTTGCGTCAACTTTTCAGGTTTCGGCTTTTAAATTAATGTTTTGCAAATAATTCATGAATTTATAATTTTAACTAAAAAATCTACAACAAAATAGTTTTATATGTACGTCTTATTCAATGATTGTTAGCCAGTTCAACAAATCTGCCTTTAATTTCTTTGTAAGAATGATCAAGCAACTTCGAATTACACTCTAATAAGAGCGATACTGTTCGACACGAAGTGTCGCGACACTTCAAGTGTCACGACCACGAACAGTATCACGACACTCGACACCCAAGTTCCCATCACTACATCAGACACCAAACAGTCCAAACCATGAAGACGGTATGAAAATATATACAGTGTGAAAATAAAGAGGCGGGTAAATCCGATAACTTCGTTAAAATTAATTTTTTGGAAAAAATTTCGAAGGGGTATAGCGATTTTAATTACTTGATGCTATACCGTACCATTTTCAGATTGTAACGTCATTTTTTAAGTTATGACGTCATCGATATATTTTTTAAATGACAACCTATATTTTTTATTGACTACTTCGGTAGTAATTTTTATTCTCTTTTCAACTGTATACAATTTTCAATGTTAGATTTGAAAAAAATTGAGAAAAACTGCCCTAAAGTTCGAATATTAAAAATTCTTTAAATTTGCAAACTGAATCTAGTCACCGTATAAAACAAAAACCTGAGTTACGGCTGTCAGAAGTAAACAATAAAATAAATGTTATTTTCTTGTTCTAAAGTAGAATTTACCTTTAGTAAACTATTTTATTAATAAAGATGGCGCAACTGAGCGAGAAACAGCGAATTAAAGTGTTATGATTGGTTATGGTGACAGAATTCGAACACATCAAGAAGTGTGTCAACTTTTTAGAGAAGTGTACCCGGACCAGCCTATAAATCAAGCACGGTTAGTAGGATTAAAAAGAAATTTCGAGAACATGGCGAATCTTCCAAAACGTGGACGTCCGGTGACATTAAATGAAGATGTACAACTTGATGTTCTACTAGAAATTGAAAACAATCCACATGGAACTAGTAGAAGCATTGCTTTGAACCACGACGTAAGCCACACTTCAGTTTTAAAATTTTTGAAAGTTCAAAAATTGCACCCATATAAGCTGCAATTGGTTCATGAGTTGGCAGAAGATGACTTTGATCGTAGACAAGAATTCTGTGACCAGATGATAGAAATTTGTCTTTGCGATCCAATACTTTTCCAGCGTATTTTATTTTCGGATGAAGCAGCATTTTGTGTAAACGGTACGATTAATAAACAGAATTGTAGATATTGAGCTAGAGAAAATCCTTATTGGATGCAGGAAACTCATACACAACATCCTCAGAAGCTTAATGTCTGGGCAGGGATTATTGGTGACCAAAAAGAAAGATACCTGCAATTTTTACAGTTGGAACTGATGCCTGCACTAGCTGCATTATTTCCCAATGCAAACACTCTCGAGCTACCAAACATTAGCGTTTGGTTACAACATGATGGCGCTGCGCCTCAATACGCAACTAATGTACAACGCTATTTGCGCTAAGTTCTCCCAGGAAAAAGAGGTCCGATGGAATGGCCGGCTAGATCCCCTGATTTAACGCCATTAGACTTTTTCTATGGGGGTACTTAAAAAGTAAAGTGTATAAAAATCGACCCAATAATTTAGAAGATAGCAAGCAAAGAATTCGACATGAGATTAGATTAATATTACCTGAAGCTCTTCAGAATGTGAGAAATCAATTTCATAATCGCCTTGGGTATTGTCAGACGGTACAGGGTCCGTCACTTTGAACATCTACTGTAATAAAAACTGTTATTTTTGTAATTTATGTTATTGTTATTAGAGTTTTTTTCTTGTTAATCAATTTTGTTTCTTTTTAGTCTAAGTAAAATTTTAGACTGTTTTTCTCAACTTTTTTAAACGTAACGTTTTTTATACGGTGACTAGATTCATTTTGCAAATTTAAAGAATTTTTAATATTCGAACTTTAGGGCAGTTTTTTAAATTTGACATACTGAAAATTATATACAGTTGAAAAGAGAATAAAAAGTACTACCGAAATCGACAATAAAATATATAGGTTGTCATTTAAAAAATAATCTTGTTTATTGTTTCCAGCCTTACTTTGTGGATCTCCATAATCATGAAATAATAAATAAAGATTAGCGAAATACTGTGAAACTTTTACTAATCTTTATTTATTTCATTTAAAAAATATATCGATGACGTCATTACTTTAAAACCAACTGACGTAACAAGTTGAAAATGGTACAGTATAGCGTCAAGTAATTAAAATCGCTATACCCCTTCGAGGTTTTTTCCAAAAAATTAATTGTAACGAAGTTATCGAATTTATCGGCTACTTTATTTCCACACTGTATATAAATTATTACATGGTATTATTCTGTTGTTTCAGAATATAATCATATCTACATGTACTGGCATAAAAATCTCTTATCTAAATATTCTAAAATTTCCACCATCTTGAAATTGGGTTTAAAAATAATAAAGCACTTCAGAATTAAATTTGAAAATTAAGGTGCGAATGATCAATTATTGAAACAATCGTAGGTTATTTATAGTGGAAAACTTAATTAAAGCCAAATAAGAAAAAGCCCTTCAGAGGAAAAATCGCGAAGTAACAAAGCGGTATTGTGTTATGTAGTAAGGGAATTCGCACAAGTATGGATGTTTTATTTGTGAGGTAGGTATGGGTAAAGAAAGCATTCCAAGTGTTCTGGATATCAAAAAATCCCCCTTTGTCCGTTTTCTCCACAGAAATGATACAAATAATAACAACGAATGACAGAAGGGAGACAGTGGACCGTATAAACAGATTATAGAAATGAAAGCAATATAATAAAACACGGACAAAGTAACAAGTTGAGTTTGGAAGAAAGAAAACTACTCGCATTAGAAAAGTGAGTTAGGAAAGGAAAAGTAATCAGTAGCACGTTGAGCAGATATATTGACGCATTAGAACGGCAGATTTGTATTGATTCTTGCTCTATGGCTCTCATTTTGCAGTCAAAAACCCCTCGAGAATACAGATGGCTATTCCGTACATCCCTAGCTCATGTTATTCGACGATATCTTGCAGGTTAACCGTCGAAGGCGCTAATCGAGCTCCGTGCTGCGTTTTCCTCGAGGTTTCACTTAATACACGCAGCCATGAATTATTGATAGGGAGATGCAGCTAGTGACTACTGTTGACACACCGATCCGATGCAAATCGCGCCATGTTATTACAATAAATCAGAATCTCGTATAAATGCCACTGAATGGCGAAGTGGAGATGGAGAACGGACGTTATTGAAGGAAGATACGGAAATAAAGGAAGTGCGGAGGTAGAACGCCGACTAACAGAGGGGAGGGTAGTCGAGATCTCATTTTCCCTAAGTCACTTCGTTCCCTCGCGACTTGCAACCACAACAACGCAGTCTACTCATGCAAGATAATATATTCTCTACTGTACCTACCATACAATACCAATGTTGCTAATATCTGTTCGCGATTGGGATCCTGATCGCGATTTAATGGTAATCGATTACGTCGCCGCGACATATTAGGGGTTCGTGCATAACCTCAAGCCGCGACTTAGAAGTCGAGAAGGCAAACGCGAGATCACAAAATCGTCGTCTAGAACTGGCGCAAACGGTACACATGTACGAAAACATAAAGTTTAATTTGTCGTGTCCCCTGTTTTGTTGCGCCTCGACTCTGAGATTGCCTCGTTTGGTTCCCGCTGTGCAAAAATCACAGATATATCTCATGGGATTCAGCCGCGGTAAAATACATCACCTTGAACGACTTGTTGCCCTTTTGTTTCCTTATGTTTTGCCAATGCGAAACTCTATGTAGCCGAAGTTACACAACACGAGGGTATTAATGCCCTCGCTACGTGTTTATCTAGGGAAGTGACGTTTAAAAATGTGGAAGTTAAATTTTAAATAGTTTTTACGACTCGCGGGTCTTGAAATTTCGAGGGAACCCGCGCCGTTATACTTTCATATTAAATCGCCTCATAAGCATAAGCCTTATATTCAACGTTTTTAGCAATTTACTGAAAACTTTACTAAACTTTCCTGCATGCCCGCTGTATTGTAAATTCGCATTTTATAAAAAGCACATGCTACAAAACGTGACCTAGCGTGCCATACGAACGTCTGCATGTGGAGGCTTTCACCCTCTGTTCTTGCTGCAGGTGCTTCGGACATTTCTCAGCCCTTTATTGTTTCGACCGGCTAGATTGCAACAACACACTCGCTAGAATCCACATTTCTCCCCTACATCTAATTACAAATGTATATTTCATTATATCCCCCATTACGTTAATTAACCGGATCTTTGTGTAAACTCGTTAGCTTGTTGTAAAAGCGTAAAAAATGAAATTTGCTACACCCGAGCAATGTATATATAAATAACTAATGTCCGAAAACTCTAACATCATTGGTATCACGAACAAACACTTTTACGATACACTAATCTGAAAATAAATTTTGCTGAAAACAAAAGATCCGTTTACATCAATAAATTGAATTGCAGTATTGTGAAACGTGCTAAATTTAAGGACAAATATCGTAAATACCAATGTTTACACAAAATATCCATTTATCCATATCTAGCCGTCAAATAGAGCTTTTATGAGTATCTGAAATTTACAATTCAAAAAAACTGCGTGTAATTATTATTACAACTTTTCCTCCCAGAGTCTGTTGCAAGTTTATCACTGGCACAGAAAATGCGAAATTCGATTATTAAATTAAAATAATTTACACGAGGTCTTTCATTCGAGATTTACAAAAATAAGCTCCAAATTATTAAATATACTTTAAGCGCAAAAAATGTTATATGAGTAATTAACTGCCAAAATGATACCCTCTACACATTATATTATTATAATGTTATTAAAACTAGTTCTATATAATACAAAATGTTTATTGACATCAATTTAATTCAAATATGTATTCATCAACAGATTATTAAATCAGAAATTTGATGAATGCGTAAGAAAACGTACGAAATGTAAACACCGTGGCATGGCCTTTTCTACAAATATCATTAAATCGTGCTACAAAACAGTATTTACTGTGAACATGTAGATTTATAAAGTGATGACGCTTATAATTATTGCTTAATTGAAATTATTTATTTAATAATTTAATGTGTTGAAATGTTATTTACAAGTGTCATGCAATATTTAATGCAAAAAGTAATCAGTTTTTCCAGGTGAGTATGTTTATAATTTACTATTTGTTTGAAGATTTGTTTCACTTAATAGAATATTTTACATCTATATATAAACAACAAATTTTGTTTCATCTGAGTTCTTAATATTTTTTAATAAACGAATATTAGTAAATAAAAGTTATACATAAATAATATAAACACCGTGGTACTAACAGTACTGAAATGAGTTTTAACATTACTAAACATTGAATAAAATTTAATTATATTAATTGTTTTAATCCTACTACAAGAAGTAGTCTGTAAACACCGTGGCGCCATAATATAAAATTCGTTGATAGTTTAACAGTGTTTACTAACTTAAGTTTAAGATTGCATAATTAATGAGGTAAAAGACTTGAAAGGGCGAAAGACCCCAAGAGTAGATGAAATCCCAGCTGAGATCTTGAAATGCCTAGGAGAACTATGCAAAAACTCTTTACACTAACCAAGGATATTTATGAAACCGGAGAAATACCAGTATATTTCACAAAAAATTTAATTATCCCAATTTAAATAGCCCTAAGGATATTAATCAAAAAAAGAACACGTAAGGATAAACAAACGTACATAGCCTTTATTGATATAGAAACGGCATTTGATAATGTCCAATGGAACAAAATGTTTCAAACACTAAAGAAAATTGGAATAAAATTCAAGGACATCGTTATACTGCACAGTGCTCTAGGACGGGCAGTGTTATTTTAACGTGGCGCACCTAGAAGCTAATCACCACGTTTCCCATTTCGGAGACACGAATTGATACTTGATACACTTTTGGATACGCTCAATTAGCGCGCTAATGCTATTGCAGAAGCTACCAGTACACACTGGTGGGAGCAAGGTATACCTATCCAGAACTCTCCTAGCTCTCCAGGCTAGTACCGGAGTTATAAATATACTCACTCGTCGAGACCCGAAAGGGTCTCCCGGGAGAAGTCCCGGCATTGGAGACGGCCTCTAGTCCAGCATCGGACTTTCCCCGCTTTGTGGGACCACTGCCCGACCGAAACCAACCTCAATGTGGCAGGCTTGGACGGTTATGCCACCCCGATCTACCAGTTATAGGCCTGGTGTGCCCTTGTCAGCGTTTCGTTTAGTTCCACCTAAGCAGAACCCCGGTGTGTACCTTTTGGAGGTGAAGTTGTCTTGAGTATTGAGAGGCTGTGTATTCGCATCAATACCCCTTAAGTCCGGCAGCTCGAGACAATTTTTTCGGATCACTTGTCTGGAACTGACAGCCATAGCGTGATTCGCATACTTTTGTCGCTGAATCCTTCTGGCTGGTGGCATGCAGTTTCCTATCGACCGGAGTTTGCCCCCCCCCCACGACCAGAATAAACCTCACTTGAGTTCCCTTCCATCAGGCTTGTCCAAACAGCGGGTGACCAACGGTGCCCCATAATTGGCTTCCCCTTCAGGCGAGTATCCAATCCACCCACACCGGTACTCATGTTAAAAGAGCTTCCTCCTCAACAAGGACAGAACCAAATAGAAGTGTTTAGCTGTGAATTAAAAAGGGCGCAAGGCAGGGTTGTGTACTACCACCACCAATGTTTAATGTGTAATACACAGAAGAAGCGATAAATGAAATGAAAGAAAACACAAACGGAGGGATAGTAATACAAGGTGAAAAGATCGAGATGATACGATACGCAGACATCTTAGCTCTACCAGCGGACAGCGAAGAAAAGCTAGAAGAAGCCTTAAATGAGCTCCAAAGGGTACTTAACCAAAACTGGAAAATGAAAATTAACAAGACGAAAACCAAAACACTAGTTTGTGAAAAACGTGGGCATGGAAACACAAATATAAGAATAGAAAATCAAAGAATACAGGAAGTGAATGAGTTCTGCTATCTGGTCTTTTATTATGATAATATAGATACATACAATTACGATTCAAATAAGAAAATATTCAAATAACATAAAAATACATACATTATAGGTTGAAACATAAGATACAATTGTACCCCTATCGCCATAATTGGGCGCAGTTCAGATCAATGAAGCATAAATACAACATAGTCTGCTCTTCCACTTAACCCTAATGAAAACGTAAACAAATTTATAGTAAAAATAAAAAAAGTCCTAGAGAGATTTAAGTTAAGTTAAATTTACATTTAAAATTTGATTTTGTTCTGAGAGAGTGCAATTAAGTAATATTCATACGTACAAAGAAAAAAGAGAAATATTGACAAAAGTTACGTTATAGTATCTGAATTTGCAAGAGAATATGAAACAGATGATGCTTAAAAGAAGCAAGTGAGAGTGATTTTGAATATGGTGAAAGCGAGTTGTAAACATTGTAAATATTGTAAGAGTATGATCTTTTAAACAATTGAGTTTTATGGATGGGAGGTGAGATGCGATTTTTGTGTCTTACGTTAATATTGTGAATATTATGCCTAAACTTTATTTTATTATAAAGATATGAAGGTTGTTTAGACAATATTATTTTATGAAATAGGACTGCAGCATGTAGCGTTCTTCTGTTGTACATGCTAAGCCAATTGGTGTCGGCTAGCTTATGACTGATATGTTCAAATTTTCTGATGCCATATATTAGTCGAAGACAAGAGTTCTGCATTCTCTGAATTCTTTTGATATTGTAGCTGTCCAGCAGATGGGAAATGCAAGAGAGGAATAACTAGCAGAGTACAGCAAGCAAAAAAGGCATTCTATGAAGTTAAACATCTGATAACATCAAATAACACTTAAAAGGAGGATAGAGCTAGTGAAAATATATATTTGGAGCACCGCTCTCTATGGTTGTGAAACCTGGACAATAGGAATGTGGGAAAAACAAAAACTAGAAGCTCTAGAAATGTGGTGCCTTAGAAGGATGATGAAAATAAAATGGACTGACAGAGTAACAAACGAAGAAGTACTAAGAAGAGCACAAGAAGAGAGAAGTCTCTATAGACTTCTCTCTTCTTGTGCTCTTCTTAGTACTTCTTCTATCTCTTCTTTTTTTATGTGTGTATGGACACACACTTTTTTTATGTGTGTCCATACACACATAAAAAAAGAAGAGATAGACTAATAGGGCATGTCATTCGCCATGAAAGACTGTTAAAAATCATAATTGAAGGAAAAGTTGAGGGAAAAAACGTCAAAGGAAGACCAAGAATGGAGTACATGCAACAAATTATAAAGGACGCTGGATGCAAAAACTATAACGAACTAAAGAGACTTGCCGGAAAGCGTCAGGAATGGAAGTCTGCTACAAAACAATCAACTTGGCGGATTTAAAAGCCCTCACAGTGCATGCCGCATCCTAATTCATTTTACTATATCAAAGAAAAATAAATTATGAAATAAATAAATGGCATAAACAGAAAAATGAACACAGTAAGGATAAAAATACAACAAGGCATACCTTTTTTTATATGTGATTTAAAATGCTGGGTTGTTTCGAAGTCTTTATTCGGTAAAACCCAGAGGTTAGTAAAAAACGATTAAATCGTACACATTTTAATAAAAAAGAGCTACTGCATTATGGAATAAGAATTTGACATGCTCATTTAACAATAGAAATACTTCAACATATCATTCGTTTTCTAATAGAAACCTTCTAAATAAATAGTAGAAACCAAGGCTACATTTATTCACATTTAATTAAAAAGGTGTTTTATTGTTGCCTGGTGTTTGACTATATAGGAAGAAGCGAGAGTTTCACCTCGGCTGCCATATAGAATGAAATGCGTAAAGTGGGGTGGGGCGCCACAAGAAGAGCTTCAGAGAATTGATGGCAGCGCACTTATTGACAAAAATTAGTTAGTGAGTTACTCTTAATAGATGGGTTGGCTATCGTATGCTCGGTTTCTGAAGTTATATTACAATACACTAACGCAGTTAGTTTATTACATCTCTATATGTATGTAGTTCCAAAAAAATCCTTGAGACTTAAAATTAAGCAAAAACATAAACCACATATATACAATTACTTCCCTTAAAATTTAACCATGCCTTACAATAGCCCAGCTTAGCCTTACTTAGCCTTAACCCACAATAACTTCTTATTCCATTTTCTCGTTAACAGGTATAAAATTGACAATCTTGTGTTCTTCACATCCATATAAACCCAACCTACTTCAAATATAATCAACGAAGCTTAACACCCACGTTTTAAAGGGGGATATTATCAACGTCACTGTTTTCTTGTACTTGGCATACAGAGTGGGTTGTTTTCGCTAATGTGGTATAGCATCTTTTAATTTGCCGTTTTACAGTTGGAGTTTCGCTTACTTGAAAAAAATTCTCTTTAATTTAACTTAAATGCCCGAATTTTACAGGCTAAGATTATTATTAAACAAATTTTGACCTATTTTATGTAAATATAGGATTTATAAAAATGATTAATGATAGGTTAAGTTTTCAATAACTCATTCATCTAAAGTTCGCGAAACATCTTTCAATATCGTTTTTATTATAACTTAATCTTATTTAGATAAACATTTGTTGCCGAAAACTAGGCGTCTAATCGATTAAGGAGACGTTCAGGGAATCCCTCGTTTTATATAAGAGATAGGAAGATTCAGTGATAGCTTGTTGAGTAGCATTGCAGAAGTTGACACTGTATATATATATATTTCAAGAGCTCGTGTGAGTTCCCAACTCCAACATCAATGTGTAATGAATACGAGGTTTCTCATAGTCTCGAAAACCGAAACCGTTGAAATCAAACGACTTAATGGTTTCCAAGACACACTTTTATGGACAATTCCACATCGAACAACAAAATACATTGTTATAAATGATACCGACTTTTCGGTGAGTTTCGAAGTAGAAACGGTTTTATTTATAGTATAAGATTTAAAACGTTGACTTGTATTCGGAAAATATAGTTGCGGGAGCTTCACTGGAATTATTATTTATTTGGTAAGTGCTAAAGTTTGCCTTGTGTGATTCTTTTCTCTTTGGTATTGAGTATACGTACAAATTTATAATTTACTTAATTATAATGTGAAATAGTACATTTAGAAACTTTCTATATATTTAGAAGATTAAAGTTACCCATGGATTCAATCGTCTGTGCTTATCAAGGATTAGAACTTTCAACAACCATACAATATAAAAGTCATTGAAACGTAGAATTTATTTCAATTTTAAACCGCTTTGAGGCGAGGAAATTGACTAATTAAGCATCTCGAAGCGTAAGACACACAATAAAAGCTAAAGTTACATAAATTCAAATGATAGAAAGCGCGTGGCAGATAGATAAGAACATTGATCAGTCAATCCGACAGGAAACGGTCTTTAAGTAAATATGATAATACTTATATAAAATATAAAAAATTAGAGTTCGCTAGTTAAAAAAAATTATTGATAGTGTAATGAACGGAAAAAACCCATATACGCTGCTGGTGAACATTCGAGATTGGCGGCGGAATGTATGACGCATCGACAGCTAACGAAGCACAGTATACGAGAATATCCCAGCACGTTTCACACTTTTGTATAGTGTACGTATATAAGCGCCACCGCGGGGTAAGTGGGGATCAGTCAACAACGAGTTAATAAAATACGCGCATCGTGTGGTAGTAGAAAATAAATGTGTATTTATAAAATAGTGTAATATAAATCTGACTGCAAATAAATATTTGAGTAATTAAATTAGTCTATTTTGTTAGTAGTTTATAGTTGTTTGTAATTAGTGTTAGTGTAAATATCTTATCTTGATAATATACAATTAAAACAGCACCTTTAGTATTATTTAAAAAGAACGTTACAATAGTATTGCATAGATAAATCTTGCTTTATAGGTGTTTGTCCTTTGTTTTTTGCGTGCTGAGTGGAGTAGAGGGAGGCGTCAGTTCTTAGTTCTGTTTGTAATGTAGGGTTTAAGAGGCTGTCTCCGAGAAACTGAAATAAATTTGCCTAGAATAGAAACAGAAAAAAAGTTTGTGTTCTTCAATTTGCTTGAAACTTTTATATAATATATTATACATTTTCAGGACCTACTACATAGTCTAGGAGAATAACTTTCTTTTATGCGCCACCTTAATCTAAAATGAGCTCAGTAGGTGAGTATACGATGCTTCTACGCAAAGTTAATATTTTGACCATTACCGCCCTGCTACGCTCAGCTTATCAATGTAAGTGATACCTTCTTCGGTCAGTACAGCCTTTATGGGCTAAAGAATCATCATGATCAAGGCGTCAAAAACCAAAAACCACATATACGATGGTGTAGCTTTCGTTGGACATAATTCGAATCTCGCTCTACAAATGTCATAAACGCTGCCTAGTTTGGAGCGATATTTGTAGAAATAGACAAGAAAAAAGATTTTGTTGCAGTTTTGTACTGTATATTTTGGACTAGATCTCCCAGGCGATCCGAACCCCATAAGTGTAAGCGTATCAGAAGCACAATTTATCGTACATTCTGAAAATATACAGTTTATGGTGGCAAGCATTCTGAATTTCTAAAAAAATGCTTAAAACCGTCAGGAGGTTCCATTATTTAGTAGCTTTTTGACATAACTTTGCGCACAGTAGGAATTTTCGAATGCCGCGTAACAAAGTTGTTCTACTCGCCGAGCCCGTTGAAATGAGCTCTAGCAGGTGAGTATACGATGCTTCTACGCAAAGTTAACATTTTGACCATTACCGCCCTGCTACGCTCAGCTTATCAATGTAAGTGATACCTTCTTCGGTCAGTACAGCCTTTATGGGCTAAAGAATCATCATGATCAAGGCGTCAAAAACCAAAAACCACATATACGATGGTGTAGCTTTCGTTGGATATAATTCGAATCTCGCTCTACAAATGTCATAAACGCTGCCTAGTTTGGAGCGATATTTGTAGAAATAGACAAGAAAAAAGATTTTGTTGCAGTTTTGTACTGTATATTTTGGACTAGATCTCCCAGGCGATCCGAACCCCATAAGTGTAAGCGTATCTGAAGCACAATTTATCGTACATTCTGAAAATATACAGTTTATGGTGGCAAGCATTCTGAATTCCTAAAAAAAATGCTTAAAACCGTCAGGAGGTTCCATTATTTAGTAACTTTTTGACATAACTTTGCGCACAGTAGGAATTTTCGGATGCCGCGTAACGAAGTTGTTCTACTCGCCGAGCCCGTTGAAATGAGCTGTAACATGTGAGTATACAATGCTTCTACGCAAAGTTAGCATTTTGACCTTTACTTCTTCGCTCAGTACGGCCTTTATGGGCTAATGAATCATCCCTGAAAGTTTGCAGCAAACTGGAAAACACAACTTTTTCTCTGTTTCCAAATTTGTGCAGTTTCTCGGAGACAGCCTCTTAAAAAATAGTTGTATACCTACTGCCTAATATGCGCAAGAATATAATAAGGTTATGATTTGTAAGCACAAGAAGATCGTTATTATGAAATAGATCAACAAATAGCTAACCACCCTGTATACAAATTACTATTAAGTTTGCAACATTTGCAATTGTGATGGAACGTTGTTATTTACTTATATTGTTTATCTAATGTTTAATAGTAAGTATTTAACAATACATTTTTTCAAAAAGCATAATTCGATATGGAGAATATCTTGGTAAAACAGATAGTAACAACCAAAATGCATTGGTAGGAAACGTACAAAAGTATACTGAATTGGTCTTACCTGTACCTCATACAACTATGTCCCATGTTTACCCTAAATAATCCGAGGTGTTTAGACAGCTACTTATTGGTCAAATTTAACTGTTCAGATTCAATTTCTTCTGCTCAAGTACGAATCTAATAATTTTCCATACCTTGAAATTTCGATCTCCATTACCATAAAATAAATAATGCTGTGGTGTGCTATAGGATACTACTTATATCAGAACTTATTGTTGTGGGTTATATTTTCTTATAGAAGGAAACCTTAGAATACACGTTAATTTTGAATAATTCATAAAATGTTAATATACACTGTGTACATAAAATATGGAATAAATTCATTATCTAAAAAGCTACTAATTGGACTGGTACAAAAATTTGCACGAAGGTGTTTTGAGCTATGAAAAATTCGAATTTGATATAGAGGGCGTCGCCAAACTTGCCATTTTTTCAATACTGTCAGCAACTTTTTTACTTTCAATAGAACACTCTGTATACAAGGTGTTTCAAAGTCTCTGCACCACAGCATTTCTGATGGCATTTAAAAACTAAAGATCTTAATAAAGTTTTCTTATTGGAGACAGTCAACATTTTTAGTAATTTTGATCGTTTTCAAAAAAGTACATATAAAATTGTGAACTCGTTTATGGTGAGATCATTAATAACTGTATTGAAATTTGAAAGCCAGACAAAACCATTTGTTAATAAAGCAAGAGTTTACTTATGCTGCATAATACTGATAAGAATTGAGACTTGAACTTGAAATAAATTCAAGCTCTAATAACAGCTTTAAAATAAATCTGATTTATAAGGGAAAATCTGAATATCTTCTACGATTTTTGAAGAGAGAATTCGATTTCCTAATAAGGTAAGCTAATTAGATTAAAGGGTCATTTTTATTAGTGTGAGCGACTTTGAATAATTAATTTAAAAAACATTCGGAAGTATAAGAAAAGTATATTATGAATTATAATATTTGAGATGTGATGCATCCCCCGGACTATGACGCCTTGTTTTTCCTACATTAAATAAACATTTTTGTTATGCGGTTAGGTATCATTACACAGATCTAATGTAAGAACCAAGAAATATACCTTGTTTAAAATTTAGGGTAGGTACCATTAAACTGCATTATAAATAGCGAAAAAATACTGTAACGTTCTTTTTAAAATAATAACAAAAATGCTGTTTAAATCGTCTATTAATAAAGAAAATATTATTTACAATACACTTGATTAAAAACACTATAACTATAAACTATTTAATGATTTATTTAAATGCTAGATATTTACAAATTTATTTGAGGCTATTTATATAAGAACTATTTATGTATTATTACAACAAATTATTTATACAGAGCACCTTTCAATATGACGGTTAAACATTAACTGCCCCCCCTTCTACTCGCGAATCAATTTATATCTTTCATACGATGACTGATACATCTAGAATGTTCGATGACGTGTTGATGAGTCATGCATGCAGCTGTTGATAAATGACGTCGATGAGGCATTTTGATGAGTCATACAGTTGATGACTCATACATCTAGAATGTTTGATGACGTCATATGTGGGTTTACTATTCGTTACAATACAATAAAATTACGCCTTCAATTTTGCATTGTCAATTCTGATGCCTTCAATTTTTCAATCTGATAAATTAAAATTATCGATCAATCTGGGACTTTGTAATCCTCCTTAGAAGTTATCCTGGATAGCGTTGTATATTGGGGTTCCAAAAATATGTATACGACTTTTTACAATTTATTTAGAACTCTGCTGCATGGTGCCCCCAGAACCGTAACTATCAAATATATACGGTAGTTGCTGATGGAGCTGATATTATAATTTAAACTGCACATTAATATACGAATTTTTCTTCTAAAAACTATTCGAATTGTTTATAATTTTCGACAGACGCATGTCTATCTGTAAAAAGCTTAGGTGGTCGTTATATAATATTTAACGTCAATGAAATGCCCTAATGTAAAATTCTTAAACTGATGGTCCCAACTTAAAGCAACCAGGCAATCGTAACATAAACGGAGATGGAGACTGTCTTATTAATAATTACTTTTGGGCTGCTCTACGACCCTTGGTAACATCTTTGGTCTTCGAGCACATTGGTGACCTTGACTTAAGCTTGATGATGTTTTGATGTTTTACTGTATCCATAACCATTCGTAACGTTTCTTCGGCCTTGGTAGGCTTTGGTGGCTTCGAGTGTGGAGTTATCCATAACTATTGGTAACCTTTAGCGTTACCCAAGAATAATTTCTGGCGTCTGAACTGTTTGATATTAAACTTCACTTCTTAAAGTGTTAGATAGTTCTTAATCCTATTTGAAACAAGGTTTTACCATTTTGACTTGCAACACCAAACTCCTCGTTATTCTTTTGTCACTGACGCAGTGTTCATTTCAAGAACAAAAAAGAAAGTACTTGGTAAGAAAAAAACAAATTTTGGGAATGCTAAAATGTTGTTATAATTTAAGGTAAAGTTAATTTTTTAATTAATGTTTTACATTAAATCATATTCTGAATGCAAATCCATATAGAAAAATTATCACACCGACTGGGAATGCAACCCAGGACTTTCCGGCTTCCGAGTGGGTGCTCTGATCTGCCAAACGTGATTACCATCAAAATGACATTTTTTCTATAAGAACTAGATAATTGCAAACATACAAAGGATACTAGATATATTTGTCTTCGTTCAGTTAATCGATCGACAATTCACCGATGACAAATCAACTATCAAAGCTAATCTATATTTGTTTGAATAACTTTATAATATTCCGCTTTCCGGGCAGGTAGCTACCTAAGGTAGCTTTTTTTAATTTTTTTTAATACTTTAACCGAACTTTCTTAATTAAGAATTTTTCTATATTACTTTGCATTCAGAATATGGTTTAATGAAAAACATTAATTAAAATAATAACTGTCACCTTAAATTATAAAATTAGTTTCTTTATAGGATTATTCAAATAAATCTAGATTAGCTTTGATAGTTGATTTGTCGTCGGCGAAGTATCCTTTAATTTTGTGTATTTAACAAAATATATGTACTACCCTTAGAATATTAAAAAATTGTATTGAAAAATTGTCATTCTGATAGTAATCACTTTAGGTAGCTCAGAGGTAGAGTACCCACCCGGAAAGCGAAAGGTCCTAGGTTCTACTCTCAGTCGGGATGATGATTTTTCTATATGGACTTGCATTCAGAATATTATTTAGTTATAATTTATTATACGATTATTGTATTTTTAAAATTGATACTTTTGTCAGCCACTTGTTTAATCTGATTAGAATTTTGTATCTGATAAAAAAGTTATTTGCAGATTTCTGTTAAAGAACATCCAATAATAGCACATCTATCTGCGTCGATGTCACTTTTTCTCGCATATATACAGTCTATCAAACGACACTTCTCGTGTGACTTTAGAATGCCCAGTGACACAAGTGCCTTTTTCGTTCGGTATCGCATTTCTTACTTGAACGTCTTGCGGTGCACTTCGGATATGCGAAGTGTACCGACGGAAGGTAGGAGTGCGAGCGATGCTGCGTCTCTTTTACCACCAATGTCGCCTTTCTTTTCCGTCTGTGCAACTCACACGAAAATTCTTGTTTGGTTGACTGTACGTATTGCAATTTATCTTGAGCTTCCGGTATTAATAATATGGAAGTATTTGTTATTTGCTAAATACTGCGTTTTCCATTTAGTGAAATAAACGAATCAGTTTTCAGTTGTGAAAATATAATGAAAAAATCTAACCCAAATGAGATTCTTGAAGAACGTTAGGATTTCAATTAATTCAATCTTTTATTTCAGCGTTTATTTGAAAAAAAACATTAATACAGCTGGAATCTAGCTTCTCATTTCATGTTAAATTGGGAGACACATGATTCTGACAGTTGGATTTCCCCATAGTGTAACTCCCGCCTAGAAGAGAAAATCCCCCAAAATTTCCCCGTAGGCGTCTAAATGCACTGCTTTTACATACAGCTTTACTACTTTGTTATCTAATAAAAAAGATATTCGGGTGATTATATTAAATTTAATCTTAATATTTATAGGGGGCTATTAAAATTAAAATACAAATCTATCCTTTAATCTCCCTAAATATTTCTTCGTGTACAACAAAGCGGTTTTAGTATCACGAAACCAAATTTAATTGTGTTGCCAGCGTCACTATAATTTTGACAACTTCATAAAGTTCCACTGTTATTATTTTGACATGACAGGTTCATAGCGACATCATATTTTTCCTAGTTAAATTTATGCTTTTAGTAGGATGGAAACACGTGTTATCAAAATATTTTAGCAAACTTAATACTCAAAACAGTCGGCATCGAATGGTATTAGAAAGTTCGGCCGCACTTCCCGAAGAAAGATGTATTACTGTGCCGTAATGCTACCCTAATCCCCAACCGGGATGGCTCAAATAAATAATGTTTAAACGCAAAGGAATGGGTGCAAAGTTATTATGACAAGCGGTGCGTGCCTGCGTTGCAGGGACAAGGCAAAGGTCGTACAAACGTGCCTGAGCTTTTCCAGTATAGTCACAACATACAAGTCGGGAAATAACATCGTATTTTCTGTACTATATTAAGTTAATGTTAACATTGCAGATGGTTTACGATTCGCAATTACATTTACTAAGGTCATTTTTATTTCAACCACTGCCGCACAACATCCAAATGAACTTAAATCGGTTAAAAATTGAGCTTTATCTCGAAAACTTTACGTTCTTTTGCTTTTAAAGGTATTTGCGTTTTAATGTAGGTATAAACAAGGTTTAAATTGAGCCGAGACGTGCGTTCCTGATAACTTTGTTCAGCATTGGGTTTTTATCCACCATCTAACCTACCGCTACTCGAAGTTTATTTTAGAAAGCGGAGGTTTGTAAATTAATAAAAAGAAGGGAAACAAAGACATTACTGTTTTCAACGGTTTTCAGGAATGTTTGTACCAACTAAAATCAAAATCGTAAATCATGAATATGACACTATGATAATTGATATTACTCAAAATTAAAATGTTAATAAATGTCAAATACTAATATGACAATTTCAAACGATGTACATGAACGTTCATCAAACCCATTAATAAAAATGCCACAGGTTTTCTTTCAAAATATACTTAACTGTTGTTCTAACCTAACGTATTTACATTTCATTTTATAAACATAAAAAACATGGAAAAAGCACGTTTGATGTTTTATCCATGTAATTAATAATGCTTTTCTGAAAAAAAAAACAAAAACCTCTAATGGACCTGTTAAAAAGAGCTTATGTGTAACCTTAGTAGAAAATGTGATGAAGTATGTAAGTAATAAATTATCCAGTACTAACAGACGTAGTAATTCATGACTTCATTTAATTTAGATACAGAAATATTTTCTAATATAAAAGTTAGAAAATTATTCCATGGCTTCCCTAAATACCTTTAATTTAGAAATTTGTTCCCCCAGTATTTTGGTTCGGCCCCTTAATGAAGATTTAACATCAAAATCTTACGAGAATTCATTCCCCTCTTTAAAGCTTAACTTATTAGTATAAGTAATAATAATAGTAATAATATTCATAACCTATTATATTGTCCACAGCCTTAGAAAATACAATTTTCTTAAGAGACCAACTATGCATCTGCCGTCTCTGAGAAAGTGAAGGAAATCCCAAAGTGATGAAAATCTTTTGTCTACTATTTTCACTTGAAACTTTTAGTGGTTACTCTCTAGACCTCAAAAATAAGTGTTCAGAAATTATTTCTGGGGGGAGGGGATTTAACGGTTGAGATGCTAACTTTGTGAAAAAGGATGCAACAGCGACGAGTTACAGTTGAAAATGTCAGCCTCGTCAACTCAGGAAACCTCAATTTTCTGCTAATTTTATATTAGAAAACACCTCTAAGATGCGATTTTCACAGTCTTTGGTCAATTTTCTCAAAAATTGCCCGGCATTTAGGTACCCTATATGTTTATATAAAGCAACGCGTCTCCGCAAGCCCTAAAATCTAGAGCTATTTAATAGTAGAAGTGGTACTCTCTATAGTAAGTTAAAGTGGAAAGTTAGCAGTCATGCCTTAACAAAGGACACTCTTGAGATGTATTTTGCTGATTTTAATGAAATTTTGCGTAGTAAGGTAGTTTACGTGGAAATATTGTACGCGTCTTTTTACCTAGCTTACTGTTATCCACTTTGAAGGAGTTGATACCACCATTAAATTCAAAATATCTTAAAAACTACAAAATTTAGAAAGAGGTACCTTTAATTAATTCCATTCAAAATAAAATTCCAAAAATTTTTCCAAATAATAATAACAGTCTGAACACCTAATTTAAACACTGCACTTTTGTTTTATTTCAATTTTAGTTCACTTTGATTGTTCAGTATAATAATTATTAATTAAATTATTAAGAACTTATAAAAAAAATTTAAAAACAAGATAACATTTGTCATAACCTCACTTTGTTGACAGTTAAAGTGACGTAGATTTCACCAACATAACCTCGAAATTTTATCAAAATAACATACAAACTGACATGACTTCTGCTCTGTATGGAAATTCAAGAGAAAGTAACCAAATTTTCGTGCAGTTTTTATAATAATTGGAAAACAATTGCGAATCGCTAGTGATTCTCTTAGTTAGGAACTAGATTAATTTGGTTTTTTACTAGCAACAAAACAGCATCGTTTACACTAAAATTCTCTAGCCAAATTGTTAATAATAAATTAAATTAATTGTTTAAATAAATGTTTTAAAACGAAAGATGAGAATCTTTCCTTTATTTTCATACCTAACATGGCTATAAAAATGCAAATATAGAGTTAGGATTCATTGATAACCATCTTAAATTTTCTCAAACATTACTTCACAAAAAATAAAATAAAAACATTTTAACATCTTGCTACATCCTTTGCTTATCATAAAAGTAATCCTATGATCCTATCAAACAAAAATTACATACATTTTGACACCAAAGTTATAAATATAAACTAAATTTTAGCATTCTAGCAGACCCTGTTGAAACGATACAATTTTGTAATTTCAAAGGTCTAAACCTTCTCTATTAAAAGTTCCCCACTTTAACATTCTAGTGTCAAATGCACCCTAGAACTTGGTTAACAATATTGCAGTAAAATATTTTACTTAGAAATTCAAATAACATTGAGAAATATCCATCTACTATGGAAAATTATGAATGGACAAAGAAATAGAACATTTTCTTGAAATTCAATAATAAAAATTGTAAGTAAAGTAATAAATACTTGTGTATACGTTCTTACCAATGCCTTTAATAATTTTCATGTGAAAACCTGCCATAAAATGGCTTCAAAATATCAAGTGTGAAAATCTCAACCAAAAAAAAAAATTAAAATTGAGTATGTGAAATTTAAGTGAAGAATCTGTTTAAAATTTATCCCTTTCCATCTCATGAGTTGTAGTGTGTATCCTCAACATCTTTAATGCAAAATTTTATTGTTTTAAAATAAAAAATTGTAAAATCCTTCTTTCGCCTGGAAGATAGGTAACACATCGTGCATACAGGTAATGCGGGATGCCTATATCATAACAGTATGTATATTAACATACAAACACTGCTCAAAAAAGTCCAAGGAACAAATGTATTTTGACCCATAAGAATAATTATTGTTATATAATTTAATAAATATGTGCCACTAATTATTATTTATCATAGTTGTGCCATGCCATATACTCTTTTGTTTTGATTTGTATGTTACTAATCATAATTATTAAGTTTTAAGGTTTTTTATATTTTACAAACGGTCTCTCTAGTTAATTGGTCTTCGAAAGATAAGATTCGCAAACTTTTTACTTTTTTTATTGTTTTGCTGCAAGTTTACCATGGAACGTCGCCATTTTTCGCAAGCGAAAATGTTACTCGCTGTGGGGATGGTTGAAGGTGACAGTCGTGTCAAGTCGACGTTGCTATCAGATTAAACACTTATCGAGGAGTTATTTGTAAATTATTGTACCAGGATCGACAAACTGGTCTTGTGAACGAAATAATCCAGGTAAAGGCAGGAAAACAACTGCAGTTCAGGAACGCTATATATCTTTGGAAACGAGGCGAAACCGAACTCATACCGCCACCTAACCTCGTTCGAGTTTTCAAAACCCCCAGAGAATAGCTGTTAGCTCACAAACAATCAGAAACAGATTGCATGAGGTTGGGCTTTATGCTCGTCGTCCACTTATAGTTCCTGCATTGCGTCTAGAAAATCGTGTGGACCGTTTAGCTTAACTACAAGAACACGTTCAGTGGAACCAAGAGCAATAGGCCAATGTAATGTTTCCTGACCAATCACGGGTTGGATTTCGCCCAGATATCAGAAGAATAAGAGTGTGGGGAAAACGTGGTAATAACGAACGCGTTGGATATCTACAGGAAGTGTTTTTAACCGAAGAATTTCTTGGTGCAAATCAATACATCCGAAATATGCTTCAGACCATAGTGCAACCATTGGGTCAACAAAGAAGAGAAAACGTTCTCTATATGCACGACAACGCCCGCCCTCTCACTGCTCGAGTAGTCCAGGAAATTGTTTTAGGAGCAAAGTATACCTCTTTTAAACTAGCCAGCACAGTCTCCGTATCTTAATCCCATCGAGCCCCATCCCACCCCTAAAATGTTACTACTCTTCGGTTTTACATTTTGCAACATTTAAATTTAGCTGATTATTCTTACACCACGAAGCTACATTCTAAAGAGTATTCTGCAAATTCAGGAAGTCATTGCTGTCCTTAACTTCTTCAAATACTTTTAAATCGTTTTTCTTTCGCAATCTACAATATTGCACTGATCGTTAATGAAAAGCAAAAAAATAAAGGCCCTAGGTTTGATCCTTGAGAAACACCTAACTTTTCAAAATACTCTCTTGATTTATATTCAGTATAGAAGACAAATTTCCTACGATGCTGCCCAAATCTGCCCAGCTTTTTTAGCGGGATTCTATGATGTACTTATGCGATCAAATGCTTTTCAGGTGTCTGTATACCCTACTACGATTATCTAGGACATTATATGAATAAATTGGGTAAATAAAATTAAATTCGTAATAATAGATCTCTTAGATATAAATCCATGCTGAATAGGAAATACTTTACCAAAGTTGTTTAAGAGCGTTATAGGTCTGTCATTGGTAATTACTGATGCATTGCCATTTTTAAATATCGGAGAAACTTTCCAGAATCTGGGAAAGTGCATGTTTTCAATGCCAAGTTAAAAATCATGTAATCGTGTAAAAAATGCTGTAATTGTGTTAGGTCTGGTTTTCAACTTTTTTTATGGCATTTTCAACCTCCACGCAACGTCTTCAAAGAAGGAATGCTGATCACTTTATTAAAGGCAAAAGAGCTATTATGGTCTGGGGGCATATAAAAAAATGTGTTTATTTATTTTTTTAATTAGTTTTATCTTCTTTAACTAGTTATTTATTTTTTGTATTTACCTTAGCGGCGTGTTTGTTTATATTTATATTACTCTCGATAGTGAGAAGTTTGCTGTCGAAACAATTGTCAGGTAGATTAAAATAAACTCGTTATTAAATTACTAACAACCATACAACCATAAAATTTATACCCAAAATTTATTTCAATTAAGGAAGTTGCACCCTTTACTGTAATAATAACTTCAAATAATTAGAAAAGTATATCAATATCATAGCTTTTTTATCATTCTCCGTGCGATGAGTAGGGTGCTGCTCTTCATTTGGTTAAATTAACATCAAAAAATACTAAATTACATTTTCGCTTACTTCTTACGTTAATTTTCTCTAGAACTTCTTCAAAATCAAAGGATATATCTTTTAGTTGTTTGACATTTTGAATTTTCTAATGACCTTACCTCCGCCTGAAGTTTTGCGTTTCTGCTTGACCAGACGTATCCTTTATACAAATGAATAATTTGTAGTTCACTATTTGTAATATCCACACAAGTATTTTAGAAATTCTTTTTACAAACGGAGCAGGAAACTAAAAATTATTTATACACATACAACTTCCGCTGCTGGCATTGTTATTATTCCTTGAATTCTTTAGATTCTGTTCGTCAATTAAGAATTTTCCTTAATAAGGATTCTTTAACATTAATATTCACTCTTGTAAGTAAATATTCGTGTAAATAATTAAAATACTTCACATTTTGCCCACTAATTAAGTCAGGTCTGGAGATTCTAAAGTATATTTTATTTTATTTTTAACTAACACCGTATTGATATTAGAAACCAAAATGGCCGCGGTGTCATGAAAATATTGCGCTTGAGCAGCATTTACGGTTTTTAGACAACTCAAGAAATAATAAAGATACAATAGTCAATAATTGTTCTTGTTATACAGCTTAGACGATTATGATAAAATAATAATCTTGACTAGTAGTAGAGAAGTGATTCTAGGAAAGTTCAAGCTAGCAAGTACATACAAAAGGGTCAAAAGTTAACGCAATATCCAAGAGAAATCACCCTTCATATAATAATAATAATAATAATAATAACACGATTTTCTTTTTCCTTAAAGGTGGTTTTTACCAAAAGGGTTGACTATTGTAAAATTCTGATTTTTTTTGATTCAGAAAATCATACATTGTTGCTCAATATTTGTATTTAAATAGTATGTTAATATAACGCGTATGTAAAGAAAAAAATTTATAATAATTTACAACTTTTTTATTGCGTTACTGTTTCAAATTTGGAGTTCCATTTTAAAGTATAATAGCAGGTATGCGAAAAATCTTTGTATGTCACCCAGACAGAAAAGCATTTGCAGCCATTAGTTGTCTGCTGCCCTCGCTCCTAGCTTTGCTCGGGTTCAAACAAATGCAGGCTGCAAATTATAAGTTTCTGCCCTTGAGACACAAAATACTATTTCAGCATCTCGTATTGAATTCGACCACATTTCAGGTGTGATTTCTAGTGTAGACCTTTGGGTGGTTTAGTCTATTGGTCGTCTCACGTTGGGACTTACAGTGTGTATTCTTATGGACAACGGGGTTGCCAAACATCTTGCAAGCAACTTTTAAAAACACTTTCTAAATATTGTAGTTGCAACTGCATAAACCTTTATAATCCCTATTGTTCAAGCAAGTTATATTGCAGGTAGTCACTTCTTCTGACAGCGGTAGTAAAACAAAATTTCAAAACTTGCTGTTCATATAGTGCGCGTATAAAGTCTGGAACTATCGAAATAAATCTTTTATTAAATATTTTTGAGAAAAATCCTCGAACACGTCGATTTTTATCGTAAAGGAGACATATTTATTTTAGTGTAATCGTTATTTGTAGATCGTCTTTTGTTTCCGAGTTATGGCGACAACGAGAATTTTTTTAAATGGAAACCCTAATTTTTTATGATGGATTTGAAAACATAATGCAATGTTAAGACCAAATATGCTAAAAAAGTATGATACTGTATTAAGAAATTTCCGAGATAAAAGTTTTAAAACAAAAATTTAAAAACAATCAAGAGTTCCAAGTTTTAATAAAAAAAAGAGTTCTTTGAAGAACTGTCATAAGTTTAAAGCTAAGTCACTTGTTACATGGATACTAAGAAAATTAAACTCTTGATTGTTATTCAATCAAAGTTCAAATCAAGAGTTTAAACTTTTTGATTAAAAATTAAGCAGCCATCTAATAATTGAATTAGCCTTAAATTTATGGCAGTTCTTAAAATAATTTTTAATCTTTTTTATTAAAACTCTTAGAACTCTTGATTGTTTTTTAATTTTTTACAAGAAACAACACAACAATGTTAACAATAATTACAAACGATAAAACATAAGCTATCAAAATTTGAAACCAAATATTTTATTATTTCTGTATTAAGAAATTTGTTTATATGCGTTCGGTGACAAATAATAGTGCCGACAAAAAAACGTTATACTATAATTTCAGTAAGTATAAACTGTATTATGTAGTTCCACAAAGTAAAAGTAGAAAAAACCAGAAGGGTTTATTGTGTACTAAAATCTTTTGCATTTGCTGTTGATCCTAAATGTCTGTTTTCGCAAGTTTCTTTTGAAACCAGTTGAACAAATGAATGATTTTATCATGATGAATCATTTTACCGTTAAAATTGCGTTTGGGCCTTTATTTACCTTTGAATTAAAAGATTAAAAAAATCATGCAGAAGCTAACCAGCCGTAATTTTTATTTTAAATAAATTTGAAGACGAAAGAATTAAACAAAAAAGTATTAGTAATAAAATATTGAATATTTAGATACATGTACAATGAAACAATCCCAACTAATGTTTAATAAAATAACAAATACATATTAATAAGACTTTCTTTTAAATTATCCTTTTGTATGGTTACGATTACACTTTTTCGGTTACTGTTTTCGAAGGTTTAGAACTTCTGGAATCTTAATCCACATTTCTATAGATTCATACAGTAAAATAGGTGGCAACAACGAAGCACAAACTCCCATAAGAAATACCGTAGTCCCAACGTGAGACGACCAATAGGTATTATTTTTGGTATTTTCTTCGCCTCATAGTTAATATTGACAGGTACTTATTAAAAAAGGACAAAGTCAATAGTACACAAAGATGCGTTATGGGTTAATTAAAATAAAAAGACGTTCGTTTAAAACCTGTCTCTAGTCCTAAATAGGGCAATTTGCAAAAACATTACTAACAAATACTTATATGAAATACAGAGAAAGTAATATTATGTAAATCTAATATAATCACTAGACACATAAACAAAACTTTTATACATCTATTAGTCGATAAAGTTAAAGATATAAAAATAATAAGCGAAGAATTAAAATAATACAAATTACAAAGTCTTTACTAGGAATAATACAATGAAAATATTTATTATTTTAGATATATTTATAGATTTTAATTAAAGGCAAATTAAAAACGGGAATTGTTTAATTATCTAATAATTAACTACTGACGGTCATCTAGGGAAAATAATCAGAATTGATCTAAAAAACAAGGTCTTTCACTTGTGTTCTACAAGATAAGCGCAAAGTTAACTTTAAAGCTAGCAATCTTAAATGGAATACCCTGTCAATATTAGAATAATCTACATTCTAACTTAAAAAATGTAAATATTAATATTTAAGAAAAAGAACAGACACAAGAGGAATGGCGGTGTAAGAATAAGTACAACATAATTATAACAAGAACAATAATCCTAATACGGAAAAGAAAGAATGGATCCCAACTATTTATTCGCGTGTGAAAGCGTTTAAGTGGGTAATCGCACAACAATGAAAATTTATGTAAATTGAATAATGAGTTTCCATGTTAAATGGGTTTGAACGTTTTATACGTTCAAGGGAAATTAAGTATTACGTTAAATAGTATCTAGTTTTAAATCGTTAAAAATTAGAAAATCATTAAATTACAAGTTTAAATAGGTTTTATCTGTCTAAAACCAACTATGAATAACTTATAAATATGATACCTGCCAGATTCGACCAGGTACAGCAAGCGATCTTAAAAACGTTGTTTAGCATATAAGATTAATTGCAAATGAAAAGCATCACATCACAAAAGGAAGTGTCAAAAATAGTATGAGTGACAAACAACAGAAATTATTACAACACACTTAACTTGATTACCTATAAACAACTAAAGAAGAGTAATAGAGGAAAGACAGACGTAACGTAATTATATGGTGCTATCCAAATTTTATCGAATCCGTGACTAAAAATTCTAAATCATTTGAATACTGAAAATCATAATAGGTCTGGTGTAGACGAGATTAATAGATAATATCAAAGTAATGAAAAGAAAATGTTTAGTGTAGCTATCAACTTTCATAACTTAACCTCGTACAAACATGACGGTCAAAAGGATAATTTATTGAAAGGCTTTCTTATATTTCCGTTCGTCGTGTGATTACTATTCTTCGTGCTTTTATTGCGAGTGATTACTTAAATAACTGCAACCAAACAAAACCAGTTGAAAATGCTAATCCTAACGTTCTTAGACGGACTTCTGAAGAACCTGTTTAACAATCACTCCTGACTTACCTCTCTCCAAACTTACCCCATCATTATATTATTATTTATTATATCAAAAATTAACCGGCTGTGAACTAAGGGAGCGCTCCAAATTGATAGACTTTCTCGAGCGTATGCAAATATTTAAATTTACAGTTTTAAACATTTATAATCTTAAAAAAGTAAATATAAAAGTTGAAAACTTCAATATAAGAAAAGAATAATGCAAATCGGCCTTGTAGAACTCGTAGACGAAGTGACCAAAGGTGAGCCTTGTGTTTTAAACATGTGGATTCCAAAAATAATAATATTTCAATAACAATACAAAAGCATTTTTAACATTATCAAGTCAAGAAAAAATGTACATATTTGTTTCCGTGCACATTTATTTGTACTGTAATCTTAAGTGCAATGCACCTGATTAACCGTTGAGTACCTACAGAAGGCGTTCTCTGGAAACTTTTCTTAATAAGGTTTCTTTAAAACAGAATTCGTACCACTCTGAACTTTCGTTACTTTTGTACTATCGTCGGTTCAATTTTAATAAACATGTTCTGGTTTTCAGTATATTTTATTAACAGCAAAAACAACCAAATATTTTACAAAAATAACTGATTAGTCCACGAAGATAAAACTGACAACAGAGATTTGTGCACACAAACAAATAAATCGTAGTCAACATGATCCAATAATACATCTATTGGGCAGTATGTAAATTGATTAAGCAAAGATCAACCTGATGGAATTTCTAATTTCTTCTGGATTTGAATTCAACATTTAAACATGAAACTAAATGCAATCAGAATAGTCCATAATAACTACTCAGTCAGCTATCTCAATAATACTCAGCTTCATTATATTATGTTATTAAAGGCAAATCGATAGTTCCGGTATTAAGTTTTTGTTGAAATTTAACGATAGGGTTCTAAGGAGGGTTCTGCTCCATGATGAACACTAAACTGATGTAGTGATATAATGGTAGGCCAGAATTGATCCATCAAAAATTTGTGCCAGTAATTGAACTACCCCAACTGGATTTATTCCTAGTATCTGTTCTTATTGCATTGATGAAAACTTGTAGGTTCTACACAGGCCAAAATTTTTGAATTTTGACACGTTTGACACAGTCAAATTACTATAATGTTAAGACTTCAAAAATCCGTCCAAAAAAGCAAAAATTACTCAAATTCATGAGTAATTTTTGATTGATTGATTTGATAGTTGTAGTAATGCAGCAAACATCATTAAACGCATTTTTAAAAAAGCTTTGAAGAAGGAAGCCATCATGTATGAAGGGTTCTATTTTGAGCAAATATCTCCAACTGTGCTTTATAAATAGTGTTAAATACCTAAAGATAAACACCAGCAACTTGAAGGCTTAAACTGGAAAAGGACATCACAAAATAGCTAAAATTAAAGTTTTCTTCGGGCACATAAATGCTCAAGAAGTTGATCAGCCATTTTGCTAGCTCAATTTGAATATTAACTGCTTACCAAAGATAATAATGTTTCATATACATAATTGTCTTACTTGTCTTGAGCGTTATTCAAAAAAATGTAATAATATCTGTATATTATTACATTTTTTTTAATAGAAACAACTTTTATGTAACTTTTTTTAATAAAAGGATATGATATAATTGTAAAAAGTTTTTTCTGGTTACTTCAGTCAAAGACACGATTTTTTGGTTTGACGATGCCGAAATTGTTAAAAATTTGAAAAACGTTTTTCAAATTTCAATACTGGACTAATCTCTGGAGGGTATCAGTTAATAGTGAAAAATCCGCTCAAATAGCTTTTACCACCAGACGAGCAATCTGCCCAGAAGCCAGATTCAATGACATCCTCCTACCACCAAAGACAGAAGTAAAATATCTAGGGCTGCATCTCAACGCAAAACTCACTTGGCACACCTATATTAAAGCCAAAAGAAAACAACTTGACCTAAAACTCATGAAAATGTACTGGTTTCTGGTTCCTCACTCTCAACTTCCCTTCACAAACAAGCTCCTTCTATACAAGGCCATACTAAAACCCATATGGACCTATGGGATACAACTTTGGAGCTGCACATAGACCTCTCATACCAAATTATTACAGCGGTTCCAATCTAATACCCTCCGCCTGATCACTAACGCACCCTGGTACATTCGAAACGATACCCTCCATACAGATCTGAACATCCCAACTGTTGCACACGAAATCTAGAGACTCGCCACTACCTACCATCACCAGTTCGCAGGACACGAAAATGCCTTCATCGAACAACTGTCTAACCCACCTGCCATTGCCCGCAGACTCCAGCGAAATTCCACAGCCATAACATACAATATCCGGGAGAATAGCGCTGTATATATCCCCCCACATGACATGTAATATCCTATCATTTAGTTCTTACTAAACCAAAGAGTAGATTGTAAATATGCAGTGAAATAAATTTTAAAAAAACTCAAATTAATTACTTCAAAAAAGATAATTTGTACTGGAAAAATAATGCTTAATACTAATAAGTACAATCCAATTCATCCAAACATGTTTTTAAAGCTTTTGTATTAAAGAATAAAATTTTCCTAATTTTTAAAACTGGATCACAAAGCTACATAGTGTCAAAGAATAAAAGTTCTTTTGAGTGCGACTGGTAAAGTATTTAAAATTTGTAAACGTTTTACATAAATAGATCATCTTACCCTCTACTCAATATATTTTATCCGAACAAAATATTGATGATAATAATCTGAATTAGCTGATGCTCTTCAAAGAATGCTGATTTTTGGTCATTTTTCTGATGATGACACTTATACAGTCAAAACTATAAATGCTCAATGCAAATTTAGCATTATCGATTTTGATCGCTTGAGATCCTATAGTTACTGCGCCAAAACTATAAATGCTCAATGCAAATTTAGCATTATCGATTTTGATCGCTTGAGATCCTATAGTTACTGCGCCAAGATTTTGAAGAAAGTCCAAAACCCCCACATTTGATAATTGCCTGTATTTTATCCAGCGACCCTAGTGTAAGTCTAAATATTTTTAAATTACCGTAACATATTGTCGAACACAAGGGTATTTATTGAAATCAGATATGTTTAACAATACCATCGAAAATCGCGTTATGTCTTATATGATATGACAATATATCACTGTGATTCAACTAACTCTACTTAATTCGTAGGAATTTATCACTTTTTACTTAAACAATTGAAAAGTATAAATCAAGGTAATAGGAAAGCATTACTCAAGAGGCTCCTATTGAACTTCTTTTGTTTACGATGCAGTTACTCATGATATATGTTAATCAATTAGTCAATGTATATTTTGCTGATGTGATCTTCTAATTAATTCTCTATTTGTGTCTTAGAATCCAATTAGAATTTCAATTAGGATTCATTTAGAAGCAGTTGGGATGACCCTGTATAAATCCATTCGTCGATAAGTAAAGCAGGTATTTCGCAGGACGAATCGTATTTCCTTTTCGATTATTCTTTGTTTTCTATTCTTTTGTAAACATTTTCAAGTAAGTTTTAACACATTCCAGATACTAATAGAAAACAAAATCAAAGCAAGAAATCCTGTTAATTCAAACAGAGAGTTATTGATTGGTTGGTTTATTAACACCCTCTCTTAACGTCTGATTGATTACCTAACAAATGTATTTACAAGCCGATTTCAAGCCAATAAGACAAGATAACTATTTTTAGACAAAGTCACCGTTCGAGTGCTAATAACGAACTTTAGAACTTATAAGTATTAAAAAAGGAACACACGTGTTTCTACAAACGCGATCTTTATTTGACTGCGTGACCTATCCATCTATTGCCGAAGTCCTAGTTGCGTTCAATTACTAGAAAAGCGAAAAGTTTTAACTTTAGCCCTTTCTAAATCGATCAGACGGCTTTTTAGAGTACCTACCCTTTTTTGAGAAAATTCTAAATTAGTCTCATTACTGTATATCTTTGTAATGGATAACTTTCAGTTGGAAATAGTTTTTCTAGACTGTTTAACACGTTTTACAAGTTTATCACTCTGTAGTGCCTCATATGAATGCAACCATGTTATTAGATATATATAGATAAAAGTATAAATTTAGATTTTATAAATAATGGATATTTTGTAGCCTTCACCATAAATGTCATGTTGTGTGCATACAAGATATCTGAGTGCGACAAGAAAACAATTTAGCTCCTTATAATTTTTTTAGAGCAGGTTCTATGAAAGTTTTTCTAGGGTCAACGATATCGAATTATCGTTTTTCTAATTTCTTTACTTGAATTGTAGTGAAGAGCCTTACTAATTGTAATCAATAGTTGAAAAATAATATTGTGGGAAGTAGTACTTCCTACTAAGCACTTTTTAGCTTCAAAGACGTACAGATAATTAGTGTTTGTTACAAAGTAGATAATGATAGTATACCTACAAAGTAAACTGTTCAATATTTTACCAAAGGTAAAACAGGCAGCATAATAAGAGACTTGAGGTTTGATCAACTCATTTGCATCAAACTCACTTTTACTTGTTTGATAGAATTATAATGTTTTGAGTAGTATCACATGGTACTACTTACGTTTCTCTCCTTCGTGATTATCTTTAAAAGAAGAAGACAGAAAAAAGCTGAGATCAAATAACTATTGAGTGCACGTTTCTAGATATAGTGAGTGCTTGTTTAGGACTTGAACGATTAGTCTTATCTAATATTCTTTGCTAGAATATTTAACTTCCAAAGAATCAAAGCTTATGTCTACAGATCCAAACAATAAAAATGCTTTATGTCTATCATGATCGGAAGTATTCTCATAATGATGAAGTGGCATCGAGTGTTTGTACAGAGAATCAGTTTAGCAACTATAATATTTTTTACTCTTAGAAGTCATGTAATGTAGAAAACAGAAAATAGGTACTTGCAGGTTTGTGTAGTACCGACCGCTCGATATGGTGACTTTTAATTGCATAATTTCATTTTTTTTTCTTTGTACTAACATCTATCGTACATGATGTTCCGAAATATTAAAACTGGTCACAAATAACCAACCAATAATTTGAATCTGATAAATCTTAATAAGCTAGAGTTCATACAATTATGAGCTATCTCAATAACATCAGTAATTCAATGCACTTGATCGATGATGGGTGTTTCTGGCGGAATACGAATTGAAAATCTGGGATTAAATTATAGGCCGTAGTATTTCCAATAGTAGTTTTTCGAACAGTTTCGAGATAATTGGAAGTAGGGAAATAGGTCTGCAGACATCATTTACTGGTTTACCAGGTTTTGGTAACGTAATTACTTCTACTACCTTCCAGATAGCAGGAACGTATTTGAGAAGAAATGCTACATTGAGGAGATAAGTAAGCATCACCATATCTTTCTTCGGCAGTTGTTTCAAGATTTCTCCATTAATGAGGTCAACACCAGGGTTTTTTCAGAGTTCATATTAGTTTTAATTTCACTGGCCAATTCTTTCGGTGTAACCAATATGATTTCTTCTGAGACTGGAACAAGTGAATCATCAAGTAATAAATCTGACTGAGTTTGATTTGGTTTAAAGATATTCGCTAAGTGATCTGCAAACACATCAGCTTTTCGCTTATTATCACGAGGCCATGATCCATCTTCCTTCCTGATTGGTGGAATAGATGAAACAGGTCTTTCAATTATTTTATTGGCTATCGGACGAATAGTCCGTCGTTTCATCTGCAGACAAGTCTATTAGATATCTTCATATGGAGTCCTCTTTCAACTTCTGAATTTCTCTTTTGAGCCTCTGAGTTTTATTATTTATAATTTCAAATGCCGTAATTATACTTACAGTACCATAAAAACTTCATACAAAAAATATATAACGGTTTTCAAAAACAAAAACTCTGACGGAAGATGCTGGCATAGGAAATTGACTAGGCCCATGCCTATCGATGCCTTGTGATATTTTCTTCAAAAATTTGTCGTGTAACTTTTGAGCAACTTTTTAAAAATGAGTAGGTAGCCGACATATAGGATCATAGTTTCAATAAAATTGTGGAGGTTCAATAAAGCGTTACATAGTCAGTATTTTTAATAAACTCAATTAGTGTTATATTATCTCCAAGTGAAATGAAAGAGGTTAAACCACTAGCGCATGTTGAGCTTGTAGGTATGTGTTGTTGGTTGTATAAACATACAGTAAATGCAATGGTTTGAGATGTATATAGAGTACCTATATTGCATTTTAATTAAATAGCACTTTATACTTTACAATCAAGTAGCCCTAAAGACTGATTGTAAATATACAGCGCTATTAAATTAAATTGCAATATGTGCAATTTCTCTATCCTGCGTTTGAAAATAATCGAGTCAATGCATTATGCACACATAGACAACCAATTATACAGCACGCTCTTTTATACGTTTTTCATATATTGCTTGGCAAATAAATAGCACTGTATAATTTTAAGAATAGCTAAACTATCCGAAAATGTTAGAATTTTTAATAAGAAATTAAGTTTGTTCGAGTTAATTGACAGCCTACTTCTAGTACACGAATGACCTCTATAATACTTATGTTAGGGACAACCTTCGGTTATTGACAAGTTTTAAATAACTTAATCACATCAATTTTGAATGAGAATTCTAGAAATACCAAGTAAATCTCAAAAAGCAAACCGGCTGATATTTTTAAACGTGGTGAGCTGTGTTGTTAAAATATATACAGGGTGGGATTAAAGTAAGGAATATTAAAAAAAACAGCGAACTCAACCGGTTTTTTTAAAAACGCTGAAACACGTCGATTTTGTTTTTTAAAAATACACATTAATATGTGCAATTCACCTTCCGACTGTCATTTGTTTCTAAGTTATGACGTCATTACAAAAAAATTTAAATGACAATATAGATTTTTTATAGTGGAATTCGATAGTGATTTTCCTTCTCTTTATGATCATGCAAATAAATCATAAGGTTGCATAACAAAAATTCTGAGAAAAATCTAGTTGAACTTTGTAAATGTTTGTTAGTTGTGACGTCATCACAAAAAATTTAAATGAGAATATAGATTTTTAAGAGTGTAATCCGATAGTGATTTCTCTTTTCTTTATGATCATGCAAATAAATCATAAGGTTCCATAACAAAAATTCGGAGAAAAATCGATCTGATATATTGATATATTGATACCATAATATCAATAACATTAAATGTTCTGATCGGTTTTTCTCAGAATTTTTGTTATGCAACCTTATGATTTATTTGCATGATCATAAAGAGAAGAGAAATCACTATCGGATTCCACTACTAAAAATCTATATTGTCATTTAAATTTTTTGTGATGACGTCACAACTAACAAACATTTACAAATTTCAACTCGATTTTTCTCAGAATTTTTGTTATGCAACCTTATGATCTATTTGTATCAACATAAAGAGAGGGAAAATCACTATCGGATTCCACTATAAAAAATCTATATTGTCATTTAAATTTTTTTGTGATGACGTCATAACTTAGAAACAAATGACAGTCGGAAGGTGAATCGCACATAACACCTGTTACATAAGTTTTGGGAAAAATCCTAGAAGAATATTATTTAAACTCAAGAAACCTTTATTAAGTGAACATAACATAACAATAACTAATGGATATTAAACTTTAACACTTGGCTCCTATATTGCTGCTAGGGGTCCTCTATCCTCAATAAGACGAAGTTTTTGTCTTATGTGTCGCATTAAGGTTTGGACGCTTTCTAAGTCCACTTCTCTAACTTTTTGGAGAATTCTTTGGCGCAATTGTTGTTGATTTCGGGCTTCCCAACCATTATCATATACTTTTGTTGCCAATAGAGCCCAAAAATCTTCAATTGGCCTTGCCTGAGGGACGTTTGGAGGATTATCATTTCTGGGGACATACGGCACATGGTGGGCTTCTAACCAGTCTAGTGTAGCTCTGGCGTAATGTGACGATGCAAGGTCAGGCCAAAATATGTAATCATCATTAGCATGGTGCTGATTAATAAAAACAATCAATTTGGATAAGCAGTTTCGAATATATACTTCAGCAGTCACTGCCTGACCTCTTACATTACCTACATAAACTCTGGATATCCCTGCCACAGATATCGCGCACCAGACCAAAACTTTGTCAGCAAATTTGGCTTTCTGTTTGTATCTGATATCACTAAGGGTGTCTTCAATGTTATCTGTATAAAAACCTGCATTTCCTGGAATTTCTGCGTGGCTAAAAGTAAAATATTTTTCGTCGTCTAGGATAATTGTCCGGTTGTTGGCGAAGTGATGACGCCTCAAAGCTCTACAGCAACGAGGGATTCTGGCCAATTGTGCGTCAGTATACTTGGAACATTTCTTCCGTTTTCTGTATTTTAGGCCTTTTCTTGCGATACATCGAGAAATTGTGGCATTCGAGACATGGAAACGGCGGGCAAGCTTACGGGTGGAAACTCCAATGGTGTTTTTGGAACGTTCGGCTACTCTATTAGCTTGAACTTCTGTTAACTTACGTCGACGGCCTGTTTTTGGCAGGTTTACACATGGAATACCCTCTTCACATTCCCGAATTGTTCGATATATCGTAGTTTTTGAAATATTCTGCCCGCGAAAAATGTTTACTATTTCTCGTTTTTGCACCTGTCCAACTAGGTTGTAGATGGACTTTCGAATATCTATTTTATACGCCATTTCACAAATGACAAACAAAATTGTGATATGTCATACAAATTGACAAAACACCTAGCAACATATTTCTCCATAGTTGACTAGATGAATTAGTTTCACTATATCAGAGCGCATTAAAACATTTTCCCAAAACTTATGTAACAGGTGTTATTAATGTGTAGTTTTAAAAAACAAAATCGACGTGTTTCAGCGTTTTTAAAAATCCCGGTTGAGTTAGCTGTTTTTTTTTTAATATTCCATACTTTAATCCCACCCTGTATACATAGTTTTGTGTGCGTAAATTCTCTTGCTAAATTCTCTTTTTATTATTTGTTTTTCGAAGAAAATCATTCTTAAAACCTAAAATATTGCCATTAAATTAAATCTGTCGTATACAGGATGAAAAAGACTGACTGCCTTTGATTTTAATGTTTCCATTTTTTTGTAAATTTTACTTTCTTTATTGTTTAACATTTAGCAAATTTTATTATTACCAGGGAAACCTCGTCAAGACATGACGGTCAAAAAGGCTAATTTATTGAAGGATTTCCTTAACAACGTTCGTTGTGTGATTACAATCCTTCGGGTTTCCAAGAGTGATTATTTAATAGTAACATTTATTAAATAAACGCAATCGAACAAAAACAGTTGCAAATACTAAGCTTACCATTATTAGATGAACTTTTGAACGGGTTATTTAACAAACACCCCCTTACCCCTCCACAATGAATCACGACTTATCCTATCTTTTTCCTTTAGTTACCTCCGTCTTACTGCTTTTTTCGTCTTGCCCCATCCCGACTTATCTCTTCGTCAACTTACACCCCTCTCCCGGCCTACCCCCCCCCCACGACTTATTTCTCACTCGGACTCTTCCCCCGACTTATTCTTATCATAAAATTCTACATTGAATTCATATATCATATAATGTACACTTAATATACCAGCTTTCGAAACTTTGTCGGTTATTTTGTCCATGCTCCTTAAGAGATAAAACATTAGTTCTTAGGCATTCCTATTCTACTTTTTTATCAAATATTCCAATCTGCAAAATTAAAAAAATCTCGAAAGAACGAACGCAAAGAGACAGGCAGAAATATCAGATTTTGTGAAAATGCTCCACAGAATACTATGAAACTCGACTGCGAACTGCTGGCGGCATAGTAAGCATGTATAGGGAAGATGTTTAGTATCAAAACGTAACGAAGCAATCGGCCTTGGAAATATTGAAATGCATCGATTACAAATATTGTTTAAAAATTTAAATAATTAAAAAATCACAACACTAAAACTCCACAGACTAAAGTAAGGACGGTTTTAAAAATATAAAAGTTAAATAAAAATAAAAATTAAGTAGTATTGACTAATACCTAAATTAGTAGTCGTGAATAGTTCTAAAACTTACCGCCGTAGAAAGTGAGAGGGCGCCCCAAGTCAATGTCCGATTCAAGCGTCTCAAATTAAACACTTTATATTTATTTAAATTAAAAATATAAACATTAAAAATATAAAAAAATTAAATAGTGTTGACTAATCTACACAGCGAAAGCTTCAATATAAATGAAATTGTTAATCGTCTTGTATACACAAACAAAACAATGTCATGTTGTTCAAAAAAAGTAAAATTAAGGAAAAATGCAAAGATTACAATCAAACGCACTGTTTTTGATCACCCTGTATACGATAAGTTAATTTTAATGGCAGCGTTTGATTTTGCAGGTTTAATCGTCTTATATACACAAACAAAACCATGTTATGTTGCTCAAGAGAAACAAAAATTGAAGAAAAATGCAAAGATTAAAATCAAAAGCACTTTTTTGATCATCCTGTATACCACGAGAGTTTATGCACACGCTGTATACAGTATGAATAAATCCATGTTATACCTTACTATATTACTCAATTCCAGTAGTTATTGCATTAGTACATTGTTACAAATGGATTGCGTATAACACCAGTGACCGCGTCAAACAAAAACCAAAATTTGTTTGTAATTTTTGCATTTTCTGTGAGAAAAAGTGGTACGACTAATTTGTAGTACCTGCTTCTTATACCGATTGAATTAGTCAACTAGGTTGTCTGTTTGTGATTTGTATGATTTGGTATCGTAATAAAGGAGGCTGTGCGTGTCGTGTCGAAGATATAGAACGAACGCGCTTGTATTAACTTACTGTGGTGATTCCTTAGTGTGTTTCAATTAATGAAGCTACGCCTACAATCGGAATGAAAAACTCCTGACCTATTAACCATTCATTTGAAAATATTAGAAAATGAGTGCTTATCGTTTCAGTTCAGATGTGAAGCATCTAAACATGGTTCTCATCATAACCTGCACTATAATCATCAGTCGTAATTTCCACATCTTTCACAAAATGAAATTTCATTGACCCAGTGTTATTAATTGAAATTGTACGACCGTACTAATGTAGTTTATTAAGGTTAAAAAACAAAAAATATAAGAAACAGCCGAAAAAGAAGTTATTAGGTCAGAAATTTACATTTTATTTTCATAAACAACAAAAAACATTATTTAAAGGACTCGATGATTCATATAGCACCCATATTCGTCTGAATATGCTATAAAAGTGTAATTAATTTCAAAATGGTAAGCAAGCTAGAGGAGAAAGAAATTACAAGGTAATAGAGGAACGTAATTAGTAGTAAGAGACTATTCAAAAACAAAGCACTCTAACTTACCTTATTTACAGAAAAAGACATTTCGAAAAATTTTGAAAATCAAAACATTTGCCATATTTGCGCGGAAATTTGCGGCATTTTCCAGAGTACTTTTTCAGAACCTATAAGTATGATGATTACAACCTATAGTAATAATTAACCGGTTTATGTTTCAGTATGTTGGTTTGTTTGTCATGACACTAAATGTTTACTTAGGTAAATTTATTTTATCTGAGTTTGTGATACATTTACAAAATAAACAATACGACGTACACAAAATATTTATTCTCTAAATTAGCTAACTTACTTTACGTTCCGAGATGTACATAAGACCTATAAGACATTAAGTAAGACTCGAACGCTTGAGACATCGCCAACTAATGTAAATCTTATCACATCTTCAAATTGATCTTCAAATATTGCAAAAAAAACAAAAACTAATTTTTTAAAACTGAATATTTTGCCTTTTAGCTGCTAAATATAACGTTAAATTATTCATTCAACGAGAAATTTCCTTCTATCACTCGAATGCTCTTTGAAAGTTGTGAAATATTCATTCTTTTTAAGTATTCTTTTTTTTATTAAAATCGAAACACAGTAACTGTATACGTCGAAATGAAATTGTAGGTGAATCGACGAATTAGCTAACTCTTAAAGTACTCTCACGTCTTTTCTTTTTGTTTCTCACAATTATATTTTTATTCGACGAAAATAATCTGATGGTATTATTTTTCAAGTGTTATTTAAAAATTAATAGGATCATTCTATTTGAAGAGATATTCTGTTACCGTCTAAACCTAAAGGATAACAGGTGTAATGAACAGAATTAACGCCCTTACAATTGACGGAACCCTTGTCATTTAGTGTTAGTTATTAGAAATTATATTTTTTAGAAATTAAATAAATGTCTATTATGAGTTTAGGGATTTATGTCTCCCAATTAGTACTTGCTTAACCTTACTATGCACTTTTATATCTTTTTCGTTACCCTCTATTTCAAATAATAACAATTCGTATTCTAGTATCGTTAAAGAATATTTCCTTTATTTTAATGTATTTTATGGTTATACTAATCCAATCTTACATATATTTTTTTCTTTGCATTTATCAGTTTCATATGTGTTAGGTTGCATAAACCTCCTCAAATCCAGAACAGTTATCACAGATTTTCACTCGAAGAAGTTAATATTCTAAAATTACCATTCTTGGAAGTATCAGCTGGACATGTACTTGTGACATTTCTAGCCATGCTCATTACGCAGGTAGCAAAAGTACGTAATAATGACATCAACATCTGGTGATAACTCGTCATAAGACGTCAGTGAACTAAAAGTCGTCGACGACATAATGACGTCCAGTAAATGACATTAATGAGGTGACACCTATCACGTCATAATATTGTTGTATTTTTTAAGCAGTAGACTTATTTATACGGATTTATTTATAGATTATTATTTTATTGTTTTCCAAAGTGAAAAATTAAATGTTGTGATACGGCGTTTTGTATCGTAAGTAACATTTGCATTACCAGAGGCTCATAGTGTTATTGCGCCAAAGACAAACATTTTTCTATATTATTTTTAGTACATTTTTAATATTTGATAAAATTCCAACAATAATTCATGATCTGCAATATGATGGCGCTATTTTTAAACTTTCAACCAATCGGTGTAGACGTCACTTACGCGGTAAGTGCGCGCGCAATCCATCTTAGTTGTCAGTACTGTAGTTGCGGGAGCTGTTGAGTTAGCTTTTGAAGGCAATCTACTTATTTTATTAAGACCAAATAAAACATAAACTTATTTTGATTTAAGGATATTTATTCGACTTGTTTGATTATTCTCGTTGCCTAGTATCATTCCGTATATACGTAATGAATGCAAGTTGTGAGCCATTCACAACATTTACCCCGCCCGGTCTGAAACGAGGGTAATACATGAAAAGGAAAAAATACGGAATGGTATTTTGAAGAAAAAATGGAGTATTTTAAAGGAACTTGAATAAAGTTGTAAAATGCTCCAGCTACAAAAACTGCACTAGGTAGTATAGGTAGGTAACTTAAAGTAAAATAACAAGTTAAGGTAGGAACAATGAAAAACTGAAGCTAACTAACAATATGGAACTTAAAAAAGTAAACAATAAAATTAGGCTTGAGTATGTTCGAGTCACGCGACGGCATCTCTTGGAATCTGTAAACAGAAAGAAAAAACAGAAAAGTGTTCAAATTTTCAAAGTCAACAGATAAAAGGTTTTTTAAAAAATGCCTTCGCGTAGCATTTGAAAGCAGTTCATTGTTGGCTTAACATTATACAGTAACTAATCTAAAAAATATGTAGGCTTTAGCCTATCTAAAGAGATAGGGCCAGCGTGATTTTCTAAAGTAGCGTATTTAACTATCCGTTCTAACACTTTATAGGGTCCTAAGTAACTGTCTTTCATGCCCAAAGTGTGCGTGTCGTTACAAACGTACACTTGTGTGCAGTTGGTCAAGTCGCTGGGGACGAAGGACTGACCGGAATACGTTTTTGTAAAAAAATGCTTCTGCTTCCTCATACGCTGTTTGAAATTGGCTATGAAATTAGGGAGGTTCATGTCGTTAGCCAGTTGTTCTTCTTCAAAGAAATCTCCAGGTAGTCGTAAGGTGGTAGCATACAGTATTTCTGCAGGAGAAACATTAACTTGCGATTTCAGGGTTGCACGTAAGCTCAAGAGAATCCAAGGGAGATTCGTTAACCAGGAGGAAGTTCCTGTGGTTTGAATGGATTGTTTGAGTCTCCGATTAAAACGTTCGATAACGCCTTGACTAATCGGATGGAAGGCCGTGCATTTGACGTGTTTAATTCCTAACATGGCCATGAAGTTGATCCATGCATGAGAAAGGAATATTCTTGCATTGTCCGTGGTGAGATACTTGGGAATACCAAAGCGGGACACCCACGTGTCGACAAATGCAGTGATTACTGACTCCACGGAAGAATCCTTCAGAGGAATTGCTTCCGGCCACCGACTGTAGCGGTCAATAATGGTAAGGAGGAATTTATAACCTCCCGAAGAAGGAAGGTGTACTATGTCGAGATGGACCTTAGCAAAACGTTCATCTGGTTCTACAATAGATTGTAGAGGGGTTTTCGTATGATGTCGAATCTTATGTTTCTGACATTCAGCACAAGATATGACCCACTTCTGAATATCGTGGTGCATAGATGGCCACAGATATCGCTGAGTAATCAATTTATTAGTAGCACGGATGCCAGGATGGGCGATATTGTGTAGTTGTTGGAATAAGGTGTACCTGAAATTGAGCGGGATATAGGGTCGTGGTTGGCCTATACTAACATCCACCCAGAGGCTTGATTTGTTGGCAGTTTGAAGGGAAATGAATTGAAAGTTACTACGAGATCGGAGCTGGTTTAACTCGGGATCTTGTTCTTGAAATACAGCGACTTCGTCGTAATTAAGGTCCGATCCAGGGACGTTAATAAGATTAACTCCCTAATCCGCCGAAATATCTTCTTGACCTTTGATATATTGGAGGTCAATCGTGAATTGAGAAATAAACTCGAGTTGTCGAAACTCACGTGGTAAATATTGATCACCATTATTTTTGATCGCTGTACACAAAGGTTTGTGATCCGTAAAGATTTGAAAGTCTCTGCACTCAACGTAGTAACGAAACTTCTTTAAAGCAAAGTATATTGCAAGAAGTTCCCGAGCAAAAATACAGTATTTTTGCTCTGTGGGGGTTAACTTCCGGGAACAGAAAGCTAGTGGTTTCCACATGCCATCTTCAAACTGTTGTAATACACCAGCTATAGAGGAAGACGAACTGTCTGGAGCTATACTAAGAGGGTTATTAATTCGCGGATGTACCAATAAAGTAGCGGTAATTAAAGCATTCTTCGCGTGCCTAAAGGCTTCTATTTGCTCATGATTTAACTGGACAGGCTTTAGCGAAGCTTTACCAGGAATAACTATAGAGGTTAACGGTTCCAAAATTTTCGCACAGTTTAGTACAAATTTATGGTAATACGAAATTAAGCCAATAAAATTGCGGAGTGCTTTCTGACTTGAAGGCAATGGGTAATCAATTATAGCCTGGACTTTGGAAGCCATTGGTTTGATACTGCGTGTATTAACGTGATGTCCTAAAAAATCGAGCTCATTGACTCCAAAGAGACACTTTGGTAGGTTTATAATTAGGCCATTGTCTTTTAATCGGGAAAACACTTGGTGTAAATGCTCAACATGTTGCTTTGAATCAGCACTAAAGACTAGGATATCGTCTAGGTATGAAAAACAAAATGGGAGCCCTGATAATACAGTGTCCATGAAACGACTACAGGTGCTGGCTGCATTCCGTAGTCCGAAACACATCCGTTTGAACTCAAAGAGCCCCAGAGGTGTGATAATAGCAATCTTGTGAATGTCCTCTGTTGCTACCGGTATTGCGAAGTAGGCCTTTTGGAGGTCTAGCTTCGAGAAAATGGTTGCGCCAGCAAGTTTTCTTGTAAAGTTCGTTAAAAAAGGGATCGGGTAACGATCTGGTACCGTTACTGAATTGAGTTTCCTATAATCGCCAACCAAGCGATAACTGTCTGTTGGGGCGATGGGGGTGATGTCCTGGTCGTCACGAGGAGGTAGCGTCTCTGCTGTGCCCACTACGCGCTTCCCGACGATGTGAATTGGCGTAGCTTAGCCAGATGATGAACGCTGTACTACGTCAGCGTCCAAGAGCTCATTAAGATGATCTTCTAGAAAAGAAAGATGATTAGGGTTTAGTTTGCGACAGCGTGCTTTAACCGGAGGGCCGGTCGTGTTAATGTGATGGACTACCGTATGTTTTACGGTTTGATGGTAGTCGAACTCACGCAAAAGCTCCGGGAAGTGTGTGTTTAGCATCTTGATATAAACATCAAGGTCGCTGGACATGTTGTTAACAGTACCTGAATAGGGTACGTCAATGGGTGAAGGTAAGGGAAGAAAGGGGAAAGAAATTGCAGGAGTACCGATTGACTCAGAATGAGGAGTCAAAACATTAGCCTGTGCAGAAAATAGTTTGCGTTTAGTGCCGGTCTTAACTGGGGTGGTTGTGGAACCTCGACTGCGAGTTCGGACGGGCTGGACATCTGGTGTGCAAATGACCCGCTGAGAAGAGCAGTCAGTGAGAGGATTCACTGTTGGAGCTGGAAATTGACAACCTTGGCTGCGGGTTCGGGCGAGCTTGACATCTGTCTTGCAAAGGACTCGTCGAGAAAAGCAGTCAATGGTTAGGTTGTGCTGCTGTAAAAAATCCAGGCCTAGAATGGCTGTAGATATGTTAGCGACATAAAATTTCCAGGGGCATGGCTGTAGGCCAGGAATCGGGAAATGTAACCTCAAATTTACAATACCTGTCACAGGAATTGACGTGTTGTTTGTTCACTGCCATAAATGAAAGGTTGGCAGGCGTGATGGTTTGGTTACAGGAAACTGCATCGTGGGTGGGTAAAATGGAGTAATCAGCACCAGTGTTAATCACAAAATTAATTTTGTGGGTTAGGTCCTGTAAAAAAATTGAAGAATAAGTGATTGGTAAAGAAGAAGTTGGAGGGATTGAATTAACCCTGCATGGCCCTCCCTGGAGGCCAGGAGAGTGTGAAGTTAGTTTTTTGTTTGGTAGGAGCAATTTCCCGTACAATTACGTGCATTATTTTGAAAGCGTCTGTGATAATAGCACGGTTACAATTGGGAATTGGAATTGCTCGAAGGCATGGAACGGCGTTGTTTGAAGTGCTGAGGATTTTGAGTGTACGGAGAGATGTTGGGAGTTATAGGGGTTGTTGCTTGTGCATGGTAGAAAGCTCATTGAAAATGGTAGTAAGTTTAGTTGTCAAATTGTCTAGTTTAGCTTCTAATTCAGGAGTAGCTAAAGGTCGTGGTGCCTGTTGCATAGAATAAATTAAATCTAATTTTTCTACAAAGGATATTAACGGTAAGTCATTGAATTTTAAGGATTGAAGCTTAAGTTCTGATGGTAGTTTAGCTATTAAAAAGTCTTTGGTTAATTCCTCAGTCAAATCCAGATCAGTTGCTAATTTCTGGATGTTAAAAAGGAGTTCTGTGACACTACCAGAGAATTGAAGAGTCTCCAAAAGGTTATTAATTCGAGATTCTCGTGGTCCTAGGATAGATTTTATCACTGCCCGTTTCATGGTAGTGTATGGTCGTTGTCTAGGGGGGTTAACGGTCAAGTCGCGATGAGCTCCTAAAACGTTGAAAGTCAAGTTTAGTGTTAAGTTATATTTGGCGAGCTCATCGTTGATCAGCATACGAGTAAAGTATCTTTCCACCAAAATAAAATACAGGTCGATGTCGTTATTCGTAAAAACTGGAAATGGAACTTTGACAGTCGCCATTTGAAATATTAAATAAGTAAGTAAAAATAATTTGAAACTTATCGGATGAGAAGGAGCACTAGTTCCGGTTCCAACGGTCACCTCTAACCAGCCACGACAAGTCACGCAAGCGAAGCAGGTAGCAGGATCTCACGATGACAGACGTCGAGTAGTAGTTGATGACAGACGATGAAGGGAGAACTAGTAGTGGTTCACCTGGAGAATTCAGGGCAGCAGGCAAAGACCAGTACTGCTAAATTCTTCTTCAGGAACGAGGGGTCACCAAATGTAGTTGCGGGAGCTGTTGAGTTAGGTTTTGAGGGCAATCTACTTATTTTATTAAGATCAAATAAAACATAAACTTATTTTGATTTAAGGATATTTATTCGTCTTGTTTTATTATTCTCGTTGCCTAGTATCATTCCGTATCTACGTAATGAATGCAAGTTGTGAGCCATTCACAACAGTACCAATCATTGTTCTGTCGCTTATGTGGAGGTTGCTTCCTCCACCATTTTTGATTTAAAAGTTTAAAAACTAAACATTTTTGTAGTGAAAATATTTTCAGAACTTAAAGTATGGCCTATTACAGAGATATTTGGCAAATGCGTTAGTTTGGTTTATAAGGAAAGATTTGTGGCGATGTCTATTATTCATAGTATTTGATTTGTCGTTGAAGTCTTTGAAGGAAACATTGTAACTTTAGATTAGTCATTTACTAGAAATAATGAGACAATGGTCAATGAAACTTGACTGTGGACTTGATGATAACTTTTCAATATACATATGTTATATGTTTGTTTGTTTTTTCAATAAATAACCTTAAAGAGTATTAGTAGTTTCATATGTATTCCTAAAAATTTGGGGGAATGCGGGGCATCAAGTATATCTTGAATGCGTTAATTTAGCGTGTTTGTAGGACTTGAAATTACCGTCTAGCATATGAAGTCATTGGTCTCAGGAAATCATTACGACGTCATATTTACGTCATACAACGACGACATTTGCATCACTCATATGGCCAGTTTTTCACGTGCCTTTAATTGTTAACTAATTTCTTTTTTGGGATTCAATATTTTCAGTTTTCACACACTCTTCAAGTACTTTTCTACTTTATCAATTAGATTAAAACTAATTATTAATTTAAATTACCACCAATACAGGTAGATAACTTGGTTAGTGTATGGTTCGACTATTGGCAAATTTTCTACGAAAAAGCCATAGCAAAAATGACGGCCTCTTAAAAAGCATCCATAATACGTTCACTATTTTATATTTAATAAGTTAATCATCTTAATAAGTAATTGAGAATAATTAGCTTCTTCCAGTGCCTTATCCATAACGGATATTATACCATGCACCATCATCGAATAAACTATGATAAATACCAAACTGATTATGTTGGAAAGTTAGGTATGAAAAATTACCATTTAAGATGTAATTCGAAATGGTGCCCAACAATAAATTTGGATAAATTATGGGCTCTTGTCAGCGAACAAACAAGGTTAAAATATAACGAAACATTCTGAAGGCAAGGCTCCAGTTATAGATATTGTTAAGGCAGGATACTACAAACTTTTGAGTAAAGGTCGCATTTGAAACCAACCCGTCATAGTAAAAGCCAGGTACTTAGTTGGCGATCACTACAGTACCGGTGAGGGTGAACTTGATTCTCACCGTTTACACACTTAGTTTGGCGAAGGTGAATAGTTTATCCCGGTTTGGGGGGGGGGAGGTCACGACCACACCAGTCCATGGAAAGCTGCAACCCACCAGGTAGATGCATTCAAAGACAGAAGTATGAGGATCATGCTATGGCTGTGCAGTTCCAGTTTTATGATCCAAAGAAACCGTTTAGAGTAACACATTCAAAGGGTGTGGATGCGAATATATATCCTCTTACGCTCAAGACAACTTCACCTTAACGGGTACATACCGGGATTCTACTTTGGTGGAATTAAACGAAGCGCTGACTAGGGTATACCAGGCCTATAACATGGTAGGCTGGGGCGGCATAACCTCCAAGCCCAGCTACATTGAGGTTGGATACGACCGAGCAGTAAAGTCCGCATGCTGGACTAGGGACTTATCTCTTCGGATAATGAATCCGACAAGTGTGCACGGGTATAGCTCCGGTACTAGCGTGGAGAGCTCGTAGAGGGTGGATAGGCAACCTCAATTCCACCAGTGTGAACTGGTAGCATTTGCAATAACGAAGAAGACTGTATGGTAAAAGGCCGGCGTTAGATATCGCTGCACCATGACGGGACTAGTCTTAGGGTACCCGTTCTTTGGTTTGGGGGGTGGCCCCAGAACAAGGCTGGACTCCAGTACGAAAGTAATACTAGCAAGGTATATCCCAACAGCGGCCTGGTCGCTGCCTTAGTGGAAACCGTTTCGTCAGGTGCGTCATCTTAGTGTAGTCGCTTTGGCACTGCGAATTAGATAAGGCGAAAGCAACTCTGCAATGGGCCAGTACTTTGAGTCACTTTGGTGACGTACTAGATTGGCCATATACGGGAAGTTAATGCTAATACAGAGCGAATACGACTACCAGCCTCTCACCTAGAACAAACCTCACCTCCTAGTTGGTATAGGCCGGGTTTCTACTTCAAGGTAGAGCCAGACAGGGATTTGTCGGAGCTTATCAAGCCTTAGTTATGGTAGGGCGAGGTGGCTAAATTCTGGGATATCCTAGGCAGACGTAGTTTCCAAGTCCCAACCACACTTGAGGTTGGTCCAGTTAGTGTAGATGCTGGATTAGAGGTGATGGGACTCCCTAGGAGACGGACACTGACGGGTGAGTACGTCGATAGCTCCGACACTAGTCTGTAGAGCTAGTAGAGGTTGGTTAGGCACGTTAAACAACCGTTATGCCCCAGCATCATTATATGTTTTAATTGGCCTCTTCAAATTCATAACTTTATGTTGAACATAACATACCTTGGAGTGCTACAGAAGCACAAGTTTCAGAAACAATACATCAATACTTTTCTGAGAATATTAAGAGCCCATCAAACGCGCTGTAAAATATACTCCACTCTAGTTGTCATAGCAGTATCTGTTTAGAGATTCCTTTCTTTGTTGGTTTTAAAAGTTGTTTAGAACGGCAATAGATCCTCTTGAGGGATCAGAAATTGGTTCTATTGAGGAGTAATTGCGACAGAGCGACGAATGGATATCTTTGTAAAACTTGTTTGGGTATTCAGACGCTTTTCTAAGGTATAATATCTTAATATCACAAGTTAGACAATCACTACATCTAATATTCAAAACAATTTTAATGCATACAATAAATCACTTGAAAAATGCTGTCCTTCTCCTATTCACAATACACATTTCTACGCTTTTCGTTTCTAACATAATCCTACGTGGTTGTGTTAGATTGTTCAAAAGAGTGTGTAAATGTCTATTGGTATTGCAGTTAAAAAAGGTTGACTTCAAATGTGCACTTTTTAAATTTACTGAGAAATTAGGCAGGTAGGCTGTACTCAAACAACCGAGATAGTTGTATTTAATGGAGAGATACTATACTACGTCGAAAAGTTATTTATCTCCAAAAAAGTTGCTTCGAAAAATAAGTTACAAAGTACAAGTTAATACGGGACTCCACTTGCTGTTATTTAGAGGTAACTTACAGGTCTTTCGGTAATCGCTTAGTTATCTCAGCTGTTCAGGAGGGGCCGTTGCAAAGTAACGACAAAGCGTTATGTATCGGATAGCATGCCGGAGTCTGGCCGGAGTGCCGTAAAGTTCGCCTCAGATGTGCTATAAAATAGTTAAGGAGAACATGCATTACTCTCGCGCGGATTCGCGAGCAGATTGTCAGATACCTCTATCTGACAGCTTGCACAATTACATCTGACATTTGTACTTGCGGATTGATATAACTTCCTTATTCTTGCAAGTACTGCACGTCTGGTTAACCCAATAAGCGTCGTAGACCGGATTTTACCCCCATAGTTAGAACGGGAGTTAGGAGGAGGTTTTTGTTTGCATGTACAAAAACCTTTCACGTTTTACAGCGTTGTACTGAACGGTAATATTGTTTCCGTTCGACACATCATGAAACGCAGGAATTTGCTGTAAACTAACCGGAGAATACGATTGTAACGTTAAAAATTCAACACTAAACGTACCTTTATGTTATATAAAAAAAGCTTATTCGTATTTCAGAAGCGAACTCTTTGATTGATAAAGTACGTGCTCATTAATTTTTCGATAAACATTTTGCATACACGCTTGAATGAAAAAGCGAACACAATGAGCCCTTGGAACAATGCATTAGGGGGTTTACAAAAAATAATTTTAAAATTTTTCAACGTGAAAAGACAAGGCGGATAAGGATCAACTGCCTCCTTCAAGTAGGGCTTGAAAGATCGTGAACGACGCGTCCCTCGGTTTACTTCTTGGGTGACACATTGCCGTCCGGAATACGTAATATCCGGTGGCTGAGCACTGCTGCTACCGTTTTAGCTGCACTCTACGTTCCGTTGCGGCGCCTTCGCTTAAAGAAAACAAGGAAAATGATGCATTTCCGTTAATGTGCAGAAACAATACCGCCCGATAACAAAATTAAATTACAATTGCAGACCGACACTTTGTTATCCAAAACATGGCAATGCTTTCTTAGTTAGATTAATGGTAACAAATTCCTGAAATACTCTGAGAATTTACCTGAAAAGCTTAAAGGTTTTAACATTTTCAGTAGCCCATTATTATGCTATATAATGTCTCAAAATACATACACGCGATCCATTTATAATAATGAAAAATATATCTTAATATCACCTGAAAAATCGATTATTTCCTTTCGTAAAGCACAATAACAGCAATTATTATTATTGTACTGGCACAAATTTTAATTCATATCATTTTAGTATATTTTAGTCATTATCAATTTTAAAGCATTTTTAATGGCTTTCAAACAACATGATAATGCTTCTCACCAGAATAGCATTTAACCTTAACTGGATAAAGATTTTCGTATCGTTTATCGCAAAAAGTATATATTCTGAAACGCTTTATCACTATCGCGAGCTGTCTAAGCTGTTAACTTATCGAAATTTAGAAATCCATCAGAATTGGCTTCAAAAGGAGCACCTGTACGGTATTTAACACCGTTTTAAGTTTAATAATTTATTTTTAAAAAATTAATAAATCGTGTCTAACATAACAGTTTCAATAATAATTGGTTATGGATTAATGAACAATAATAATTTGGGTGCGTTTACAAATTAATTTTTGCGTCATTCGGGATGTTCAAATCGCATATGCAGAATCTGATCATACGTTGTAAAAACATGCCTTTCATATAAGGCTTGACAATGAATATAAATTTCTACCGATTAATTGGTCTTTAGAGGGTACTGGGACATTATGTACTGTTAATCAATAAACACTAGATACTATATTTACGTACTGATGCTTGTAGGATCCTGTTGACACAATAAAGTTAAACGATTTCGATCGACGCTGCGCGTGGGCAATGGCGACTTTGTAATTTGTCCTTCATGCGCGTACTGGGTATTCCACCAACTGCTCCAGATACATAGAAACAAAGATGCATAGAATTTCAAACACTTCATAACTTAATTAATAGGTATTAAATTATTATAACGATTTCGGCCTGATTTGGTTAGTCAACAATAAAATTTCGATACTCGTACAGGTATCGAAATTTCCTATACCTTCTACTCAATATTTGAGTTCCTGGTAATCTAGGAAGTCCCGTTTTTACAGGCTGGAAGCAGTTACGACTGATTAATTAATTAACAGGTTATAGAAGACATCAAAAGGAACAAAAAATTCTTAATAAATTTTTTCTATGTTAATTAACTTCGAGTAATTTAGGAAAAACCCATTGCCATATTCGGAAACCTTGCTGAAGTATAATCGCATTCTACAGCTGGGTCTTGGCCATGGTTTAGAAAATAGAACAAATCTGATGATGACAGCAGTTGTTTACCAATAATAAACATACGAAGCAGATTAGTCGGGTGACTTAATTCTACGAAGGGTCAACAATTTACGCAAACAGAAGACACTAAACACCTTGGGGTACATTTGGACAGACGTTCATTTGGCAAATGAACTGGCTTATTGGTAGACCATCTCAGTGAATACTGGAAAACAAGCTTCTGCTGTACAAGGCTATCATCAAGCCAGTTTGGACCTATGGAATCCAACTATGGGGACGGCTAGTAATTATAACCTGGAAATCCTACAGCGTTTCCAAAACAAAGTATTAAGACAAATAGTTAATGCCCCATGGTATGTCCCTAACATCCAAATTGCAAAAGACCTAAAAGTTCCATCGATTAAAGACGAAATTAAGAGATTTAGTGTGCGTTATAGTGCTAGAACTCAAGCTCATTCTAACATACTTGCGAAAAATTTGTACGAACACACAGGTGAAGTGCCGCGATTAAAACGATACAAGCTAAAAACCCTAATGGACAGGTTTGATTAGGTTTAACTTTAGATTAAGCGCATTTTATGTTATCAAGACATCTCTAAGAGATATTTGTTAAGGGTAGCTTCATTGGAATTATCCTACAAGCCATTTACTGTCTATGTTTATTTTTGTTGTAGCTTCTTCTTTTATGCGCCGTGCTCTGTTGTAGAGCGTTGGCATTTCCGTCCAATACTTGTATTGTGCGTATTCAGTGATCACAAGTATAGGGGACCTACAGCTTAAGGTGGACTCCGAACCACCCCAAGTACATAGTACTTGGATTTTTTATTAATTTCAGGGAAATTTCCTGGGCAAAGTATACGTCGGTGGTTTGCCATTGCCTTCCGAGGGAGATGCGATTTTTAAAAATCCGATGATATATGGGCCGGGGTTCGAACCCGGGCACCTTGGTCGGTAGTCCCGCACGCAACTAACCGAGCCACAATCGCTCTCTTTTTGTTGTATAATTTTACAAATATCAATTACTTATTGTCCTGCTTATATGGACAGATTGTAAGAAAAGTGGGGTTGATAAAAAAAGATCTACGAAAATTGTAATCAACTGTACCACGTAAACAAAATTTGTACGTGCTTAAAAACCCGCTGATTCATAACAAACCAACTGTAAAAATAAGACAATAATTGACCTACATTTTATATTTATTAATTTTCGAAATATTTTCAAAATTTTTAGACGTATATTTGTTTTTTTGTATTAAAAAATACTATCTTTTGTAAAAAAGAAACTTAAATAAAGCATCTAATTACCATAAAATTAAAGATTTTATTAATGTAGCCAAAACAAGCATCATCAAAATCCCGTAACTTAATTACCTAATTTAAATTAGATAAATCTTCTCTTTAAAACATATTCTCTTTTAAAATCATTAAAAACTGGTATTAGATAAACAAAGTTCAACATACTTTCATATTATTTCAGTTCAACAAACTACAAACTCAGCATTATCTCACTCTAAAAGGCTATTATTTACACAGCTGTGATCAGGCATTGACCCAAATATTCTTCATTAAATTGTACGGTTGTAAACAAAACGTGCTCTATTCCAAGTTCAACAAACTTCCTACATCAGCAGTTGTGCGAATGTGGAGCAAATTTTATTACAAACTTTACAGGGTTGTCACGTTTCTTAATTGAGTAAAATGAATTTTTAATTGTAAAAAGAATTCAATTTTACGCGGAAACGACATACGATACGATAAAATGTTATTAAGGTTTGTTATTGTGATAGATAAGATGCATCTCCCGACAAAGCCCCATAATTACAGTACTATTATTAACGCGGCAAAATGATGTTAAAGTTTCCAATTTTATTTTTTCTGAAAAAGTAGTATCTTCTAGAACAAAGTTGTATAGACTTTTTTTGTTCCTTTTGACGTCTTCTATCAACCCTTAAAATTAACGCGTATAATAATGATAGAACGTGATTGAATTCTTGTTACGATTCCAAGTTTTGGTTAATTTAAAATTACAATTTAATTAATGTTTCCCAACATTTTAAGGACAAAAATGTATTCTACCCCAAGTAGGTTTGTACCAGATTACGCCAATTTATACCAGTTTCATTAAATTAATCTAATCGCTATACATTATACAAATTTAATAAAATCCTCCAACATTGTAACCAAATTAGTGCCATAATTTTTTTCCACAAATTAAGCGAAAAATAAATCTGTACAGTAGCTGTGGACACTCACTGGAATTGGATTTACTGAATTAAAGAATAGTCAAACACTTAAAATCCAAATAAAGTTCAGATGATTTGGCTACATCACAAAATCTTTGGATAATTTAAAACCTCGATTTAAACAGATGTCCGTCGTGAACGGGTCTCTCTTTTACGCGGTGACCCCGCAATCAACGCCTTCAGGTGTTATAGATGACACCCTCAACCACTGCTTAAAAGTAAAGTGGGATTTCTCAACCACTTCTGCAAAAAACAATAAGCTCAAAAACTTCACTTTATGTAAAGCCTGGGCCCGAGCACTGTATCACTAAAATAAAGCAAATACAGTTAGGATACAAACCCAGTTCGTTCACGCTGACTTATTTAAAACATAACCACTGGTTAAAACTAAAGTGGGACACTAAGTAAAGCAAAAACATCAAACAAAAGCCTGGGTCCGTGCACTTATCACTGAAACAAAGCGTATAAAGTAAGGATACAAACCCAGTTCGTTCACGCTGACTTACATTTATTAATCTTACTCATTAAATAAATTATAATAAAATTAATTTTTTTCTCCACTAGAAATGCACTTAACTAATATAATTATTTGTAATGTCGGTGTGCCCATAGTACGAACCTTTAATTTAAGTACGCTGTTTTTATAGCAAAAGGAAGCTGATTTTATGTCAGGATTTTTCTTCGCTAGACTGCACTTTTTAACTTAAATTTTGCACCGCGCAGTGCGCCTACTGTAACGCCGTTATATATTCGTTATATTAACCTCACTTTCAATGTCATTTCCGCGCGCCTATTTAGGTTAATAGCTTGTAATTCGAACTTAAATGCCAAATATTTGTAAATTTCAATTATTGTATTATTTAGAATAAGGAATTATAATTTATACCGTTTGGAGGGTGGGTTTAAAAGTAATAGATGATCAGATACACCTATCAACGTAGGTCCATGGATGGGGGGGGCAATCAAAATCTACAAACACGAATTTATTTTAGCATAAAATAATAAGTTCTATAAGAACATCTTTGGATAACTTGGTTAACTTTGGTCGTAAATACAGGTTTTGAGATTAACGTTATTTCTGTTCAGGAATTTGAAGTGTTTTATTAATCTAAAATACAATAAGGGACGTTTTACAAGATACGTCGGTTTGGGGCGCGGCTCGTAAACTAAAAATAAAGAGGAAATGACACCTCAATGAGTCACATTATTTATGGGTGCAATGTATAACTTGGCTAGTCTTGCAAACAAGTTATTAAGCCATAATAATATTTTTTTCTCCGCACACATTAAAACACGTCGAAACAGTCAAACCTACAAATAACAAAAGTCAAAATTCTTAGTACGAGGGTGGTCCCAGAAGTACCCGACCCAACAAAGAAAACACAAAAATTTTTGAAAAAGATTTATTTATTTTTCAACGTAATCTCCTTTCAGCTCTATACACTTTTCCCAGCGGTGTTCAAAAAGTTCGATACCCTTTTTATAATAAGAACTGTCTTGCTCCTCAAAATAGCCATTAACTGCTGACATCACTTCTTCATCGTTGAAAAATCTTTGACCACTGAGCCATTTTTTCAAGTTTGTGAACAGAAAATAATCCGAGGGGGCTAAATCTGGCGAATATGGTGCATGAGGTAGCAATTCAAACTTTGATTGATTAATTTTGGCCATTGCAAGAACGGATTTGTGAGCTGGCGCGTTGTCGTGATAAAACAACACTTTCTTTTTAGCCAAATGCGGCCGTTTTTGCTTGATTTCTTCGCTCAAACGTTGCAATAAGTTTGCAGAATACTGGCCGTTGATAGTTTTTCCTTTTTCGAGATAGTCAATAAAAATTATTCCACGCGCATCCCAAAAAACCGACGCCATAACCTTGCCTGCAGATGAAACGGTCTTCGCCTTCTTTGGAGCCGGTTCTCCCTTTTGAGTCCATTGTTTCGATTGTTCTTTTGTCTCGGGTGTGAAATGATGGACCCATGTTTCATCCATTGTTACGAAACGGCGCAAAAATTCCGCTTTGTTGCTGTGAAACTTCGCTAAACACTCAATTGAAACATTTTCACGACACTGTTTTTACTCGAGTGTGAGCAAACGCGGCACCCATCTTGCACACAGCTTTCTCATGTCCAAATTTTCAGATAATATGCGATGTACCGCACTTTTTGAAATGCCCGTAATGTCTGCTAGCTCGCGCACTTTCAGTCGACGATCATCAAGTACCGCTTTGAGGATTTTCTTCGCCATTTCTGGAGTCGTCCCCTCATTTGGTCGACCACTACGATGCTCGTCTTGGCAGCTCGTACGGCCTCGTTTAAACTCAGCTACCCAAAATTTAACTGTTGTAAACGAAGGTGCAGACTCACCCAGAGTACAATCCAGTTCAGCTTTTATATTGGTTGGGCTGAGGCCTTTCAAATAAAAGTATTGTATCACATAACGATGACCAATTTTCTCCATTTTCACAAATTCACTGACAACGTTCACTATTGATGGCTGACAAACAAATACTGAACAACGTGGCGCTTTCAAACTTGAAACATATGCTTTATAGACCGCGTACTTTCCAATACAGTGATATTTTCAAACAACTACTGCCACCTCTTGGTCAGGTCGGGTACTTCTGGGACCACCCTCGTAACTTAATACAGGCCACAAACATTACTAGCTTCAGATCACAATCCCTAAATTGTTTTTTATTTCTCTCATACAATTACATTTCTTTTAATTTTTGGGGTAACCAAAATGTCTAATGAATTAGCGGTATCTTATATAAAGATATAGTAACCTTAATTTATACCGCATAGTTGCACCTTCTGTTGGTCAATTTCCAAAATAGGATACATACCCAGAACAAGCTCGTTATATTATACACTAGCGAACAAGGCTGGTTCTTTGAACGTTGACCAAGCAAATTCCAAACAATTAATTCACTTAAGTAATATAATAATAATGTGGTTACGAACCTTGAAATTAAAAGTACGCTGATTTCATAGCAAAAAAAAGCTGATTTTATGTCAGGTTTTTCTTCACTAAAATTTAAACTTTACAGTGCAGTAAGGACCACTCGGAGTATAGGATACATACCCCGAACAAGCTCGTTATATTATTATATATGGATTGGGATGGTGAATCCACCCTGGTCTATTGATAATTAACACAATGGTGTCTTATGAGGGATGCAATTAACTCAGGAAATCATTACAATGTGCTACGCTTCTACTTCTAGTAATACTTAAAAATTATTAGAGCATAAGTAGGCGGAAAAAAGACATCAGAAGTCGTTACAAGTACATATCCCAAGACAAAAAATTCATTCTTCTAATAATTGCTCAACTTGCTTAATTAAAATTACCAAAAAATTATACAAGGAAAAGCTGGTTATTACTGAGATGCTATTTATGGAATTAACCGAAAGCTACGGCGGTCGCTACAAGGTTTGTTCTTCTCTTGAAAACAATTCTACATAGATTAGTACCATTAATTTCTGGAAAAGTAGATATTTACATAAAATACTACTAGGTCTATTTAGTACGTTCAGTAATTTTCAATTGTGTTCTAAAGATATAATATTCGAAATTGCTTTTTGAAAAATTAATTACCCTAGAGTAATCAATAAAATGTATTTATCCATCCTCCTCTGTATGACAACAAAAACCCCAATAAGAGGTCTTTAAATTATAATTTTTAATTAATATTAATTACTTTTATCAGATTATGTAAACATTTCTTTAAGCCTTAGAGTGCACCATTTCAAAGAAACCTTTATTTTCTTCTTGCTGTTAATATTTAAAGAAATCTTAAAGAAAAATACATTTTACAGATTATTTTCGCGTTTAAATCAAAAGTATATGAACTGTGTTTTTATGAACAAAGGAAAATTTCTAACTTCTTGTTTAATCGTTATGTAGTATGATTGTATAAAACTGTAGATCTTATTATAGCATCAAATTGCCACAGATAATCATGAGTACCTTACTTTTGAGATACCAACGAGTTCCGAATTCGGTGAGATACTAAAAATCATGATGAAACTTGTTGAATATGGATATTAAATAATATGGTGTCGACGTTTAAGTAAAAGAATACCTCAGGTCCTTTTTATAGCTTATATAATATATAAAAACCAATATCCTGACTGATTTATCAATGTCCAGCCCAAACCTCTGGGCCTAGCAATATGATATTAGGGGCGTATATTCCTGCCAGCATCTACTAAGGTTTTTTAAAAATTCGACCTCTGAGGGGATAAAAAGGGATGTGTTTTCGCGGATTCCTCAATATCTTTTAGGCCCGATAAGATATCAACTTGGTTTTTACTTAAAAAGGTTACCTATACAAATTCAGGATTTTGTTCTAATCCATCTCTAAAGGGGTGAATCTAGATTCGGGGGTAAATTATAGAACCCTTTGTATCTCTTGGGTTTGTTGAATTATAATATCCTTTTCTAGTATATAGGTGTCGTTTTAACGGGTTCTTTGATTCTATAGGCTTATCCATATTTTTGTAAAAAATAAAACGATGAAGCTAAGAAACTTTTTTTTGTTGCGCATATGTGCTTGTTATTGAAACTGGTCTAATAGATTAACCGTCAATTTATCTTTAAACTCCCCAAACCAAATAAAACTTAAGCTACAGTTCATTCACTGATGTCCTATATTTTAGTCTAACTTTGTTTTTTGAAGCACTTGCACGAGTTACACTATCGGCCACTGTGTTCTGCTATTGACACAATACACAGTACTAGTTCAAATGGCACTCCTTTTTAGTTTTGTTATGATGTTTCGATTGTCGAGTAGTTGTAATAACTCGATCTTGACATGTTGATGTATTGACAATTGGGAGTTGCGTCCCAGTGTCCAGTACAATCGTCGATGCTTCGGGCATTCCTAAATATTTAGCTGTGTTTTCATATGGAGTTAGCATGCCATTTAAATTAACTGAAGGTATATTTGCAAGCCTTTTATTAGTAAAATTTACATGAACTGATTTTAGTTAATTAAGCTTTGTTTTCCACGTTCTAGTGCACAGGTGTTTTTTTTTTGTCACTGGGTTTTTGAAGCTTATCGTAGTCGCCATCAAATGTTACATTCTGCGGTTGTGAGAGATTGCTTGTATACAACAAGTAGAGGATGTGGCCCAAGACACTTACTTGGGCAGACCAGCTCTAAGCCTTCTTTAACCTTGACTATTCATTTTCTTGTTTAATGCGAAATAACCTGTCTGATATATAACTTCTTAGTAATTCAACGTATTGTTTTGGTAACATTTTTTTAGTTTGTAGACCAATTCTTCGTGCCAAAATTTCTCAAAGGCTTGAGCCACATCTAGGAAAATCGTTTAGCAGTTTTTCCTCTAATGCTGTTTCAATGGTATTTGTTATTCTATGGACTTGGTCAATTGTCGAATGTTGTTGTCTAAATCCAAAGGGATATGATGGTTTGGTATTAGATTTTTCCCTTCTATAACACGGACCCACAAAAGAAAATAAAAGTCTTGTAGTTCGAAGGTGAGGTACCATACCGTATGCTTTAATTGTGGTGTGCTGAAAAGGAATCCGGATTCAGAATTGACCCATCACCCAAGGATTTGGACGTAACCTCAAAAAGTTTAGGATTTGGACATAACCTCAAAAAACACCTCAAAAAAATTATAAAAATACATCTAAAAAATCCCCCCAATTCTGACCCCGAATTCGTTTTCAGCGCACCAAAAAGGATACGGTATGGTACCTCACCTTTCAACCACAAGACTTTTTTTTGTGCCTGTGTAATAGGTCTAAGTCTTTTGAATAAGAGCTTTTCAAAGAGCTTCTATATAATCGGTAGTAGTGATATAATTCTGTATGATTTCGTCTTGTTGATGATAACGTAAAATGATAACGTCTGCTACCTTCTAGACCACTGATGGCGAACCTTTTTGAGGAGTGGGTCAAATCTTGTTCATTATTTTTTTTAATACTTGCCCGTGGGTCACTAAGTCGTGGCGTCACTTAAAAGGGGAGGGGTAAAAAGGGTACCAATAATTTGAAACGCCGAAAATTTTGTTAACAGACCATATTTATCAATCATCACACCATATTTATCAAACCATTATTTTTGATATGGTCTGGAACTTCTATCCTTTGTTTTTATATTTTTAACCGCTGACATAGTACAGGGCTACAACTAAAAGTATTTATATTTAGAATACAATAATTTTAGAAAAAAATTCTTATTAACCCATTTAAAACCACTACTAAAGAAAAACTACAAATTAATTTTTTTTGTATGGTGGATAGCACTTGCGCCAATGCACAACGCCGACCGGAGACACAACACTCACCGTGGATACTACGCTGACTGGCAGTTTTGAACACTTTGCTGACCGTGACACTAAGCCGGCCCTTCAAATAAACTTGACAACACTACTGAACACTTTCTCCACCGTAGGCACTACGACAAACGAAAACTGTGGACACTTTTTCGACCGTGGAAAGTACGCCGACCGCAACCTGTGGACACTTTGTCAACCGTGGACACTATGCCGACCGCAAGCGGTGGACGCTTTGCCGACCGTGAACACTATGACGGCCGCAAGCGATGGACACTTTGCCGACCGTAGACACTATGTCGACCGCGGACACTATGCCGACCGTGGAGACGACGCCGACTTCTTAAAATAAATATCGCTGCACACCTAGTCGGTCCTCGTCACAGCGCCGGTCACAAATGGGAGACCGTTCAAGCCGTCCATAAATACAATTCTGATGTGAATGCAACCATAAAGTTCCGTTAAAGCTAAAACTAATTAACCTGTTGGTCAATTTTGATATGGTTTTCACAAATATAATCTCTGAAATGTTTTCTACAATATGACCTTAGGTTTTCCACGATTGGCAAAGTGTCTACCGCTTGCGGTTGGCATAGTGTCCACGGTCGCCAAAATATCCACCGCTTGCGGACGGCATAGTATCCACGGTTGGCAAAGTGTTCACCGCTTGTGGTCGGCGTAGTTCCCAGGGTCGGCAAAGTATCCACCGCTTGCGGGAGACGTAGTGTTCACGGTCTCAAAAGCGTCCAGTAGCAAAATTTATTTTAAGGGTCGGCAAAGTGTCCAAAACGGTCAGTCAGCGTAGTGCCCACGGTCGACAAAGTGTCCGATCGGCGTAGTATCCTATACCCTTTTTCGAATATAATTTTGCTTCTTGTGCAAGTATTTACTTGCACAAGAAACAACACTGCAACTGCAACAGATTGAAAGGAACTCCCAATTTAACACCAGAAATGCAGGAATTTTTAATAATGCAGGGTATGTACATTGGTGTTACTATCAAGCCAATGTTGCGTTTACGCAACGCTCAAATTTATAATCACGTTTTTTTCTTAATTTTTTTTAAATTGTTTTTAATTTTTAATTTAAACACTTTAATTTTTTAATATTTTTGATTGTCTGTTCTTTCTTTTATGATATAAAAATTAAGTTTATAAAAATCATCGCGTGGGTCGTTTAAAAAGCCTTCATGGGTCAGTGTCTGACCCACGGGTCATAGGTTCGCCACCACTGTTCTAGACACTAGGAACATCTTTAAATCGAAATGCTGCATTAAACAGGTACGTCAGCATAACGATGCCTTTTCTGTGAAGTTGTTTCAATATTTCACCTGTAACAAGATTGAATCCAGGGACTTTTTTAGAGTTATCTTTAATTTCTGTTGCTATTTCCTTTCGATTACAGTTTGATTAGCTAAGAAATTAAAAAAAAAATTAAACCGCTTATTAAATTCCTTCTGTTTTAGTGCAACACTACTGCGCCATATCTAAAGGTACTGTAAAGTTTTAAATTTTGATAGATTTTGAAAAAATAAATGCAATATATAATGTATTAGTTGTCCAAAAACTTTTGTAGTCTAGTTGCCTTGGAAATGTTGTTTATCGCTGTCTTACAATTAGTAATTATCAAATCCTATTCGCTTGACCACATGTTATACAGGGTGGTTCAGAAATAACTGATATCCTTTAAATGGTAGGTAGAAGGGAGGCAGTAGAGCTAATTTACCTTGACAAGTATAGGTCAAAAACGAAGTTTTCCAGAAAATTAATTTTAAAGTTTTATTGAATTTTTGGATCCGGTCCTGACCTTGGATCCAAAATTCATTAGCTCTACTGCCTCTCCTTGTATAAACGAACTGTATATACCAGCGGCTGTCGTTGAGTGTTACTAGGGGGATAAGGTACTATGTATCTAAGAGCGTTTTATAGTAAATCAATACAAAAGATCTGGCGCATTTGACTAAAATCTTTTCCTAAAAATATTTAGATAACTGGATATTTAGAAAACTCCATTTTAGGTACCATATCTTTGAAGATGGTGGCTCAAGCACATTTTCTATAACTCGATACTTATCAGCCCTTTTAAATAGTAAGGATTCGTGAATATCTATGCCAATTTTTATTTCCCTGCATGTTTTCTGTTTATTATTTCTAATCTTACTTCTGAAAATGGACAGAATTTTATGGAAATTTGAGGATTTCGAGTTATGGTTGCTTTAAAGGTTTACAATAAAAATGCTCACTTTTTGTTAAGTTGTAGTTGTACTAAATCTAACAATACTTTAAGAAAAAAAAATACATTTTTCTAGTTATCGATTAGATTCGCAGTTTCCCCTAAAAGACATCTTAATCCAAAAAAATTGTTGAAATCTTGCATATAAAGTACAGCTAACTAAGACAACAAATTTAATAATATACAAAGAATTTCAAAACCATTTATTTTTAAACATAAACTTGTAGTTGTACCCGGCTTCGCTCAGGACTCCACATCACCGCGTGCAGCATAACCGGCGTTTCGGCCGCAAGCGTCCTCGTTGTTTATTTTTGATTTCTGTCCAGTCACCTGGCTTACTTCTTGTGATAGTTTATAGATGTAGCCTGCAACACTCCCGGTATCACATGGGATAGTTGATGTATCAAAATCGGTCCAGTACTTTCTGAGATTTCCCGAAAAGATAAACAGAAACACAGATACTTATATATATAGTCGTTATACAAACTTAAACTAATTAAATTTTAGTTTATAATTAAATTTTTTATTATAAATATTTTATATTTTCTAAACCCAAAAGTAGTCCAGAAATAGATACAAAATATTTGCAACTTAAAATGTTTCCGTTTATCTTATACCGCCTGCTTCGCGGTATATATTTTACTTTTTATTTTCTTTCGTGAAATGTTTGAGGGGAATTATGATTTAGCACATTTGATTCATAAATAAATAGTAGAACTCCAACAATTTCTTTTCTTTTTATTTTTTATTACTTCTCTTCCTAGCCACGCTATTTAATTTGTGAACATTTATAGTTAATTTGATTATTTTACATTTGAAAATAGTTAATTTGGTACCAAACATTAATTAAAGTAAATTTAAAATACTTTAAACTGAAAAAATTGATATAAACAGTGTTTCTATTTAGTCCTGTACGTTATAATCGGAACAGTTAATTAGTGATGCTTTGACACTTAAGGGTCATCCTATCAAATTTGAATTTTATCGTACAAACCACTCTAGAAGTAAAGATTTAAATGGTTCATGCTCCCCTACTTCAAAGAGCGAAAATTCCTATGGGGTTCATTTTTGTATTTCCCGATATACATATGTAAATTGAACGGAATCGATTTGTTTTAATCTGGGAAATTGTTGTTTGTAACAGGTATAAACTCTAAAACACCCTGTATATTCGATGAATATTAAAACATATTTTGTACAGTCGTGGATGTAAGTGATCAATCAATTTTAAATAGTGAAGCTAACTAAACTTAGTTATTACAATCTTATTGGGAATTTCCTGAAAAATTCTGATGCCTAGAAACTGATCTTTTTATTGTTATGATTACACTTACATTAGAGACAATTTATTTTAACAATACAATCAGACAGCTGAGGTTATTCCGAATATAACCTCCAGTAGGTAAATCGAAACGACTTAAAACTTTCAATCTCAAAGGTTATAAATTAAGTCATTTTTTGGACATCCAGTGTCAACCCTTGTACAAACATAAAACTTACTTTATCTGTCAGTTAAGTATACAATTGCACTTGTTATCTTTATATTTTACCATCATCACAAACGCTTATCGCTTAATAATTCTTATTCTTTTTGTGGACGTTTGTAGATGCCTACTTTTCTTGCTTATCTCTTTCGTTGAGTTGTATTAACAGGCTTATACATTTCTTACAGGAGATACGTTTTGAAATAAAATATAGCTACTACAGCGCTGTTAAATATGAATATGAAATATTATTTTAAAATGGGGAATAATAATCCAGAAAAAAGAAAAGAAACTTGAAAGAAAATAAATAACTTAAAAATTTTTTCTGGTGCTTTTTGTTGTACTATAGGATTATTCTGGATTATTATCTCTCTTATAGTAACTAGCAAAAAGCCTAAAAAGTGAGCTTTAATAGAAAGACATAAGAAAAGATGAACTAATTTTGAATAAGTCAATACAGGTACATAATAAAGATTTTACAGAACGTCTGGATTTGTAATCTCACGTATCAGATTAATAAGTTGCACTACAAACTTATGACAAACTAGAGGTAACTATAACTATACAAGTTGTCACTTCGGAGTGATGGATGATATGTAGCAGTATAACTGATTATAATGGGTCTATTCTGAAATAAAAACTTTAGAAGTAGAGTTTAAAAACTAACTACGAAACCATAATAGTATGAACACCATCAGAATTATTCATAAACAGGCGGAATACTTCATAGAGAAAAACTGCTTAACCAAGCTTAACCTAGTTAAAATATATATCCAATACGTTTAATTTAACTACTACACATGCATTTCTAAGTGAGTAACTGTTTCTAAACTACCCAATAAAGACATCTTTCTAATAATCCTAATCAATCAAAGCTATGACATAAACAGTACCGGATTTCAGTTATTGGAGGCCTCAGGACTGAAAAGCTTGGTGGGGGCCCTTTATCACTATATAGGATGTCAAGGGTGTCTCAAAACAAATGACCAATATCACAGAAGGTTAAAGAGCGTCAGAGCTAGAATCTAAAACTGAAGACAAAAATTTTAGCATGACTTTTCTTTAATTTGTAAGAAATTGCTTGCAATACTTGTTGCTAATACGGTCTTATTATATTTTGCTTTAATTTAAGTAGTAAATAAAAGTAGTAGAGCAATGCGATAAACAAAACAATATAAAATGATACCTATGCGATATGTATTTTAGCCTGCCGAACTGACAGGAAATTCCGAGAAGGAATATTGGTCAATGTCAAGTCTTTGTAAACAATGACATCAACGTAAGCGTTCTTGTTATCATAAACTAATTATGTTTATTATCTAAAGGTTATTTAATAATGTTTTCTGTTTTAAATCAAATTGATTAATAGTAAAAATATTTATTTATTAAATTGAATTAAATTTATTTAGCACTTTACTTAAACAACATACACGTATTTTTATTAAAAATCGCTCTTTAATTTAAGATTAAAAGTAGAATTTATTCTTCTGTTAATTTTCGAATGCTATTAAAGGACGTAAAAATGTTGTGTGTACACAACTGTCTAGTGCAGTCTGGTTTTATTGTGATATATTTTATTTACACTAATGAGAATTAGGTATTATTCATAACAATCATAACTGATAACCCAGAACGAAATATTTTATTTCAAGCATAGAGTAGGAAAAAAAGATTGTTTAATACATATTGCCGTTATCAGATAATAAACAGTACTAGCGTTTAATGTTCATTTATTTAATGATGGTTTCAGTTTTACTAAAAAAGATTAATGAAATCAGGTTGTAAAAATATATCAAAATTCAGATTAGAATTCGTAATGTAATTTGCTTATAAAGTCGATAGTTTTTATGTTTTTTATCGTAAGTTCAAAGCCGCCCACACTAATAAAAATTTCCCTGTAATCTAATTAACTTACCTTAATAGGAAACCAAATGTTTTCTTTATAAATCAGATATTTTTATTTCAATGTTGTTATCAGACCTTAAATTTATTTTCAGATAAACAAACTCGTGTTTTATTGATGATTTATTTCAAGTTCAACAAACTATAATCATGGACATTATGCGATATAAGAAGAATGTCTAGCAGAGTTCACAAATGGACTGAAAACTTAAACTTTAAATAACTTGAAAAGTAAACATTTTAGAAAAAAAAGTAATAAGAAAAGATTTTTCTACACATTTTTTCTTATTTCACGCCTACACTACGGGGAACCAACTGCTAATGTCATCTGCCCCCCATCTAACATGCAACACGAATACACACACCCATAGTTGAGGTGGCTGAATTTTCCAATTAGAAAAATCCCGCCGCCCCAAGTGGGATTCAAACCCACCACCCTTGGAACACGAGTGATGCACTGACACCACTCGTCTACCGCCGGCCCTTTCTACACATTATCAACTATCTCGTATTCAACTATCTCGTATTCAACTATTGTTGTTATTTTTGAGACCCTGTATATATAATTATGTATTATAATATATTTATAGTTGTTATATTGTTCTCTTAACGTTAAGTTTTCTTAACGTATAAATTACGTTTGTAATTTATTTGACTCAATTATTCAATGCATTAGTTTGAACAATGTACATTTTATATACTCATGCTTAAAAAATTTGGACTAAGATGTCGTTACTAATACACAGCGCATCGTAGCAAGCGGAAAATCAAATTTAAAAAATTAATCCTTTTGATAAACTAATTGTTTCAAATCGATAAAAGTTAAATTATAATAATTGTATAAAATTGATAAAATATTTAATGTTCAATAAGGTTGTATGATTTTAATCATTAGAGTGTATACGAGCCCTATCTCATTGAAGTTCGCACACTTGTATTTCTGTTAAACGGCACCTCGCAATTTTCACCTTAGATTTTTTTTGGTTTTTCGAAGTAGCTATTTCTTGTTGCTAGAGTAAAGTACTGACCTCCTATATTAAAGGTTATGTTGTTTTATTGTTATATTTCGTTGTGTATTTATCTTTTATATTTTAAAACAAAGTTCACCCCACAATTGCTTCTGCACCTACTTCATGTCATGTTTTATAAAATTTTACTGAAGCGGGGATCCCTCTTACCGCCTGTTTGCGTCTGCAGATTGATCAGAGTTGAAAGGGCGGCGTGATGCAACCATTCGATAGAATTTCATGAAACTTAACATGGAATAAGTGCAAAGACAGTACTTCGCTCTAACAACAAGAAACAGCTCATGCGTATATCAAAAAAAGATGCGGGGCGTTCTTTAAATAAGAAAAATAGAGTGTGCGAACTTCAGTGGGACTAGGCTCGTATATTAGTGGGGGGCTCCGAGCTGCAGCTCATCCAGATCACCCTTAAATCCGGCCCTTGACCTAAACATTTCCCATTTACGATGTCCACTGACTCATTTAGGTGTGAAGCTTTTCATTCTCATTAAAAAGAGGTCTGTACATTTCACATCTTTATCGTTTTGATTTTTATAGATTATTTTCTTAAAAATGGTTTTAGCACTCTCACTTTTTCTTTATATCCCATTGCAATATGTACAGGAACATTCTGCGAATTGTGTATAACTAAATTGGCATGTAAAAGAGCGATCAGCAGCATACTTTTATAAAATAGGTTCAGACTTATACTAAATACTTGTATAATAAATACGTAGGTTCAAATTCTCCACAAAACGGGGGTTGCGGGGCATCAAAATTGTTTTTTTTGTTTAATATGATAATTAATTTTTTTCTCAGAAATTTATGTTAACGCGAGGAATAGAAAATAATGTTAATTTGATGAAACCATAATACAAGCTTGTTGAATTTTCAGCACCCATTATACAGAGCAGAAAAAATTAATTAATTTAGGCTGCATTTTAAAGGATATTGATTTAATTGCGAGGTTCTTTAAAACGCAATCAAAATAAGCAATGATTCAATCAGTACAATTTTCTATACAAATTCAACCATGAATTATTTCCATTATATTCATTATAAAACGGAACTGGACCATTGTATACGACAATTATTAGATGCCGTTATTTATTTAATTTAAGTTATGATTTCGTAGAATATAAATGGAAATGTAGGTTATATTATTCATGCGCTCTGTTGATTGATAAAAAACATTAATATATCGAATTTCATTTCCATGAGTGAGAATGAAGTGCGTCTCATCCAATATAATTTTGTTGCGTTGTTGTTAAAAAGGTTATGTGAATTTTTTAGTTTCTACTTATTGTTTGTAAAAATGCATAAGAAACGAGAAGATTTAAGTGGCAATCAAAAATGAAAATTACGTGAAGAAGCTCAAGAGTAAACAAACAAACTAGAAATAAAATATAAAACTTTGTAGCCTTTTTAAGACCATTGGCTAACTGCAAATTTGGATGGTAAGCATTTAAATGCTATACTACATATTTTTATTTATGAGGTAACTATAAACAGATTTTCTTACTTGGATATAAACAAAAAAAATCACAAGCTGGTTTTTTTACGACCGCTAATTTAACATTATCTTTTATGGCATTTATGAGAAGTATTATAACGGAGAGTGGGAGGAAACACAGATTTTTTGTGGGACACTTTATCTGATATTTTCTTTGTAGTAGAGTTCTCAAACTTACATTCAACTTCAGAATTCATCCTATAATTTAAAGCCGTTGAAAGGCTTTGTACGTATGGTCTATAATTTTCAGACAAAGTGATTTCTTTTACAAAAAATTAAACTGGAGAAATGCTAAGAAAATCTTTGAACAATTTTTTACTCCGCTTTTTGTTGGAATTACACTTTCTCATACGTGCCTACTCTCATGAATTATTGGTTTTTAAATAAAACTTAAGCTTTTTTGTTTGATGCATAATTTAAATGTTTAAACTAGAAATGCTTTAAATATATTATTTAGTAGACAAGATGTATACATTTTCGGACAGAAAATAGAAGCAAAATCTTACTTAAATTTTTAGATGCATCTTCTCTAATACTCTTTTGACTACTAATAATTATTATCAACGACTACCGGATCATTTAGTTCAATATTTGAGAATTTGTTATCTTACAATTTACCACCTTTATTTGGCAATGGAATATATAGGCTGTAAGCAGTTACTATGAGTTAAATTCAAGGGGTGATAGAAGTCATCAAAAGGAACAAAAAGTCTTATGCAACTTTGTTCTAGAACGTACCCTTTTTTAAAAGAAATAATAAATTTGCAAACTTTAATATCATTTCGCCGCGTTAATAATAGTTTAATTATGAGGTAGTTTAATTTGTCAGAAGATGCATCTCATCTATCACAACAAAAAACCTTAATAACATTTTTTCGTATGATTAATCGTTTACGCGTAAATCCTTTTACATTTAAAAATTCGTTTTACACAATTAAGAAACGTGTCAACCCTACAATGTTTTTAATACAATACGGTGCCCTAAACAGTTTATACCTGCGTAAGCAACTTTTTGACAAAGACTGTGGCAAGCGTATGTTTTTATTATTCTTTGTAACTTCGTAACTTCGAAACGACTTATGCTTTAAAATTATTAGAAATACAATCGGTAATACGCACTAAATTTACGGCATCAACCTTTTGTAATAAAAAGCAATAAAACGTGCTTAATTTACTTTCCACAGCAAAATAATGCTGTATCATTCAACATGTGTGCAAATAACAGTAAACAAAGCTGATCGGTTTGTTTAATTGACTACGATTTGAATTCAGAAACACGGTCAGGGGCGTCAGCTGTGAAATGTAATTCTGTGTTAAAAAACGTTAGATATGACAATGGTTTGTTCTACATTATTGGAAAGCTAATTATACAGAGTGGTTCATAACAAGGACATCAAACGCGGCAGGTATATAGACATCGACAAGACAAAAAAATCGCAATAACATTTTTTTCTCAGAAGCATAGTTTTCGCAAAAAAATGCAATAAAGACGGGTATAATGTTTTTAGCACAAACAGTAGTGTTTGTTATTTTCTTCAAACAAGATGTTTTATGATTTGTTATGTTCACATTGCTGGTTCTGCAACATGATCTTTTTTATGATACAATTTTATGAGGTCAGTCACTTAAATAATAATTCCGCGAACGCAGATAATTGAGAAAAGGATATTGGTGTAGGTCAAGTCATTGTAAACGATGATGATTCGCAAAATCGGGGAATTGAATCTATTGAATCACGGATATTATAACCTAATAAACAAGTAAATGGAGAATCTGGGTCAACGCGTGATCAACACTTGTGTAAACAGATAAAATGAGATCAGATTTCAAGCAACACTGATATTATCTTAGCTGTTAAAAATGGCAGCGACGTACGATATGACTAAATATGGATAGGGGCAATAGATGTTAATTTTCATTTTACTTCTCTTCTTAAAATTATCTAAATTAATATTACTGTAATTAAATTACATTTTTAAATTTTGCCTTTTTACCCTGGTAATTTTTGTGGCCCAGATTCTTCATTTTCTTGTTTAGGTTAGCATCAATAATTAACACTAATTTTAAATTCCATAGGCGATTGGAATTCGATGTGGAAAACTCTTACCCAATTTTTTGCTATTTAAAGTTGAGACTAGAATTAACCAATTGAACAGTAAAAAGATATGCGAGGTCACGGTTAATGTTGATAAATTTTGAAACCGTACTCTTGCTATAAGGAGTTTAGGTAGGGACATTTGCCATTAGGTGTAACTGCGGGCTTCACGGTCTAGGGACTTGACGTGAATATCTTACCCACAAGCAATCACATAAAAGACTTCAGTTGCAAAATAAATGACTTTTATTGAAATAAAAAGCTCTCTAGTATAAAATCAAGAGGTAAAGTTCAACAACAAAATTGTACGCCAGATTACAAAACCCGCAGGAGTACACGGGATTTCACAGCAAAATACATATTTTATAACACTGCACTGGTGCGACATCACAATGATTACACAAGATTACACAGAATACACATAGGTTTCAAGGACCTAGAAATTCAGAATTTAGAATCCTCAATTTATTCTGGTGTACTTTGTTACTTGATTATAAGTTTCGTAGTTTTTAAGCTCCAAAGATCTTAAATTTTAAATTAGTGAAATTGAAGTCGCTGTAGGCTTCTTGTGAAACATTATTTATAATAGTTTTAAGAAAAACTGTATTTACATGTTTTCATAAATTATGCAGAATACTCAACGCGTGTTTCGGTCTGTTAAACCTTTTTCAAAGAGTTCACTTACGCTTCTGACTATATATCCGACACGCCGGTCGGCCGAACCTTTAAGAAATCTCAACCATCTGTTTTTAAATATTTTTCTTAAAAAACCATCAAAGGGGTTTGTTTATCAAGTTTGTCTGGTCGTTCACAATAAATGCGTTATTATTGCAGGATTTTTTTATTTGTAATTGCTCTAGCAAATCTAGCCTCTTACCGTTCTTCTGTATATGCAATAAGTCTACAAAATGATTATTATTGATACAATGGGTGGCTATTCCAGACAATTTTTTGATTATATATAATATCGCGTTTGTGTTCTGCTAGACGTGTCCTAACGTTTCTTCCACTTTGTCCGATATAAAATGCTTCGCAGTCTTGACAATACATTTTATACACGCCCAATTTGTTCGTCGTTTCCATTTTATTATATTTATTAATTAATACTTTCTCTATGTTATTTTTGTTGGCACAAATTATATTATAATTTCTTTTCCTAAGCTAGTTTAATATACTATCACTAACATGGGGAATATAGTTGATGGATTTATACATTTCTTTAACTTTAGGATTGGAGTTATAAAACATTTTGTTTACAATTTTTTTCTATTTTTGAAATCATACTGTCTATTAGGTTGTCCTTGTAATCGTTTTTTTCTAGCTATCTGTTTAATAATGTTTAACTTCTTCGCGTATTTTAAAGTTTTGAAGGTTTTTATAAGCCGATACTTTAAAGCCTGGAATTGCAAAACTACAAAGCCTCCAATTCTCATAATTCAACTATTCACTTTTCCAAACTTACAATTTACATATTATTTTCACGATCGAAGTCTCAGAGATTTATACAACAATTTAATCGGTCAAACATTAACATTTTTCTAAATATTAAAGATTCAACGATTCGATATCTTTAAAGTAAAGGCTTTAAGAATTCAAATTTGTAGTGATTCAGTTTCTAAAATTTTAAATCCGCCGAAATTCAGACTCGATATAGCAATTGTGGACTCAAGTTTTCGGTTTCTGCATTTTAACTTTTACAGCTTGAGAATTTTATATTCTAGATTAAAAAACTTACTAAATACTGTACAGTACATGCACATGTAGTAAAAGGTCAAAATATGTAATTTAAACAGTTTAGTTTAGTTTTCGAAAGATTCTAAAGCGATAATCTTGATTTTCAGAGTTTGTTTTTAAGTTTTATTTTAAACAATACGTTTTTATTTAAATGTTTGTAAATATCCAATTTAATGACGCTAAGACTGATATAATATAAACTACGGGTATGCATAGTTGAAAGCTAAAAAGTGACAACACTGTGACTGAAGTTTTGAATTTTAAATTTTTGCATTTTCTAATTTTTTAGAATTTTCTAGAATTTTAGAACGGTTAGACTGAAACGTTAAACTTTAAACGCCAAACTATATTTTAAAACTAGAATGGCTTCTATTTCTAAATTTTGAAATTTTAAAACAGGGACGTACTATAAATGAAGCTTTAAGAGGCTTCAAATCTGCATCTCTGGACCCTTGAAGCTCTTTATCTTGAAAATTCTACAGTATTTTTAGACCTTTAAGCTCATCATCTTAAAATTCCATGACTTTGCAGTTATGATCAGTTCGGTTTAACGGTTTAAATATTTTTTAAAAATATTTAGTATATTTTATAAATAAGCCATTTTTTATAAATATTTAATATCTAATCTTAATCATTAGAGACGTGCATTTTAGGTGACCTCGCTTGAAAAAAGCCTTGATTAGCTCATCTTTCATAAGCGCTCTCGCTACAAATTATAGGACATATAGTTTACAAATACGAAAGCCGTTATATAAAACTTGCCACGCCACTGACAATTTCTTTAACTCAAGCTGTTTATTCTAAATAGACCCCTTTTCACTTTGTTTTTGCGGCAAGGGTACTCCAAATACACCATTTAAATTGCCTCGCTCCGTTGACATAGTGGTTTTATACTTTACTAAAATGCACGTCTCTATTGATCATAGAGTAGCAATGCCCATCCTTTTATTGATCCTGTTTAGTTTTATAGAATGAGTACCTATATCAGGAAATGGCTTTACTTGTTCAATTCAATTCGTCGTTAATTCGTATTGATTCAATCGGCCATTATTTTGTTCCAGCCACTACATGTGGATGCAATTTTCTGGTCCGAACGTAGAAGTTGTCTTTTAAACCAGTACTATTTCTTTCATAAAAAGTGCTCACATCATCTTTAAGAACTGGAATACTTTAATTCTAATCGCTCAAGTATAAAGTAGAGTTCTACTTTATAAGTTTAAAGAAACAAACTGTTTCGGACACTACTCTATTTGGACGTACATTTTCTAAGCGGTACATTCTAATCCAAAAATCCGCTCTTATATCGATATCGAAATTTTGTTTTACTACCGCTGTCAGAAGAAGTGACTACCTGCAATATAACTTGCTCGAACAATAGGGATTATAAAGGTTTACAGTTACAACTACAATATTTAGAAAGTGTTTTTAAAAGTTGCTTGTAAGATGTTTGGCAACTCCGTTGTCCATAAGAACACACACTGTAGTCTCAACGTGAGACGACCAATAAAATTTATATTCGCATTCATATTTTTTACGTGAAATTTCTGGCAATAAATTAAGCGTTGTAATGTCTCATTTTCCCATCATCGGATTCAATTATGATAAATCTAGAATTGAAAAACAACCAAAGTAAATATAAAATTTTTAAAGATAATAGTAATAATACGTTTACAATCTGTATAATTTCAGTAAATATACTATTTAGTAAAGCTAAACAATCATACGTATGTACCCATTTTTAAAAAGTATACTTTTATAAACAATCACTATTCCATTGTCAAGGTTATTAACTGCTTTGCTGCGAAATGTAAACATATTCTGGTATCGCAGGTATTGTGGGTGACAAGGAGTGTATCCATCGCGCTTGCACTTGTGAATTATGTAGCACATTATAAAAGCTTTCATTATTTTTATTGTAATTTAGTATTAATAATGAATAATATTATATTAACAATTATATAATAATGTAAAAAATGAATCAATGTTACGTTAATTTAATAAAAAACTTATAATAACTTATTTCTTCTTAATCTTTCTCGGTTACCACTTAAGGAGTCGAGCTTTCCTGTCTCTGTTTGTAATACGCACCCTAACTATTCACCACTAAACATTTTCTTCCATTCACTTCTGCCGTTTGAGAGTCTCTTCGCTTTTAGCCAACTCTTCTTTAATACACTTTCCAGTTCTTGGTTCCAGGTCTTAATTGGTCTGCCCCGTGGTTTTCTGTCTGTTGGACTCGCTTCCCATATAGCCTTCAGTTCTCTCTCCCTGCTCATTCTGTGTACGTGCCCAAGCCAACGCAGTTACTTCTTCTATTTTGCGTGGGACTTTCATTTCACTTGCGTGTAGCCTTTCTTGTTATATTTTTGTAAGGGTCCATACTTCGCTATTATACGTTAGTGTCTGGACATAAATGCAGTTATATATTCGAAGTTTGGTTCGCTGCGTAATTTCTTTTTTACTTAATATTATTTTATTTATGGCGTGGTTAAGTCTGGTTGCTGCTCCTAGTCTACTATTAATCTCTCCATTCATGTCTGCCTTGTAGCTCAGGGTTGAGCCCAGGTACTTGTGTTAACAATTCATTTCCCAGCCTGATGTTTATGTTTTTTGGTTCCTTCCCCACTGCCATCTATTTTTGTTTTGTTGATAGGCATAATAAGTTTATATAGTAATAATAACAAAATTGTGGTAAGTCGCCTCAATAGGTCAACGATAGAGATCTCGCTTAGCAACCAGATGGCCCAGGGTTCGATTCCCCGGCGGAATGATAATTTTTCTAGATGGATTTGCATTCAAAATAGAATTAATGTAAAACATGAATTAAACAAAATAAATAAAACTTTATCTAAAATTTATAACTTATATTTCAAATAATTAATATTACAATATTGCTGACATCTATGGCTGTGCGAAAAGTGTGATTTTCTATAGTGGTCGTAGATAAAAAATGGCCGGAGAATGGCCGCGATGTAGAATGACGTACGGATATGTGTCATTAGGCAATGAAGTATGGGTAAAACTTAATTATTTAAACATTGATAACACAACAATGGAACTGACTCGTTTAAAATGACAATCAGCTTATTTGCAAAATTAAATAAATCAATTTTCGTCTGTATTGTTTGCAACTCTTGTAACTCTTATCACTTGATAGAAACATGAAGTTTTTTAAATATCAGTAGCTTAAATAATAAATTAATTAAAATCTTGGGTTACGCAGATTCTCGTCAATATTATTCTGAAGCTGATGTACGTCTAATTACTGTAACACTGCACTAATTATAACAATTAATCAATTGAACACATATAGTTAGTAGTTACTGTGTATTACATACACAATTATACAGCGTAAGATAGAATTTTCATTCGATTCAGCATTTGCACAATATATGCTTGCTTTAGTAATATTTACTTTTCAATTTAAATTTAGAATTAATAAACATTCATAAAGTAAATGTACCTTTTTGCACCAACTTCCTTCATTTTTAAAAACATATTTTAAGAGTTTTATTAAATAATTTACACTTGAAAACCATTATATAGGTTTTTATAGATAAAATAAACATTGATTATACATTTTATAGTTTCAGAATAAACGTTTGTTTAACGCCATGTTTAATAAAGATTTATCAAATTCTCAAGTAATATTAACAGCTTTTGATCTTTCTAAAGCACCCGCTCTGCATTTTTAATGAGCAGACTAACACAGTTTAAGTGGTAGAAAAAGGGTTAATTTAATACTAGGTAGGAAACGCGGCAATTCTTTTGTGTTTATTATGTATAATTATATTAATAATAAGCGTCAGCAAGGCAAACACCAGTTATTTATTTAATTAATGTATCATTATGTCAAGATCTAACTATTATTTCTAAGTAAATCATGCTTTACGGTAAATAATTAGTATTTCAACTGTTGGAGGTTCTATCATATTTCTGTTTTGCTTACACTCATTTCTGTAAATTCAGTATAAATCTCTAATTAACATAAAATAACATGAATTAGAGTTGGATACAATTTGAGGATTTTAAATTAATTTTATAGTTTATTCGACGTTAGAACCATACTAGGAATAACAATAGTCATTAACTATACACAGGGTGTCTCAGACAACGGAATATATGTAAATACGATTAATACGATAATAATAAGGCTACCATGGCAGTAGTTACTCATAAGCAGATAACACTAAAAAGACTAAGATTGTTACAATTTATTTAACCATAAATGTACAGTCATTAGCAAATGTCTTGTCCCGAGTAGGCAACACATTTAACAATTCTGGTAAAAGAAACGACGTACGTTTCGGTGCATAGTTTCTTTCTTCATAGTTGTTTACAAACAACACAGCAAATCTAACCAGTTTTAAAGGTTGCTACCCTACCTAGAGTGGCTTTGTATAACAACAATAGAGTAATAAAAACTGCTATTTTCAAGTGAGTGTCTTATTTTACTGGAATACAAAACAGCCGTTTCACTTCCACTATCGTTTTTTCTATTTTAAGAAATAAATATCGTATACTTTTTTCTACTTTATTATAAACTCTATTAATTTATTTACGAGTTTGATTTGTTTATTTACAAAGTTTAATTATTTTGTAAACACTAAAAAAAAAACTAAATTTTTAGTACTAACTGTAATCAGTTTTGCAAAAATTGCAAAAATTAGTAAAAATAATAAATAATCAAAACTAATAATCATTCCCCGAGTTTCCAAAGTAGAATCAGATTGGGCATAAAAACGAGTCATATTTAAAAATTAAGGGCCGGTTTATTCACCTTCAGGTAAAATTCTCAGTAGTTGCCGGTCAAATAAATTAAGTTTAATAATAAATACAGTTTGGGTATATTCACAGGATTATACCTTGAAAGTAGTTAGTGGAATGTTTATGCGAAAGGGTCCAACTTTTGCACTCAGGTAATACATGCAAGAGAGAGATGGGTAATTGACAGAATAATGTGTTAGAGAGAAGAATTAAACCCATTGACTAATCTACTTAAAAGGAGGCGGGATATAAAAAAATCTGTTTTCTTTCACAAATATTTTCTAAAAATTTTAGGTAAACAGATATTAATGATATATATGATCTAAGGTTCTATGCTTTGTCAAGGGTGTTCTTAATTTTTGTTTTGTGACTGTTTTGTTTTTAGTACTGACTGTTTCTAGTTTTTTCTTAGTTTGTAGTATTTTTATTAAAACAACTGAATATTTAATAACTTTTTAAAATTTTAACGTATTTACATAAATAAATGCCTATATTATTACTTTATTTTTATTTATCGCTTACATTAATTTCCGCGAATATTTAATTATCTAAAATACCTCTAAGCCTCTATTTTTTGATTGTTGTTTTCATTATTATTTTCGTTTAGTTATTTTTTATTAAAGGTAAAGAATGAAACACAAACACGCTATATAACTTTGTTTAACTAGTAGATGCTTCTATTTAAAAGGACTATTTTATAAAGAGTGTGAAATAAATTTTAAATAGAATGAGTAACAAGAGCTTTTACAAGCGTGTTTTCAAAACAAGCTTTAAAGAATTTAAATATTTTGCCCAGGTAGTTGTCCATCTCTGTTTAATTCGGTCTCTTTCGTACACAGTATAAGGGGTATTTCGATTGTTAAAGCAGCAACGTCCTTACTCGGGACAAGACATTTGCTAATGACTGTACATTAAACATTAACCAAAATCACAAACAACACATTAATGTAGGGCACTCAAACTGAAACTTTATGAAAAATAACCTTATATGGTGAAACTCCATAATCATGAAATGAATAAAACAGATTAATAAAAATTTCATACGTTTATTATAATCTACCTAGATTATATTAACTTGTGAAACCTTTACTAATCTGTTTGATTCACTTCATCTATAGGTATTGCCGATCCCAGGAAGGCTACTCCAGACGATCACCTAAGGGATGTTGATGCAAATACAGTGCCTCTCACACTAAGACAACCCCGCCTCCTAGTTGATATTGGTCGGGTCTCTGCTTTTAGGTGAAATCGGGCGGGTCTCTGTCGAGGGCTCTCCAAGCCTAAATTTGGTATGGGCGGGGTAATTTCTGGGATATCCTAGGCAGATCCGGTTTCCAAAACCCAGCCACACTTGAGGTTGGACGGGTAAGCACGTAAATAGCTCCGGCACTAGCATGGATAGCTAATAGAGGGTGGATAGGTAATATCGGTCCCACCAGTGAGTGCTGGTAGCTGTTATGAAAGTGACACGCTAATTGAACGTAATTCAATTCGTTGTCCCCTAAGGAGAGCTCGCACTGCGGTTTGTAACAGGCCATAAGCGGAAAAAATTCAATTTTTTCATTGTGGAATCTTTTTGTTCAAAATATGACTTATAACAAGATCGGAACTTATTCTTTAAGGAACAAAACTAAATAAGTTGAAAAATTATCTTTTTTCTTATTATTTTTTATTAACCATATAAAATTATATTTTATATGGTAATCGTAAACATGGTGGATTTGCGGGTATATTTTATATGCTTGAAACAAAGGTATGTTCTTTGGTTTTTTTTTCTATATATTTAATATTTATTGACAAATAGTGTATATAATCTTGTACTTTACGCCCAAATATGTAAAAAAACACATTTAAAATTAATTTTGATTTACTATAAAGCCATAAAAACCCGTCTTGTAGGGAATTTAATATAGATTATTTTGAGCTATAAGACAGCTGCTGAAAGCTGCGGATTCGCTAAATTCATTTAATAAAATCTCCTACACGCACGCGTTGATCAAACCTGTGAGTCGAACACATGTTTTAAGAATTTTATTAAATCTTGATTATTTTAATTACTTTATTTAGTTATTCATCTATAATTGTAAAAATGCATTTTCCATACATTTAAATATAATTTAAAAATTAAAAAACTGCCACAAGCGTGAGTGCGATAAAAAGTACTTGTGACACAAGTTCTTTATACTATTTTTTTTATTTCGCAATAATTTACTTTAATAACTTCAATTTAATTTAATAAAATGTACAGCTTTATGATTACGTGTCATGTGTCAAAATAATAACCTTCGAGTTTTACCAATCTCAAAATCAAAACATAAAAAATTCTTAAAATAGTATCGAAAAGTTCTGTTCTATTTCTGTTCCGTTCTATTATCGGTTTCCAAAAGAGACCAAAATCAATGTGAAATAGAAAAAAGCAATTTATTTATGATTTGTCAGCCAACTGTCAAAATGGCGTCACACTAGTCTTCGGATCTTGAAATTTTCAGGAAATTTTTAGAAAATTCATCGGAAGTATGGGCCAAAGAACAAGTGATTATCTTCTGCTGATCTCGTTAAATTTAATTTAACAGATGGAAATTGTGAAGTTTTGAAGAAAACTATGAAATCTCAATTCTAACAACACTTTTTTATAAAATACAGCAGGACAGTGATGACATGATTTCCGTTAAGAGTCGAAAGCAAGAAATCCAAGACATCAAGGCTTAACTAGGACTGCTAGTGGACGTTGTCGATAAATAATATGTAATGGCGAAGATTAATTGTTATTTAATTCATTATAAACATCTTAATCCAGTGATCCCAAAAATATATTCATAAATTGATAATATGACTAATTTCTTTTCTGCCAATTCTTGTTCGAGATCTCCACATTGAATTTTAATGTTTTGTTATCATATTTGAATTCAGTGGCTCAAAACACCTCTAAGCAAGTACGAAAAAAATATTTAAACATAAGAAGCGTATAAATGTAAAGAGATTTTGAGGTCCGCCATATTGATTTTCAATTATTATTATATTCGAATTTAACGACCTCGGAAACCTTTAACAAACGTCAAAATATTATTTGAAATACAAATAATGTATAAAAATAAAAGAACAATGGTAAAAATCTGCTGATTTTGGTATCGGAGAGATGAACCGACAAATTATATATCATTTTGTTCGTCTTGATGTGTGAATTCTAATAGTACCAAAATCAAGAACAGGTTCCCGAGGGAACATAAGTTATTAATACATTTGTGGGTTGACACGAAAAGGGACCTTACGGAAGTAATCCATAGAATTCCTTTTCCCGTCACATCTTTTAAATAGCCGATATAAAGTATCAAGTTAATAAAAATAATAGGTCATGTGTATAAAGTATCTTAAGTAAATACTTTTACTATGCATCTCTTTTATTCTTACTAATTAAAAATTATATCTGTTATCCTTTATTAATAGTAGTAAAAGTATTTGCTGCTTTTTACTCACATGACTCATTATGCTGATTATGGTAAAATAAACAATTTGTCACTTCTATTAAATAAGGCCGTTTAATAAATTGAACTGAATTTGATATAAACTGATCACTGAATGAAAAACTGATGACTAAATAATACTGTAGTTTCAACATTTATAAAATATTTTACATAAATAAAATTTATTTATTTCCTATTATACAAGAAAATAGATGGCATCAAGTGTTCAAGTGACAATACAGATTGTAATTATAATTTTCATCTTCCAAGATTATGAGGTTATGACCCATATTGTAAACATGATTTGTAATTTAATTAAAAATCAGTTTAGACCAAATTCGGTTCAATTTTTTAAACGGTCTCTATAAATGCAGAAAAATATTTATTCTACTAGAATCAGCATTTTATTTTAATTAATTTGATACTTGATATTGCGCCATTAAAAGATGTGACTGGAAAGGAGTCCTATGGGTTACTTCCGTAAAGTCCCTTTTCATGTAAACCCACAAATGTGTTAATAACTTCCGTTCCCTTGGGAACCTGTTCTTGATTTTGATACCATTAGAATCCACACATCAAGACGAACAAAATGATGCGACAAGATCAACAAATGTATAATTTATCCGTTGACCTCTCGGATACCAAAATCAGCAGATTTTTACCATTGTTCTTTGTGTTTAAGGCCGCCATATTAGATCCGCCATCTATAATTCTAAGATTTGTATTATCATATTCGAATTCAGTATACCCAAAAATATATTAAAAAGCATAAAAATTATATTTGAATAGCAAAAAACTTTGAGAAATAAAGATTTTTATACTTCGATCCGCCCTATTGAATCCGCCATTTTGAATTTGAAATTTCTGACATAAGATTGGTAGTCAGCGACCCCAAAAACCTATAGATACGCATAAATCTCTCATTTTAATAACAATCTCTAAAAGTTATTGAATTATTTCCGCATTTTGCCAGTTACAAACCACAGTGGGCCGTGGCCATAAGCTCAATGTAGGTGGACCACGTTAAATCAAATTTTGGACCAAACAATGATATTAAGGCTATGTTTAAACAGTCCTGAACTATCTGCTAGAGGGCAACGGTAAGGGCACAACGAGAGGAGACGCTCTCGAGCTAGGCCCCCACCACAAATTATTTTTGAAGAGGGATATATTTAAAGACACTTTGAGATTTTTATACTAGAAACAGTGCGAGTAAATGAATTAATATTAATTGTTGATTAATTAATATTAACCAATTAATAAGTGAATGTACAGTAATTAGTAATTAGGAAAAATCATCAAAAAGTAATTAATAACAAAAGAGAAACAAACAAGAAAGTAAACAACGCTAACAAATAGCGTGGCCGCGTGGAAGAACAGCTGGATTTCATAAGTAAACATCTTTTTTTATAATTATATATAATATACAAAATTACTTACAATTAAATACTAATATGGTAATGTATAATAATTAGTTTTATTTTTTCGCGATTCTATAAATAACAATAACTCAAAAAACTTTTGTTTCTATAATAACTATCCCTTGAATTTATATTAAAGGTAAACTCGTGAATACAGTGCTTATTTATTTACCATGCAATATATGCAAATCGTATAGAAGAGCGTGCTGTATAATTGGTTGCCTATGTGTGCATAATGCTTTGATTCGATTATTTTCAAATGTGTAATTTCAAAGGAAATTGTTTATATTGCAATTTAATTTAATAGCGCTGCATGTAGAAAGAACCGCTTCGTGAGCATTCGTGAAAGCCCTTAATATTATAATATTAACATAAAATTTAAAAGAGGACATTAACATTTCAAGATGTTACTGTACATAACTTAGATATCTTTAGTTTTACACTGTATATTATGAACGAATTTTTAAGAATTTTTAAATAAATGTACTTTCACGTTTCACGTTTAGCACGCTTAGATTTTAAAAAAGTAATTAAAAAACCAAGACTGTAAGTTAAGAATAGCAAGTTTATTAAATAGTATAATGTTGACTAAAAATACACTTTAAATTACTTTTAATAATAATGAGTTAACTTACACATTGTGTATGTTAAGTTTTTATACGTGGAACTGACTGCATACTATTAGGTAAAATGAAAGCCATCAAATTTTGTTTGGGAACTTTTGATTTTACTAGCAGTAAATATAGACCGTTGGTCGCTTGCGAGAATTGGCAACTCTGACCATAAAAGTACCATAAGATTTACATTGTCCTATCTTCCCAGTACTGAACTTGATATATGAAACGATGTAGAGTAGACATGGTAGCCAGTTAGATAATGTACACAATGGATTATACTATCTGTCGTTGAACTTGATAACAGACTTCCGATTTCAGACAGAATCATCTTTTATAGATTCCTGTTTCTAACGAAAGTTTTAAATGGACTTGGAATGTATATATAATACAATACAATAATGCTGTTTCTATTGCAATGATTATTGCGTTCCTTCGTAGAAAACTTAGCGACGCTTTGCAGATTTATAAAACGGGAAATCTACAATAACGGATAGTTTATCAAGCTCTGGCTCAATAATAAATACTATTCTAGTTTTTATCGAAATACTTTATTACCTAATATAATGTGACGTTCCCAATTTTTATTTATTCCTCTTGATTCTTTGGAGTCAAGTTTCCTAAAAAAAAAAAGAAAAGAAAAGGAATTGTCTTTATTGTATGATGTGCTTACCTAACTAACTTTAATTATTTTTTATTCTTTAATTTACTATTCGGATTTTTCCTTTAGGGGTGTTTTCTGATATTTTCCCCTGTGTATTTTTTGATATCTTAATATAAACAATTGTCAGCCATTTGTACTTTCTTTTTATCTCTTGGTGTGAAAGTTTTACCAACTATGTGTAGGAGGATTTCTAATCTCCTTTTGATAATGAGAAGACATTTTAAATTTTTCAATGCTCTTTTCCATTGAACTTTTGGCCCAAGAACATCTAGGTAAATATGTTTGCTAATTGTTGAATTTTTCTAATTCTCTTTGATTTTCATTTGTGATTTATACCTACTTTTGCTTGGGGGTAATTTATTATTTTATTTCTAGGCATCTCTTATATACCCCACATTTTTCACCTTAATGGATGAGGGTTTTTCCTAAGTTTATTAAGATCTACTTGGCTAATCTTATTGGCTTGCATCATGGAAATGGTTGCTTGGGTTTAAGCAAGTTTTACAAGAATAGTATTTTTTATTCTGCTAGTTGGAATTTCCATGTGAGAATCTTACCCTCGGTGAAGGTGGTTTTAAATCTATGAAGACATCCGTAGACCACATTGTCTCACAGCCAGGAGTATTGTGTTCCTGCCGTTTAATTAATAGTAGCTGGTTTTGTCAGCATCGTCATTTTTGGTACTGTAATTTTGGTAAATTTTGAAAGTTGTAACTGTAAGTATTACAGAAGTGTTTTCCCTTCTTATTATCCTAATTCCTAATTAAAGTTAATTACTTACTTTCGTTGTGATCAAATCTTTATAAGTTGTACTGTGGTACTTGTAAATTTTGCTTCGGTATTAATTATTGCTGGTACGGCGCCTTATTGAGCAAGCTTGCCTGAAACTATTACAGGTTATTTGTTTTATGATCTTTTTACATTTATTATTCTTGTGGTTTGGTAAAGATTTAAGGTTAGGAATTGAGTTTAAGCGTTTTTACCAGTTATATTGCTTCCTACCCACCTTTTACTGCTCCCAATTTTTTTCCAACTTTAATTATTTACACCTCTGTTCACTACTTGTTGCATTTATTTATATGTATTTTGTAATATTATTATTGTTTTGTTTAAAAGGCATGTCATTTTTTATTGATGCTTCATATTGATTATTTATCAAGTTTAATATTATACTGGCTGTTAGTCATATTAGTGGACAATTTTCATACACATTTTGAGGCCATTTATTCTTATTATTATTGTTGGGTGTTTGTTTAGCCCTTGGTGACTATTGTTGTTATTAAATTTTTTGTACCTTTTGTTATTACTTATTTGTTATTTCAATTGTTACTAGTTACATTTATATTATATTATTAATGCTTAATATTAATTATACGTTTTACATGATCGTGTTGTGTTTTTGTTATGATTGTGTGTATTTGGTCATTCCCCTTCTTTCTAGGTTTCTAGAATGGCGCCCAGGCAGCAAATCGTTATTTTTTAGTAGCTATCATCGACGAACCAACCTACCTGCTCTCCTTTTAACCTTGAGCACCGTGAGCATTAATATTGTACACCCTGGCTACTAGGGTGTCACAAAAGAATTGGCACCGTGCACGTGGGGCCCGATTTGCTGTTTTTTCCAAACAAACCTTCCCTTTCCTAGACCAGCACACAATTATAACAAAGCGTTTTCAGTATCAAGTAATAGTCACCATTGGATGGGTGGAATTTTGATGTTCCATGTGTTTGAATGGATGCTGTTGGATGATTGTTATAAATGCCTAATTATAAGTCTCTTAGTTAGTGATTTGATCTGCAGCTTCAGAATCTGTTCGAGATTTTTGCAGTATCTGAAACGGTTTATTTAGTTACATTTATTCTAATTTAATAAGAGGTATATATACATTTTCATTAGGTTTAGTTCCTAATTAGTGAAGTGTATTACCTGATTATAGACTTGAGTATTATTATTGAGAATTTTAGTCTTGAATTTATTTTGTTTTCCTCTATTTCAAAATGGATTATCTCCATATAGACCCGTGGCATTTGCGGACCTTCGAATTAAATTATGAGTTGAAGTTAAGATCAATTAGAACTGATAGTGTAGATATCGATCAGCGTAGGAAGTTTTTAAGAAAAGAATTAGCTAAAGATCTAGCTAGGCAAAATATTGTTTATGAAACTCCAAATTTCAATTTTGAGGAAGAAAAGGTGGAAGTAAATGAAAGTATAAGGAATATTTTAGATTTAATTAATGATTTTGATGGTACAAATAAACTTGTAGGGAAACGCATTAGGAGTCGGTTAAACCATGTTTTAGGGCGATTATCTCGTTTTCCAGTCACTCCGGAAGTGGTAAATATTTTCAAGGGTGATAACACTGTGCGAGCAACGGCAATGTTAGTAGATTATGAGGATATAATCAAAGAGTTTGATGAGGGCATTCAAGTTCCTGTTGCTTCACATGAGCCGCAAGGTCATTTTGGTAAGAACACTCCAGTTCATAAATGGGGAGTAGTTTTTGATGGTTCTAGTAGAGAGTCCCTTCATTCCTTTTTAACTCGTGTAGAAGAATTACGTGTTTCCAGGAGTACGTCCATCGAAGAGTTGTTCCAGTCAGCTGGAGACCTGTTTAAAGGGCAGGCTTTAGAATGGTTTCGATCCCAACTTCGTAGGAAGACTGTAACCTCTTGGGAAACTTTGGTATCCGCGTTGAAGAGAGATTTCTTACCTGCAGATTACGATGATGCCTTATGGCAGGAAATTCGCTCCAGAACTCAAGGTCCTGATGAGCGTGTTGTTATTTACATTTCATTGATGGAGAATTGTTTTAGCTATTTAACCATCGCACCTTCTGAAGAGGAAAAGTTAAAAATCATTAAAAGAAACCTACTTCCTCATTATCAAACTCACCTAGCTTTGTTAGATATTTCCAGTATAGAACGGTTAGTTGAAGTTTGTAAAGCATTGGAGAATGCTTGTATTCTTCAACAGAAGTTTAAGTACCCTTCTCATAAAAGTTTATCAACGTTAGAGCCTGGGTTAGCTTATGTTCCTCATAACAACAGTGTTCAACAGAATTTCCAGTTAGATAGACCTTCAAATGTAATCAAACGTTCTGCTGAGCCTTCGTCAATTTCTTCTCCTGTTAAAGAGCGTAGATGCTGGAAGTGCAATAGGTTAGGGCATTTAAAATTGAATTGTACTCAGAAGAAAGAACCTTATTGTCATGGTTGTGGAAAAGTAGGTGTAATAAAACCTAATTGTTTTCGTTGTTCAAAAAACGGTTTACCAGAACACGGTTCGTAGACCAACGTGTTTGTGGTGGTTCTAGGGTCTACCAAAGAACTCATGTGGTTCAGAAAGATTGTAAATTTCATTCTCCTCATGTTCCTCATAAATCTGTAGAGACCTTTGCTAACATTAAAGAAGATGGTAGCAGTTCTTCAGTTATAGTTGCTGAGAATAGTCATGTTGGTGATAGTGTTGAATCTCAAGTGAATATTTTACTAACTCCAAAGCCTTTTGATGATCGGCCATATGCCACTGTTAAGATTTTTGATTTGGAAGTGATTGCCTTATTGGATACAGGTGCTAGTAATTCTGTGTTAGGATGTAACGGGTTGCATTTATTAGAGAAATTTAATTTAAATATTTATAGTTTACCCGATGTAAATATATCTACTGCTGATGGAATTCAACAAAGTGTTGTAGGTGTCGTAGACTTGCCTGTTCGTGTGGAAGACAAAGTTAAAGTGATTAAGATTCTGGTTGTACCTTCCATTAAGCATGAACTTATTTTAGGGAGCGATTTCTTTCGGACTTTTAATATTACCTTAGATTATCAGTCTAATGCTTTTTATATAAATAGTAGACAGTTAACACCAAATAATTGTAATATCTCACCTAATATTTGTGTTATCAATACAATCCAGTCTAGGTCAGACCTTGATGTTATTCAATCTAAAGATTTATGTAGGGTAATTGATAAGTTCAAAGAGTTGTCTTGGAAGTCTGGTACACGGTTGGGTCGTACCGATCTTATTTCACACAAGATTGACACTGAAGATGCTGAACCAGTTCGTCAACGTCCTCATCACTTGTCACCTTACATGTTGGACAAATTGCAAGAAGAGTTGGACAAAATGTTAGCTTTGGGGGTGGTTCGTCCTTCAACAAGTCCTTGGGCTTCTCCTGTCTTTCTTGTTAAGAAGGCTAATAATGATTTACGTTTTGTATTTGATGGCCGTCAACTAAATAAAGTAACTAAGCGTGATGCTTACCCTTTGCCTAGAATTGATCACATTTTAAGTAAGTTAAGTGGAGCTAGATATTTGTCTAGCATTGATTTGAAGTCAGCTTTCTGGCAAATCCCTCTTGATAAAAACTCTTGTGAAAAAACTGCTTTTATTGTTCCATCTCGTGGACTGTTTGAATTTGTTGTAATGCCTTTTGGGTTACACAATGCTCCTCAGACCCAGCAGAGACTGATGGATTCTGTACTAGGTTATCAATTAGAGCCGTTTTGTTTTGTTTATCTTGATGACATTATCATAGCTACTCCAACATTTGAAAAGCATATAGAAGTGTTAACCGAAGTCTTTAATCGTTTACATCAAGCTAAACTTACCATCAATCTAGAGAAATGTGAATTTTGTTTATCATCTCTGAGGTATCTTGGGTTTCTCATAGATCAGCAAGGTCTTCGGACCGATCCAGAAAAGGTCAGTGCTATGTTAAATTATAAACGTCCTGAAACTGTAACAGAAGTCAAACGTTTTGTTGCTTTAGTTTCTTGGTATCGAAGGTTTATTCGTTCTTACTCAACTTTAACAGCTCCTCTAACAGCCTTAATCAAAGGTAAACGTAAATGTCAGAAGATCCTGTGGTCTGATAAAGCAGAGGAATCGTTTAAGAAAATTAAAGAAGCTTTGGTATCTGCTCCTATATTGGCTACTCCTGATTTTTCTAGAATGTTCACCCTACAATGTGATGCGTCGGATGTCGGTGTCGGTTGTGTTTTGACGCAGCAAGATGATGAAAAGGGCGAGGTTGTTGTAGCTTTCTCTAGTCGTACCCTCACTGAGGCCGAAAGAAAATATACTGTGACGGAGAAAGAATGTCTGGCGGTTCTCTTTGGTATCGAAAAGTTCCGTGGTTACATTGAAGGTGTTACCTTTAAAGTTATTAGTGACCACCATAGTTTATTATGGCTAAATCGTTTAAAGGATCCAACTGGACGTCTAGCTCGTTGGGCTGTGCGGTTGCAGCAGTATGATATGATCCTGGAGCATCGTAAGGGATCTTTGAATGTTGTTCCTGATGCATTGTCAAGATCACCTTTACCTCATATCAATGTTATTGATCTGAATCTTCAAGAGTGTCAGAAGGATGCTTGGTACCTGAAGATGATTAATAATGTTAGCGAAAATCCCGAAGATTATTCTGATTGGATGATTCAGGATGGCTTATTATATAAACATATACCTAGTGAGGTGGAGACTAACATTAATTTACCTGAATGGAAACTAGTAGTTCCTAAATCTTATAGAAAAGAAGTTCTACGGTTATCTCATGATGATGCCAGATCTGCACATTTAGGTATTTTTAAAACTTATTGCCGCGTCAAGGAATTGTATTATTGGCCTAAACTCAAGTCCTATGTTAGGAATTATGTGCAACATTGTAGGATTTGTGGTGCTCAGAAGAGATCTTCTACAAACAGACCAGGTTTTATGGGAAAGCCAAAACATGTTTCTTACCCTTGGCAATGTATTTCCATTGATATAATTGGACCTTTACCTAAAACCTTAAAAGGTAACATTTATATTCTTGCAGTATCTGATTATTTTACCAAGTATGTTCTTTTACACCCTTTAAGAAATATAACTACTAATAATATAGTGAAATTCCTAGAGAATGAGGTTTTCTTAGTTTTTGGTAGTCCTCAGGTTATCTGTAGTGATAATGCTACTAATTTTAATTCAAATATATTTAAACAATTATGTAAAGATTATGGGGTTAGACAATTTTTAAATGCTTTGTATCATCCACAAGTAAATCAAGTTGAACGTGTGAATCAAGTTATAGAAACTGCTATAAGATCTTATATTGAAAATAATAATCATCGTTCCTGGGATGTTGAACTTCCTAAGATTGCTTATGCGTTAAGGACTGCGGTCCATGAGACCACTGGTTATGCTCCTTCTTATTTAAATTTTGGTAGGTATATTCCCTGTAATGGGAAGTTTTATGGAAATCTTCAAAATCTAAAAGATTTTAATTTAAATAAGGTTAATATTGATAACCACATTGAAGAAATAGGTAGACTATCTAATATTTATAAATCTGTTAAAGAGAATTTAAGATTAGCCTATGAGAGAAATAGTAGGAATTATAATTTAAGGAAAAGACCTGCTGATAATTATATTGTAGGACAGAAGGTGTGGAAGAAGAATTATGTTTTATCTAGCGGTGGCAATTATTTCTCTGCCAAACTTGCTCCACGTTTTACCTTATGTCAGGTATATAAAAAGATATCTCCTTTAGTGTACGAGCTAACTGATGTTAATTCTAGAAGAAATGTAGGTCGTTGGCATGTTAAGGACTTAAAGCCATATTTTCCTGATGTAGATGAAAATACCGATTATGACTAGGGATTTTTGGTTCAATGTATGAAAGTGTCGAGTTGTATGATCTCGTGATTGTAGGTGAATGATGTTTGAGTCAGGTTTTTCCCTAAATTTCCCGGATTTGTCTGAGTGATCACTCAACCCAACTTCACTTAATTTTTTTTTTAATTAAAGTTTTCCCAATTTTGAAAAATAATTTTTTCTGATTTGAATGTATTATGTTCAAGGAATTTTTATTTCCTGTTATTTATTCTTATTGATTCTTGGATCCAGGACTAGACTTTGAATATATATAGATAGTTGGATTATATTTAGAATTTTGATTAGGAGAGCATGCGGGTTGTTAATTATTAGGTGTTTTCTTATGGATATTCTTGTTATTTAATATTCTCTTAGATATTAGTATTCTAATTAGCTTAGAGCTAGTAGGGGCAATGTTTGATTGTTCTTTAGAAGTGTGCTTATCGGTGGTGTTACCGATTCCTTTTCTTTTTTTTTTTCTCAGCAAAAGGGGGTGTGTGACGTTCCCAATTTTTATTTATTCCTCTTGATTCTTTGGAGTCAAGTTTCCTAAAAAAAAAAAAGAAAAGAAAAGGAATTGTCTTTATTGTATGATGTGCTTACCTAACTAACTTTAATTATTTTTTATTCTTTAATTTACTATTCGGATTTTTCCTTTAGGGGTGTTTTCTGATATTTTCCCCTGTGTATTTTTTGATATCTTAATATAAACAATTGTCAGCCATTTGTACTTTCTTTTTATCTCTTGGTGTGAAAGTTTTACCAACTATGTGTAGGAGGATTTCTAATCTCCTTTTGATAATGAGAAGACATTTTAAATTTTTCAATGCTCTTTTCCATTGAACTTTTGGCCCAAGAACATCTAGGTAAATATGTTTGCTAATTGTTGAATTTTTCTAATTCTCTTTGATTTTCATTTGTGATTTATACCTACTTTTGCTTGGGGGTAATTTATTATTTTATTTCTAGGCATCTCTTATATACCCCACATTTTTCACCTTAATGGATGAGGGTTTTTCCTAAGTTTATTAAGATCTACTTGGCTAATCTTATTGGCTTGCATCATGGAAATGGTTGCTTGGGTTTAAGCAAGTTTTACAAGAATAGTATTTTTTATTCTGCTAGTTGGAATTTCCATGTGAGAATCTTACCCTCGGTGAAGGTGGTTTTAAATCTATGAAGACATCCGTAGACCACATTGTCTCACAGCCAGGAGTATTGTGTTCCTGCCGTTTAATTAATAGTAGCTGGTTTTGTCAGCATCGTCATTTTTGGTACTGTAATTTTGGTAAATTTTGAAAGTTGTAACTGTAAGTATTACAGAAGTGTTTTCCCTTCTTATTATCCTAATTCCTAATTAAAGTTAATTACTTACTTTCGTTGTGATCAAATCTTTATAAGTTGTACTGTGGTACTTGTAAATTTTGCTTCGGTATTAATTATTGCTGGTACGGCGCCTTATTGAGCAAGCTTGCCTGAAACTATTACAGGTTATTTGTTTTATGATCTTTTTACATTTATTATTCTTGTGGTTTGGTAAAGATTTAAGGTTAGGAATTGAGTTTAAGCGTTTTTACCAGTTATATTGCTTCCTACCCACCTTTTACTGCTCCCAATTTTTTTCCAACTTTAATTATTTACACCTCTGTTCACTACTTGTTGCATTTATTTATATGTATTTTGTAATATTATTATTGTTTTGTTTAAAAGGCATGTCATTTTTTATTGATGCTTCATATTGATTATTTATCAAGTTTAATATTATACTGGCTGTTAGTCATATTAGTGGACAATTTTCATACACATTTTGAGGCCATTTATTCTTATTATTATTGTTGGGTGTTTGTTTAGCCCTTGGTGACTATTGTTGTTATTAAATTTTTTGTACCTTTTGTTATTACTTATTTGTTATTTCAATTGTTACTAGTTACATTTATATTATATTATTAATGCTTAATATTAATTATACGTTTTACATGATCGTGTTGTGTTTTTGTTATGATTGTGTGTATTTGGTCATTCCCCTTCTTTCTAGGTTTCTAGAATGGCGCCCAGGCAGCAAATCGTTATTTTTTAGTAGCTATCATCGACGAACCAACCTACCTGCTCTCCTTTTAACCTTGAGCACCGTGAGCATTAATATTGTACACCCTGGCTACTAGGGTGTCACAATAATCTTATCGTTTTTACATTATTTGTTATTCTTTGCTTTTGCAACAGATCCTCCAATTCCAGCGTGAGTTGGAAATACTAAACGTTTACGATACGAAGTGTTGTGACCATAGAGAGCAAATCTTCTACGTAAAATAAGTGTAAAAAAAACTCAATGTACTTATTTTCATATAACGTACTGTTAAATCAACGTATAACAAACGCAAACCTGATGTGTACAACTTGATACTTTAATAGTGATAGGTCGTTAATTTTGAGCTTTATGAACAGCATCATTAATAAAACATATTATAATATTTTCTCCTTTTGTGAATTACACAACATTTGCTATTACATTAATACACAATTTGTTAAAGTTCTATAGAAAGATAATAGTACGAGGGTCGTTTTTTTTCAACCTCCGGTAGGCTATAAATAAAAGACAAATGTATATAAAAAATCATTTTATTACTAAAAGTTCAGTATACTTATGGTTACTTTTCCACATACTCATCATAAAGATTGAGGCATTTGTCGTATCTGTGGACAAGCTTTCCAATACCGTCTTCATATAATGTTGCCGCCAACGCATTTAAATGAGTCTTGACGCTGCGCTGTCTTGAAGATTCTCGGTAGTTTATTGTGAAACTTTACGACGAAACTTTGCGGAGAGACGTTTAAAACAAGATAAGAGGAATGCTGTCTTCTGGAATTTGTTCTGATCCATGACAAGCCCGTCCACACAGTGCTGTTGCAACACAACGGCTCCTTGAGCAATTTCAATGGGACATTTTCGATCACCCGACATACAGTCCCGACCTAGCACCGAGTGATTTTCATCTTTTCCCTGAACTGAAGACGTGGCTAGGAGGACAGTACTTAGACAGTAGGACAGTACCAAAATACCGAGAATCTTCAAGACAACGTCAAGACTCATTTAAATGCTTTCCCGGCAACATTTTATGAAGACAGTATTGGAAAGCTTGTCCACAGATACAACAAATGTGTCAATCTTTATGGTGAGTATGTCGAAAAGTAACCATAAGTATACAGAACTTTTAGTAATAAAATGACTTTTTTATATACATTTGTCATTTATTTATAGCCTATCGGAGGTTGAAAAAAAAACGACCCTCGTATAATAGCAATAACATTAGGCAATTAGAGATGTAATTATGTCAATTAATTATTTAGTTTTTTTGTAAATCATAATTGTGCGTTCCTTACACTAATAAAACACGACGATGGTACAAATTATTATATAACTATTTTAGAACAATAACCAACATGTATCTCATTGCAAAGTTGCACTAAGGTGCACATTATCTCCTTACAATCAGGGTTAGTTAACAGTATGGAGACGGCGATTTATTGTCGTTAATATTCATTTTAACAATATTTTAAATAATATTCAATACAAAGGCTTTTTATGAAATTTTTATCTACATTTATACATCTACTGAGAATACACTTTTTTCAAGATGGCGGGCGAATCGGATGTCGAACCTGATCCGTCTGAGAAAAATAGTATTAAAACTAATGAAAAAGATTTAAAATGTAATTTCTGTAAGAAAAGTGTTGTGAAGATAAAAGAATGTGTAAAATGCAAAAGTGTTTTTCACCCGGGCTGCTATGAAAGGCATACGTGCTCCCGTGATGATAATGTAGTGAATAAAGATAGTGATAGTTCAGATAATGTAGCGTGTTTGTTAATAGAAAATAAATTATTGAAGAAATTAGTTAACGAAATGGAAGATAAAAACGATCTCCTAAAAGATCATGTTAACTTGTTGCTAGAAAAAATAAAAAATCTCGAAAAGAAGCTAGAGATAAGAGAGTCTAAAGTTGGCCGTTCTGAGAAAGTACAGGATTACAACGCATGCTCCACATTAAGTAAACATAATTTGGTACATGCGTCGTACTCGCAAAATTATGTTATTAATGGAAGAAATGGAAGCCAATCGAAGCTTTCACATACAAGCAAATATAATAGTATGGAGAATTCATCACCTACGGATGTTCATATTAACGTAAACAATAACAGTCAAGTAGAAACGAATGATGCAGTGAATAAAGAAAATATTCATGTTAAGAATTCTATTTCAAAAACAGCACAAAATGTCCACAGTGTAAAGAATATCAACAAAATGCGTACAAATACTGTTATCGGTACGAATTCTGATAATAATGGTTCCTTTGCAGGTGTTGCTAGTAAATATTGGATTTATATAGGTCGAGTCAACTCCTCCGTTTCTTCTGAGGTAATCATTAATTACTTAAAAAAGAAATATCCTGATGAATCATTTGTTTGTGAGAAGTTACCGACCAAAGGGGAAACAAATTCCTTTAAAGTTGGCGTTCCTATACAGCTTTCGGAAGAACTATTAAAAGCAGAAGTATGGCCTTCCAATGTTGTTATTAGACGGTATAAGTTTTTTCGAAGAAAACCCTAAAAATAAAGTGTCTCGCAATACTACTAACAGTAAGTTGCCAAAACCATTAACAGTATTTTATCAAAACGTAAGGGGACTCCGAACTAAATTAGATTTACTTTCTAGTGCTGTGAACATATCGCGATTAGACATATATCTCCTATCCGAGTCTGGTCTAAATAATGATATTTCTGATAGTGAACTGGGTGTTTGCAAATACTATAATATTTACAGATGTGACAGAAACCAGAATACTAGTGTCTATCAGCGTGGTGGTGGTGTTATAATATTAATTAATAAACACCTTAATTCAAGAAGCATAGTTTTGCCTTGTAAGAATATTGAAATGGTTGCTGCGTACATTTCATTTGATAAAATATCCATAATCGTAACACTAGTATATATTCCACCGAAATCTGATGCTGAGGTTTACAACAGTTTTAGTAATAACATGTTGCATCTCAGGAATAATTATCCAACTAGCTCGTCTGCTGTATTTGGTGATTTTAATCTTCCAGGAATCGTATGGTTAAATGACCAATATGGCGCTTATCCCGATGATATCAAATCGACACAGTGCGAAACAGTGGCGGATACAGTTGCTATTTTAAATTTGTTTCAAGTCAACAAATTTTATAATTGTATTGGCAACATGTTAGATTTGTGTTTTACGGACATCATAAATACAGACATAGAATTAGCCAATGAAGTTTACCTTCCACTGGATGTATATCATCCTGCGCTACTTACCAAGTTTTCGATCAAGGAGGACTTTACACCGATGCAATTTGACTATCTTAGTTATGATTTTACAAATGCTGATTTTTGGTCTATTAATAATTATTTAAATGCCATTGACTGGGATGTTTTGTTTAGTAAAACAAATTTTGTCGACAATGTCAATATTTTTTATACTATATTGCATGAGGTTATTAAGATTTTTACACCAATAAAAATAATTAAAAATAGAAAATTCCCGGTCTGGTTCTCCCTCGAACTTAAGGAATTAGTTATACAAAAAAAGATTGCTCACAAGAAGTATAAACAATCTAGAGATATAGTCGATTACGTATATTTTAGTGAACTTCGGGAAAAATGTAAAACAGTTTCATTAGATTGTTTAAAATCTTATAACAACCATATTGAAAAAGAATTATCGGATAATCCAAAGAAATTCTGGTCTTTAATTAATAATAAACGCAATGCTGCTAGCATTCCTAACAGCTTATCTAATGATACTGTTTCTTCAAGTGATCCACAACAAATTGTAAATATGTTTGCTGATCATTTTGCTCATGTCTATTCAGCTTCAGATGTTAATCTCCCTGATACTTATAATAATGATAATGCTTTATTAGATCTTAATAATGTATGTATAGAAAGTGTAGATGTTTTTAATAAGTTAGCCAATTTGAAAATAACAAATAATTGTGGTCCAGATGGCATTCCATCAACATTTTTGAAATACTGTAGATTTGCGTTAACTAAACCGCTTACTGTATTATTTAATATGTCCTTATCTTCAGGCCAATATTATGATAATTGGAAGATAAGCTATATTACCCCTATATTTAAATCTGGCGATAAACATATGGTCGCTAATTATCGACCCATATCGATATTATCTTGCATACCTAAAATTTTAGAATGTATTGTAGCGGATAAGATATCCTATTGTTTTAAAAATATTATTAACAATAACCAACATGGGTTCACGAAGGGTCGATCTGCGGATACGAACCTTTTATGCTATCAACATGATATTCTCGAGGCTTTTGAGAATCGGTGTCAGATTGATGCCATCTATACCGATTTCTCAAAAGCCTTCGATAAAGTTAACCATCAGTTACTTTTGTTTAAATTACGAGGTATGGGCATAGCGGATCCATTTCTAGCTTGGCTAAATGGCTATCTCAGCCTGAGAACTCAGATTGTCAAAATTAAAAGCTACACATCTAAAGAAATTCAAGTAACTTCCGGTGTCCCTCAAGGAGGCCATCTCTCCCCCCTCCTTTTCAATTGTTTCATTAATGATATTACTAAATCCACACAGTATTGCAAAGCGTTGTTAATTGCCGATGATTTGAAATTATACGGTAGAGTAAATTCCATTGATGATTGTTTTAGAATTCAGCATGATATCGACCATCTGATTAGTTGGTGTGACAGAAACGGGATGGACTTAAACTTTAAGAAATGTTTTATTATTTCATTTTATCGTACACAGGAACAAATCACATACATCTACAAAATAAATAATTATATAGTCCAGCGTGTTGATAGAATAAAAGATCTCGGGGTTATATTTGACAGAAGACTATCTTTTAATAATCATATACAAACTGTAATTAATTCAGCGTTGAAGATGTTAGGGTTTATTTTTAGGCAGTGCAAGGAGTTTGAGGTCTGGACTCTTAGAATGTTATAATGCGCATTAGTTCGATCTCGTTTTGAATATTGTGTTGTTGTTTGGGCTCCATATTATCAGACTTATGTATCCAAATTAGAAAAAGCTCAAAACAGATTTTTAAGGTTTGTAGCCTTTAAAATAAATATAAATTATAGTGACACAGGTTATAGTTATGTATTAGCTGTTGTAAATTTGCCTACCCTGGAATTCAGGAGAATCATGTTATCTCTGTGCTTTCTATATAAAATAATTAATGGTGTTATAGACTGTTCTGTTCTTTTATGTAAATTAGATTTTCAAATTTCTCAAAGAATTACACGTTCTAAAGAATTGTTTAAATTAACTGCACATTCTACCAACTATAATTTAAACAGCCCCATGCAAACAATGATGCGCTATGCCAATATTTATTATAAAGTCGATTTATTTAATAATTCTTTGCAATCTTATAAGCGTGCTCTAATTAGTAATATTACTGCTTAGAAGATGTTTATGTCATCGTTATGTTTATGTATTATTGTTAGTCGGTGCCTGTATTTTATCTTTACATTATTTTATTTATACTTTTACTACTTAGAATACTTTATGTTATATGTATATTGTTAAATGGATATCCGTCAATAAATTATTATTATTATTATTATTACTTGAAATTTTTCTTTCTTCAATTGTTTTCGAGTTACGCCTTTCCGCGAATTTTTTTTTTGTTAATTTTACACTACCATTCGATACAGCATTTTTCTCTTTACAACAATATTAATTTTTTTTTTATTTCATTTTAATAACATTTTTTCGAAAAGACGCCTGTTCAAGTATTTACGAATAGCAGGTACTATTCGGGCAGGAAAATTTCGCACGATATTTTTTCCTTTGTAAGCGGCCTGCTGTACTTATGTTAGCAATAGTTATTTTTGACGCGCCTATGATATTGTGCCACAGTTGTGTCATGTCATGAAAAGTCTTTCTTACTAACCTAAAATTTAAGAAAAATCAGCCTACTTGATAAAAATCGTGCTAAATTTTCCTGCCGGAATAGTACATATAAAATTAAACTCGCCATTGCTAATATTCACAACAACAAATTGCATTCAATAAGTGTATGCAATTTATTGCTATTAAAATTAGCAACGGCGAGTTTAATCTTAGATATACAATATACATACTATTCGTAAATACTTGAACCGGCGTTTCCTTGAAAAAATATTATTGAAAAACATTAAAATAAAAAAAATAATACTGTTGTAAAGAGAAAAAAATACTTTATCCCATTTCCCATTTAAGAAAACACATATTTTAAATTTTTAAATACACATATTTGGGGAGTTTAAATAATAAGTTAGAATATCTGCCAGAGTAGAATGTAATAATTTTTGTTGAAATTGTAGCTGCTTAAAATAAACAAAACAATAATAATTTATGATAACGTAATCTTAGCATAGAAAAAAATGTTACTAGTATTTAACATTACGCAGGTTAAGTTATATATTAGGTTTCAATATAGTTTATTACAATCATAATTTAACTGTCTTCAATTTCGTTTTTGATATAATTGAGGTATTGCACATCTACATTAATTTATTGTGAAATTAAGTTTCGAACTGACACAACTAGTTTTGTGCTTAATGAAACATGCAAATGTAACCGAGCTTAATTATATTTACTGTTTGTAAGCAAAGTATTATATTGCATCGAAATCCGCTCAGCTGTACATTTATTACAACAGGAAATTCTTACAAACACTTGAAATTGGATTCATTACGAAGATAATATTGTGTAAGTACAACAAAATTGTGTATTTACAAATACATCCTTAATGTGTATAATAGCATTTATAAATTGTCTAGAAATGCAATGCTTGTTCGCTATCAATAATCAAATTAAATGTCCTATTTGCACCACCAAAAGGTTTCCAAAATCTTCACGTGCTTTTTTTATTGAAGTTTATAACAAGAATTTTATGTGGATTTTATGTAAAATTTATTGATAGTATAAAAATATATTTTGATATAAGAACGTGCGAGAAGTACAAGTTTTTTTGTGCCTTACGGGAGAAGAATATTTTTTTAAGTTTTAGTTACAAATGATTCGTTTTATTTGATTTAGTTACAAAGTTGGATTCGACAATCCAAAGTAGTCTTGACTAGGGTTCCTAAATATGAACTTAGTTCTGTATTATTTAGAGTTAAGACACACATATCAAATTTTCCTAGTGACATTTCATATTTTGAAACTATTTATTAGAAGGTTGGTAATCATGAAAATTGGTTTAATAAATTAAACTGTCAGTATGACAATTATATAAATCTGAAATTGGTACAATTAATACTTTATTAAAAGCTGTCGTAAAATTGTATGTACTATAGTAGCTTTAAAAATACTCTACGAACAGTAAATAAATGATAATGTGCACATTAAAATTTTTAGATGCATAAAAATAAACATGATAGCGTAACCTAAAATTCATAACTGACAGCTGCTGAATGTTGTTACTAAAGTAAAAAGAGAGAAAGAAGTATCTCTGTTTCAGAGAGCTTAATTTTGGCCTAGAAAGAGATAGATTTTGACATCCGTGTCCTAACTCTAAAATGACACAGTTAAAGTTTTCATTGAGGAACTCTAGTCTTGACTTATGCGCGTTCTGTTTCAGTGTGTTTAATTTCATTGTATTATGGCTAATTTTATGCCAAATCAACTAATTTTAAAACATGATCGTGCTTCGATCTCAGATTTTGTTCAAATTTTTCCTTGCATAGATACATATAAAATGCCATTAAATTAATTTTTTCAGATTTTTTGTATAAAAAATGGCCAAAGTAGAAGTTTTTGAAAATTTCGATTTTTTTGAAAATTGTGCTATCCGCGTTATCTGGTTCACCCGGGTGTCAGATTTAAGTTAGTTTTTTTGATCTATTATATTATATCAAGAAATGTGCAAAGACATTGCACAGTAGAAAAATAGTAGGCTCTGAAAGAAAATTTTAGTGTTTTTACGAATTTTGACATTGTTCCTGTGATACAATTATCACACCTTTGAAGCTTTTTTATAAAATTACCTTAGCATGGTTTAAAAATAAAAAGAATGTTTTTTTGTACTTTCGGAAAAAAGTATTTTAAAAAATAATTGTCTTCATAGCCTGCTTCTTTTCTACTGTGCAATGTCAGCACGTTTCTTGATATTCTCGGAAAGATCAAAAAGCTAGCTTTAATCTGAATACCAGGATCAGCCAAATAATTCGAAAAATAATGGTGTTACAACAATTTCAGTCAGTTGATGCACAGCGTCGGATAGCAAAATCTAAAAAAAATTTCAAAAACTTCTACTTCGTCCATTTTTCATCCAAAAAATCTGAATTAATTCATTTAATGTCATTTCATATGTATCTATAAAAGGAAAAAATTTGAGCAAAATTTGAGAATTGAAGCAAATTGCTCTAGATGATTTTGCATCAAATTAGCCTTACCTACTACAAACACTATACCAGCTATTAGGCAACACGCACAATATTCATTTATATTATTATATAAAAGATAGAAGAACGTCAAGTTTTGTTTTTAACGTGGTTAGAAACAACGTTTGTTAGTTTATGGCCACGGCTCCCTGAATGGTCAAAGAATTAACATACGTTCAATTAGCGCGTCACTTACTTTTGTAAGTGCTGCCAGTTTACAATGGTGGGATCGAGGTTGCCTATCCAGTCTCTATTAGCTGTCTAGGCTAGCGCCGGAGCTATTGACGTGCCACCCATCGGGGTCCGTCTCCGAGGAACTCCCTTCACTTCTAGTCCAGCATGCGGAGTTACACTACCCGGCTGAGTCCAACCTCAGTGCGGCTGGGCTTGGTTCTAGCCTGTCTAGGATAGCCTAGGCCTAGAATTTTGTCACCACGGCCTACTATAATAAAGGCTTGGTGAGTATATATGTCGCAGGTAGATAGTCGAATCCGGCAAATAACTATCTGCCTAGTCATTTACTAAGTGACGGAGCAAATAGTAAAACGAAAATAAATCTATACGATTTTGCTATGTGCCTGGGCATTTACTAAATACCGTTGTTTAGAGGAGGCAGTTAGTAAATGGATTAATGTGCTGTCGTAAAATAAGGTAGTAACATCCACATTTCTTTGCAGAACATTCTTTTTTACATGAGCACTTGAAAAATCCTTGCCTAAATGCCGTTATTTAGAACAGGCAGCTATAAGCAAGTATTCAAGATGTTCCTACAAATAAGCAGGTTTCTTTGCGAGGGGCAACCTCTAAGTACTCTCTTTACAATGGGCAAAGCTTCTACAAGTGCTCCTGTAAAAAAGAATGGGTGTATAATGGTTTTACTTGATTATTTTCAGATGCAAAATAGGGTAAATTGCACAGATTGCAATTTAATTTAATAGAGCTATATGTAAAATATTACTACGTTTCGCCTATCAATGCAGGCTTTTTCAATTAATTTATTTTAATAAATAAATTACCAATGTGAGAAGTTATTAATTAAAAGTTATTGAACTGAAAGTAAAACCGAGTAGATTTAGATTTATGAATGCTACATATTTCTTTTTATTTTAGAGGTTTTCTTGTGCAATGTAAACACATTTTTAAAGTGAGCAAGTTGCTTTTTGAATCGCTTACTTCATGTACATGCACAAAACTTAGCTTACATAACAAAACACAGACAACATTTAATATTTAACATAATTTAATTCTGGTTTCAAAATTAAATTTTTACGAAGGCAGTTTTATTCGTTCACGAACGAATGCAAAATCAAGTGTTTAAAAAAATTTCATTCGTGAATGAATACGAAATGAATTATTCGTTTTCAGTTCTTATGCTACTTATAGTTCTTACTACTCTGCAGTTTTATTTAAATATATAAAATCCTTAGCCAACTTCATACAATATGGACCGATACAAATAATTTTGAAACAAATACTTCCACTTGTTTAGAGTGTGAAAAGAATTTAGAAGGAAATCTATTAACTTGAAATATTAAGCGGCATTATGCTAACGTGTGTAATTAATTAATTGCATAATCAATTGAAATTTCTTGATGAAAACAAATAAATCGAAAACATGATATCAATTAATGAAGAATTATCAAACAAAATTCTACAGCGCGCATACAGCGCCATACAGATTTGCTCTACGTGTTTTAATAAAATTGCATCTTTACATATTCAATAAACCTGAGTTGTTATTTAACTCGCAAATGATTCATACGTGATAAGTTTGTGAACGATAAATATTTTTTAACTCTCAACAAATATGATTCGCTCATGAACGAGAATTTATTTATAAAAAATAAAATTCGCAAACGAATGACAATTAAATTCTTATAAGAATTATTCTTTTGCGAGCGAATCAAATTTTTAAGTTCTTCCTACCATGGTTACGACACATCGTTAACAGGGTGCTTTTACAATTGAATTGGTTATGGTATAAACGAATTTTTGAAATAACAAGCTACTACCGCATATGCAGGGCAGTATACAGTCTGCCGATTGTGTAGTAAGACCAGAATTCGACGTAGTCGTATGTATAAAATTGTAAGGAGCGATTCATCACTCGTCATAGGCAGGAACACGGAATGGCGCACTCAACTACATAATCGGCAAGGTTATGCCCGTGTTTGTTTATATGCAACGAAACTAATAATCCTTAATCGAGAAATATTTAACAGATAAGCTTAAACTGCAAATTTGGTTGTGTTCCTACAAATACTAGTTAAGCCTACAGATACCATTAGCATCGTTAAAAATATTTATTCTGGAAAGGAGAATCGAAAAATAAGCATTCGTGGATGTCTAAAGTTGCCATGCTTTGATTAGATGGCGCAAGAAAGGAGGAATGAGAATTATGAAAAAAGATTTTAAAAACTAAAAAGCAAAAGAAAAAGTTAAACAGGGAAAAGTGCTTCCTTTCGTCTTCCTTTCTTTAATAGCTTTGCGATTACAGATAAGCTACGGATAAAATAAAATAGTAAAATGTTTTTATGTCTTCTTTGGGATATAAACAAAAACAGAATTATCTTAGATATTTCCGGAATAAAAGCTGATTTAACACCGCTTTCATTTTTCAGGTTGTGCATTGAAGTTTTGAAAACGATCAAACAAAGTATTCTGTTGTCTAATGTATGAAGCTATCCAAAGATCTTTTTTGTTAGTCAATTTTAGTAACGTCATCTTCTAGTCAGTAAAAGGAAATAGAAAGAACATATTTATGTTTGCCCAGATTCTTTAATTTTTTCTTTCTGTATTTTTCGTATTTTTTATATTTGCTTTTCGATCTTTAGATGATGCATTTATTCATAAATGTTACAGATGTCCCAGCTGTTTTGTCAAGTTAGCAAACACTCATATATTGGATGTATTTTAATATCGAAGAAAACAGTTTAATAAAGCTAGAACTTGCATTTCAGTTTCAAACCTGACGTTACCGATGCTACTACAACTTTTGTTTCACATGCACGTTTCACAAGTTGCAAGATCGTTCTTATAGAACATAGTTTTAGTTTTAAAATAGGTTACCCTTTTTCATTTATCGAAACTTTCTGTGTAAAACTCTTAAAAATAAATTTCAAGAACAAATTTAACTTCGCTAAGTTTTTATAGGACGTTAATCGCCACTTCATAATCTTTGAATACCAAAGATCAAAATTATATTTACCCAACACTTCTAAATAAAAAGGGCGATGTCTTGATTTTTTTAAGCAATTAAGGTTGAAGTTTACTCACTTGTGAGTAGAAAGACTTTTTATGCACTGTTGAATGGTGATTGGTTGCGATTATAGATAGCAACAAATTACCAGTTTACGTTAATATTATTAGAATCCAGTCATCGGGCTAGAGTATCAAATTATAACCGGCAAACGCTACAGACTAAACTCAATATTTGTAGTTAAATAAAGAGGTATTGGATAAAACGTTGTATAGCACACGTAAGTTAAGGATATTATCTTAACTCACGTGTACCATAAATAACTATTTAATATATGTTTTATGTACATATAAATATTTTAAATAAATGTTTTTTCTATATAATGCAGTCTTTAGGCTTCCTATAAGGCATTGTACACTTTTTCCTAGAGCTAGCGTTCTTGAACTCTTAATGTCTAATTTCAAAACCAGTATGCTAGTACCTTCACATGCAGGCTCCATTTGATAGGTTATCCTACTTAACTCTCAGAATTAAAAACTCAAGAAATGGTATTGCTATAAAATATCGTATGTTTGATTTGTTTCCCAAAGTTCTACACGGTGAGCTATAAAAAGCTAATTTTAATTTTGTATATTTTTTTGTTCGAGGTTTGTTAGAAGTTTCGAGCATGTAAAATTAATACAAAAACAACAACGTTTGAGTAATTCTCATGCGAATTGAATGTCGAAAGCATTAAAGCTTATCTCCGTGTATGATCCGATTTCTACGGACTTATTTCTCAATTCAGTATGCAGCACTCAATATCGAATGGTACCTACCTGTTAAAATTGCAAAGATAAAAACAAGGAACAGGGTTTTTCTAATACGCCTGAATTTATGTATAAATATTCTGAAGTATATTCTATTCCATACTATTTTTGCCAGCGTTTGGCATTAAATACGCCACAAGTCTAAATTTCGAACAATTCTAAGCCAAGCATAATTCCGATGATCCAAAAACCTTGATAACGGATACCACTGTTTAGACTTCTAAAGAATGTGCAAATGAGAATGATTCCAAACGAACTAAGAATGCAATAAGTCTTTAAAAGTAAGTTATTTTTGTAAAGTCGCGATGACAAATGGCTAACAGGCTACTGATTTCATCCATCAATACTCCTAATAAAACCGATATTGAGAAGATTTCATGCCATTAAATCTAAATATCCATAGACTCCAGATCTGGTTCTTAAGAGTGGCAGTAATCTTCCGTAATCCGCAAAGTTTTTCGGTCATAAAGGCTGGCTAAAAAAGCATCATGCAGGGTGACCAAGAACCTGAAATGAATTTATTTTTTCGGTTATCTTTGCCCAAAAGCACACGAGAAAAAATGTTATGAATTATACAGGGCGTTCTGCATATAATCGACACAAAAACATTTAATTTTCTAAATAGAAGAAGCTATATATTTTTATACTACATGGCTCCTCTTAACAACCGGACATTGTTTCGGTGAATTCAGAAATCTGCTGAGAAATTTAAACATTTGGGGAACAACATGAATCATTCCGAAAATGTGTTAACTTTATTCAGTCTTAACGAAGTTATTGTTACAAATGAAATTATCTTTATTTAATAGCGTTTTGTGTCTCAAGGGCAGAAAGTTAGCATTTGAAGCCCGAGTGAAGCGAGGGCAGCAGACAATTAAGGGCTTCAAATGCTTTTCTGTACGAGTGACATACAAAGGTTTTTCGTCTATCTGCTATTATACTTTAAAATGGAACTGCAAATTTTAAACAGCAACCTAATTTACCTTAAATTAAAATGATCTTATGGTAGAAGAATGTAATGGGGTGAATGAAAACGAAAATAACGTCAGATTTTTTTTAATGACATATATTAAATTAACATAATCAGAAGAGCATAAATATAACATTCGTAGTCCTTTGCTGTTTCAGCGGTACTGTCCAGCCTACCCCTCTGGTTGGAGAACGTGATTATGCGCAGTTACGCAAGACGCATGTGGTCGAGTTCAAGTTATTTAAAAGAGGGGTGCTCGATTCGTATGTCATGATTGTCATGTGCGTGTTTTTGCTGTTGCAATTTTAAGCAATAATAATAAAATAATTCTATATCACCTATTTATTAACAAAATATTACACAGGATTAAAGTAACAAGAATACTACATAATCGCTAATAATAATGATAAACTTTTAATTATTGAAAAAATTCATTACATCTATTTTTATTTAATAGCAGCGTAAAAGTTATATATTTGACATACGAGGATGAATTGATAAATCTCCGGCCTAACCCATATGGGATACAAATTTTTGCAATGTTTTTACGGCATTTTATTTTTTCATAATTTATCAGTATGGCTGTGAAATAACAAAAATTTCTGTCAAACAATAATTGTTTGGCAAGTTGTCAAAGTCGATAAAGTTTTGTGTGGTGTTAAAATGGAAAAAGCTGAAATTCGTGCGGTTATTAAATATTTTCACATTAAGGGTTTATCCCCAAAAGAAATCAAAGCTGAGCTAGACGGGACATTAGGCGAATCTTCTCCTTCCTATAGCACAGTTAAAACCTGGGTTGCGGACTTTAAACGGGGTCGCAAAAGCACAGATGACGCACCGCGTTCAGGAAGACCGAAAACTGCCACCACAACGGAAATTGTCGAAAAAGTCCATAGAGTTGTGTTGAATGATCGGCGATTGAAGTTGGCTGAAATAGCAGATACCCTGGGCATTTCAACGGAACGAACATATCATATCCTAACCGAAATTTTGGGAATGAGAAAGTTATCGGCACGTTGGGTGCCGCGGCTGCTCACAGTGGAACAAAAGCTGACTCGCAAAACAGTTTCAAGTGAGTGTTTAGACTTGTTTAATCGAAATTCAGTGGACTTTCTGCGACGGTTTGTAACAATGGATGAGACGTGGATTCATCACTACACACCCGAAACAAAGCAGCAATCAAAACAGTGGACTGCCAACGGAGAACCTGCTCCGAAGAAAGCCAAAACAGTTCCGTCAGCCGGAAAAGTTTTGGCTTCAGTCTTTTGGGACGCCAAGGGAGTACTTTTCGTTGATTATCTTCAAAAAGGTAAAACAATCAACGGAGTATACTATGCTACCTTACTGGATGAATTAAAAAAAAATATTGAAGAAAAACGACCTGGATTAGCAAAGAAAAAAATTCTGTTTCACCAGGACAATGCACCTTGTCACAAGTCGGCAATTGCCATGGCAAAAATCAATGAATTGCAATTTGAATTGTTACCCCATGCCCCTTATTCACCAGACTTAGCCCCATCGGATTTTTATTTATTTCCAAACCTAAAAAAATTTCACGCTGGAAAGAAATACGAGTCCGATGAAGAAGTGATTGCTGCCACAAACGCCTATTTTGACGAGATAGAAGAAAAGGCTTATAGGGACGGTATAAGAGCACTTGAACAAAGGTGGACCAAGTGCATTGAACTCGATGGGGACTACGTAGAAAAATAAAATTTTTGTTAACCTGATATTCTTTTGTTTTATTGCCTAGGCCGGAGACTTTTCAATTTATCCTCGTAAGAGGGCAGCAAAAACTTTGACATAACAGGGAAGAAAAGAAGTCTTAAATGACCTCAAAACAGGACATTTAGAAAGCACTTAGTGATCAGGTAGACGAAAAAATTATTAAAGCGTTCTGTTAAAGTCGTTTAAACTAAAAGATTGGAAGGTGCTTTCATACCAGAGTTATAAATAAATATATCAAAGCCACATTGTACAGGCATACGTGCGGCGCTGAAACTGTATGCAAACTTGACACTAAAAATAGCTCATGCATGCAAAGGAAACTTTGTGGAAATTGTTGTGAAAACACAACATTTATTGGCTGCCTACTGTTTGCTCAACTTTCAAGATTTTGTTGCCCATTGTTATTATAGATATATTTAATTTACAATAATAATGAGAGACCATTGCCTATGCAATATAAAATAAATCGAATTAAGACACAAGTAAAAAATAATTGATATTTGTCAAATTTGTTTTTACAAAATAATTCCTATAAACTGTACCCTACACCTAATTGTAAAATATTGGAAAATACAGTTCATTAAATAATGAAGTCCATTGAATTGAAGATGTGTTTTATTAAACAAAATCGTCACAATCCCAGCAGGTTACGATAATTCTGGAAGAGAGAACTCCTTATCATATGGTCCTTCAAGCCGGATGTCGTATCGCAAACGAAGCCTTCAATACTTAATGCTAATTACTTTTAACTATACTTTAGGTATTTATTAGTACTTGAAGTACTTTTGCTTGGAGCGGATACTTTTCTGGAGTTGACCGTTGACCCGTAACCTTTGGTTTTAGTGAATCCCAAATTTCATCCCGCCCCTTCAAGGATATTCAGTGATAGTGAGTGCAATGTGCTTGGATTCTTTAGCTCTCAACAGAAAAGTCCAATCTAGGAATTGTGTTCCTGTATTAGTGAATTCCCGTTTTTGCCGGTTAGTGTAATTGATTTTTTCTTCACATGACATTTTGTGACAGTTTCCGATTATATAGACAATCAGTTCCGTGCATAAGAGCTAGGTAGCAAAGTTATGACCTCGTTATGCACGAATAACATCTGCAGAATTGGTAGCTCGGGACTCCGTAAATATTTCGGCTCTTTATATACCGGGCTACTGCAGTATTACATTAGGGTGGTTCTAACTTAAAGCTCAGTGAACATGTAATTGCGGTAGATTCGGTAGGCATTTAAATATTTTATATGCATGTTCTTTTTATTCTTACTGTATTATGTATTTTAAACTGTCACTATTTATTATCTTAGTTCTCGCAATCCCTCATATCGTGATAATATGAAAACATTTTTTCAGTCATGAGCAATGTCCTATTTGCAGACTTAACTCTTCTAGTAACTTTAGCCTAGACCAGGTCAATACTTATGAGCAGTTTTTGTATAAATAATGCACCATGAAGAGGAGAGCTTTCTTACATCATATTGATTACACAAGGTGTTTATTAAGCATGCACCAGACTTGACCAGTGCATTTGGAACAAAAAATCTTGAGCATCATCATCGTTTACAAAGACCTACACCAATATCCTTTTCTTAATTATAGTGTTCTGCGAATTATCATCTGACCGACTGACCTCATAAAATTGTATTGTAAAGGCTTAAATTCCAGATTGCAAGATCAGCAACGTAAACATAACAAAGCATAAAACGTCTTTTACTTTATTTATTTTGAAGATCATAACAAACCCTACTGTGTGACCTAAAAACACATACCCTTCTTTATTTACATTTTTTTCGAAAACTACGCTTCTGACAAAAAAATGACACCCTGTATATAACAAGTTTTATTTAACTTGGTGCTTTACCCTTGATTTTGTTATATTGTTCAGATTTACAACTTAATTTGACAACACTTTCTTCATAAAATTCCGACCCCTACTTGATGTTAACAAAAAAGTTAGATGCATTTTCAGTAATTCAAGATTAAATATGTCAGCTTTTATTTGTGTCAAAAGAATTACATCTAGCTTTTGTAACACTTGACAACTTAAATCCTATTTACTTTCTCCTTTCTAAATCAGAAGGTTTTCATTTTGTCATCACACCTTTTTATTTGAATTATTCTAAACGTGTGTATGTTATATAATATTTTGTTCCAGAAAGGGTTGGATTTTCCATATCCTCCGCTATGTTAAACAATTTTTGTTTAGTGAACGCAAAACCACTGATGTATAAACGCAATTTTATTTTAAATAAAATAGAAGAGGTAAACAAGTTTACTTGTATATGTTGAAAAATAACTTAAACTTGGTCGGAGAAAACACATTTAAAATGAAATTTATTATATTTATAGTTATCGATTCTACTATTTATTTTACATTCAAATAGCTATTTATTAGATTGGTTAGTTGTTGAAAATAGTATAAGAATTGTTATGTATTCAAAATGAGCGTTGTAAGTTCGTAGACTCGCAATATTCACAATACTATAAATATCGATTCTATGTCACAACACCAGAACTAATATGAAAAGGCTTTCAAATTTTTAAATAGATACCCATTCAAATAAATCATACAGTCAAATAAACTTTTTCGGTACGTTTGGTTCTAATTAATGAGTACAGAAAACACTGTTTCACAATTGAGTATGAACATTGTATTTTATTATTAAATTTTCAATCTTTGGTTTAATCTACCGATACTCGTTTTCAACTGCAAAAGTCTAAGATTTTAGAACTATATCAAAAAGAAGTATATAGGTATCTGTAAACGGGCTCTCCTGTAAAGGTGTTGGGAACTACACGGAAATAAATCTTACAGGCTACGTGGACTGCTTTTGGGTAAAGGTCTAAAGGTCCACCATGTGGAGATACAACTACATAGGATTGGTTCTTCGAAATATTAGCCCAAGTAACACAAAAATATTCTAGGAGATCAATTATTCTATGAATGTTCTATAAATCGACTAAGATCTAGAGATGTGCAAATGTCCGCCTAAAAATCTTCTATGAATATACATAGAACGGCCCATCGAATATTCATTAAATTGATCATTGAATAATCAGAACGAATATTCAATTAATGGTCTTAGAAGAATAGTCTTAGAATATTTTTATCGAATAATTTTCTCATATTTAATATGAACATCTAGTGAATACTCTCCGAATATCTTTTCCGAATAATCTATGAATATTTATTATGGAATGTCCATTGAGTACAATGAAAATCTCCGTAATATTCGTTACGATTCTCTTGTAGATACTCAAAACCGACTTGATCTTCTTTAAGCGGCCCATTAAATTATTTTTTTCCATATTTTTTGGATTAAAAATGGCCGAAATAGAAGTAAAAATTTCGGTTTTTGGAAATTCTGCTGCCCGTCACTCTACATCATTTAACTGAACTTGTCATAACTCCCTTATTTTTCAGAATATACCAAGAAACGTGCAAAAACATTGCACAGTAAAAAAGTAGCAGGCTCCGAAGGCAAATCTTAGTATTTTCACGAATTTTGACGTTGCTCCTGTGTTACAACTATCACCCTTTTGAAACTTCTTTTATGGAATCATCTTAGTATATACTTGGTATAGTTAAAAAAATAAAAAGAGTGTTTTTTGTAGTTTTGGAAAAATATCATTTTTGAAGAAATTTACCTTCCGAGCCTGCTACTGTTTTACTGTGCAATGTCTTTGCACGTTTCTTGATATACTCTAAAATATTCAAAAACTATCTTTAATATGACACCTGAATGAGTTAGATAACTCAAACAATAAGGTAGTTATGACTATTTCAGTTAAATGATGCAGAGTGTTGCATAGCAGAATTTCAATAATGCAAATACTGCTCTCCGACGCTATGCATCATCTAACTGAAATTGTCATAAATCCCTTATTTGTTTAGTTATCTAGTTCATTCAGGTGTCAGATTGAAGTTAGTTTTTGGATCTTTCACCGTGCAAATACATTGCACAATAGAAAGGTAGCAGGCCCTGAAAGCAAGTTTTCCCAAAAATAAATTTTCCAAAACTGCAAATAAAAACACCCTTCTTACTTTTTAAGTATTCCAAGCATGTACTAAGATGATTCTATAAAAAAAGTTTCAAAAGGGTGATAGTTGTAACACAGGAGCGACTTAAACATTTGTAAAAATAGTAAAATTTGCCTTCGGAGCCTACCACTTTTTTACTGTGCAACGTTTTTGCACGTTTCTTGATATACTCTGAAAGATCCAAGAACTAGCTTTAATCTGACCTGGATGAGCCAGATAAATTTAAAAAATAAGGTAGTTATGATAAGTTCAGTTAGGTGATGTAGAGTGACGGGTAGCAGAATTTGTCAAAAATCTAAATTTCAAAAACTTCTACTTCGGCCATTTCTAATTCAAAAAAACTGGAAAAAAATAATTTAATAACATTTGATATATAATCTACGCAAGGACAAAATTTGAACAAAATCTGAGACATTGAAATACACGGCTCTAGTCGATTTGGCATGAAATTAGCCTAAAAGCAAATAGTAAAGATAATGAGGTTTTCATATTAATTTTTATTCTTATTAATTTTTTGCTCTTTAACTTTTTGTAAGCCATATGTGCAATTTATGTGCCATGGTATGTGCAATTTATTTTCTGGGTGTAGATGAACAACGCTTTTGGACAGTATCTGGAATATTTTTTTTATTTTTAGAAAAACAAAGCTTTATTCTAATTCCAAACCTGGGTACTGGAACCGAAACCGGGTCTAAGTTCAGATACCTTAGCCAAAATCAGAACCCAGAGGATAATTTTCTCGAAAATATATGTTCATATTTTAGAAATCACTGGAAATAATCAGAAATGATAAATTAAAAGACATTTTGAACTTATTTTTTCGATAACTAGTGGAGTTTGTTTTTTGACAGCGGAAATACTCGGAAATCACGGAAATATTCGAAAATTGTGATAGAAAAGACACTTTGAAGCTATTCTTTCTATAGTGGGAGTTTAATTTTTGAGACCAGAAATATTAGAAAATCATAGACATATTAGGATACCACGGCAGCTGGAAATCATATTCTTCAATTTTTTGAACAACCTGTATATAAGATAATTATATAGATATTTTTTCGTTAAGAAGTTAATACCTTCAAAATTTATAGAAAACGATATTTTTTAATACATCACGACATTTTTTAGACATCCTGTATATGACTTACTTGACTTATATGATACTTGCTTTCGAAGTATCTGAGTTGACAGCTCTTAAGTGTAGCACATGTGTCTTTCTCAGTAAATTATACTTCCAAATCCAAAGCGATTAAGTTGAAAACTTTGAAGTGCAGTGCAAAGAAATCAGTTCTGTAATTTCGGAACAAATGAGACAAACAGTGACTAAAATAAGGTTTTACAGATTTTATAAAAAGTATATACGTTATGTAATGTGTCATGTAAACTTGAAGACCTAGGCTTATCGTATTCTGCCCTCATTCCTAATACAACTTTTAATACACTCGTTTGTCATATTTATATTGGCCAAGAAAAGTAACAACACTAGATTTTCTTCTTCTTCATTTGGCATTTCCCATCACAGGTTCGCCGTCCTCAACCTCCAATATTGTCTATCCTCCCAATCCTCTTCTCTTAATGCTTTCTCTATCATTATGTTTTGAACTGCTTTTTTTTACTTTACCGCTGGTAGACCTCTTCTTCTTCTTCCTCTAGGTGACCAATCCATGATTGCCTTGGGCCATCTTTCTTCATCCATCCTCTGGACATGGGCATACCATCTTAGTGTTTTGTTTTCTAGTCTTCGTGTAATTGATGTCTCCATTTCCATTTCTCTCCAGATCTGCTCAGTTCTTATTCTATCTCTGCGTGTATATTGTAAGCTTCGACGGATAAAGTCTAATTCTACCGTTCTTATTTTGTCCCTTCTTTTGTCCGTCATCGGCCATAGTTCTCTACCATAAGTTGTTATATTTTCTACTATTGTGTAAAAAATTCTTTTCTTCGTTTGTGTGGTAATATTTCTATTCCATATTGTTCCATGGAGTGCTTTTGTCGCTCTTTTCCCTTTTATTATTTTCTCTTCGATATCCTCTTCTATTTTTCCATTGCTTGTTATTATTGATCCCAAATACTTAATTAAGAACATTCATGTAGTATATTCAAGCATAAAATATGCATATATTATTTGAATATTACACTATTATTCATTTTATATTTGTAAGAGATTATTCTATGGATGCTCAAAAGTAATATTCTTCGGACATCTATAGAAGATTGGTGTTATTTGGGCTAGGGAAGCTAAAAGTACAGAATAGACTAAAAATGTAAGTGAGTCGGAAAGAAACTCTTACCAAAGTAATTGTATACAATGGCAATAAATGAGTCATTCAGTCTAATATAATGTATATAAGAATTATTAATAGATCCATGGTTCTATTTCAGAACTGTTGCACATACAAATTCTTAATTAAAGGTACTTGATCAAGTAGAAAGTTCCAATAAATATTATTTAATTTTTGGAAAACGCTTTAGATATTGATTTTTCTTTTAAAGGCTTCTTTGCCTTCCTTTTGCAGATATCCCTTTTTTGTTTGAGATGAATATAAAACTATTTATTGACGTCATTAATATATATTTAGAATATCTCAAGGCGGTATTAACAAATTTACGATAAATGTATGTTGTCAATAAAAAAATCTAATGTGCTCTAGTGTTTACGTATTCACACATTAAATTCAACTTGCACATCTTTTATTTAGTAATAATAATAATAATAATCCATTTTGTATATGCCTCCAAGAGACTAGGCTAAAAGTCAATCAAAACTTTAATCTCAGAGGCTATAAATGTTTTCGTACCGATGGAGTAGACGGTGGTAAAGCGAACGGCGGCGTAGCTGTCTTCATTAGAAACAACATATATTCTGAGGAGGTCGTCCTTAATTGCCCCGTTCATGTCATAGCTGTTAGGGTATCACATCCGGTCAATATGACCATATGCAACATTTATCTACCCAATGGACCTAGGAATCGTGCGGATATGCAGGCCATAATAGATTAATTGCCTACGCCATTTCTCTTTCTAGGAGACTTTAACGCACATAATCCAATGTGGGGGTCCGATAGCACCGACGTGAACGGTGGAATTATGGAAGACGTCATCTCTAATAATGACTTATTCCTTTTAAACACGGGACAGCCTACGTACGTCAACTCGAGATCTAACTCCTTTTCAAATATCAATCTATCGATGTGCTCTCCGGCTATTGCCACAAATATAGAATGGACCACGTTGGAAGGAGAAGTCTTTTCGGATCATATTCCGATATGTATGTTGTTTCCTCGTCATGTTAATAATAATTCGTCAATTCCACCACGCTGGATAATACAAAAGGCTAATTGGGAAAAATATACAGCGGCTGTACCTGATGTTCCCCTTAACAACAATATTTCGGAGTGTGTTGATAATATCACAACAGCTATATCAGCTGCAGCCTCATTCAGTATCTAGAAGTCTTCGGGACGCTGACCGAAAAGAACAGTCCCATGGTGGAACGAGGAAATTGCAAACCTAGTTAGGAGAAAAGAAACAGGCGTTTAACATATTTAAACGAAGACCAACGCCTGAAAATTGTATTATTTTTAAAAGACTCCGAGCTGAATCACTGCGATTAATATTATCTTTGAAACGCAAGAGCTGACAAGAATATGTTTCGACTATCACACCTGCCTCATCGCCTAGTGAAATCTGGAATAAGATCAAAAAGAGAGCGGGTAAACACGTCTATAAAATGCCGTCGAGGATTAGTACTGATGATACGGCATCAGAACCTGTAGCGATAGTTGAAATGATGGCAGAGCATTTTAGAAAAGTTAGCAGCTCTGATAATTATAACGCAGAGTTTCGTCATCATATAGCTGGCGTCGATATGCAACTAGACTTCGCTACAGATCTTGAATTTGACTATAACAAAGATTTCACTATGGCAGAGCTAGAACACGCTCTTAGCTCTTGCACTAATTCAGCTCCTGGTTTAGATGGAATACCATACTCGATGCTGCAACACTTACCATGCCGAAGAAAGTTGTCGTTACTACATCTTTATAATAAGATCTGGCAATCCGGTATATACCCTGAACAATGGAAAACCGCTTTAGTAGTTCCAATTTTAAAGCCGGGGAAGAATCCGGAACTGCCTACAAGTTATAGATCCATTTCTCTCACATGTTGTATGGCCAAACTATTAGAAAAAATGATAACTAACTACCGGTTGGTGTGGTATATAGAAAAATACAATTTGCTATCTCCTTATCAACACGGCTTCAGATGCAATAGGTCCACAGCAGACAATTTAGTAGTTCTGGAAAATGCTATTCAAAATAGCTTCGCATTACGTGAACATACCGTCGCTGTCTTCTTTGATATTGAAAAGGCATACGACATGACCTGGCACCACAACATCTTGAAAACTTTGTACGATTGGGGAGTCAGGAGGAGAATGGGTCTACAAATAGAAAGTTTCCGGTCAGAAAGAAAGATGAGAGTCCGAATGGGTAGTGCAACTTCATCTTCAGTTGTTTTAGAAAACGGTATTCTACAGGGATCGACACTCAGTGTAATCCTATTCATCATCGCCGTAAACAGATTATTAGAAGCAGTGGGCGAATCTGCAGAAAAGATGTTGTACGTCGATGATCTATGTCTCTATAAGTCTGCCACCTCAATGGACGAGATATCTGGTGACCTACAAACTGCAATAGACCGACTATCTATAGAGGCCAATAACATAGGGTTTACGTTTTCAACCCAGAAAACGGCATCCGTTCACTTTTGCCGGTTACGGTCTTGCCAAGGCAATCCTGTCATTAATTTATACTGTTCCCCCATTCGGTTTGTAGAGTCCATTAGGTATCTAGGACTGACATTTGACACCAAATTAAACTGGAAAGAGCACATCACTAATCTTCGTGTTAGGTGCCAACAGTCACTCAATATTATGAGATGTGTACGACCTTACAAGTTCTAGAACTGATTCAAAACATGGGGCTAAGACTAGCTACCGGTGCCTTTCGCATTAGTCCCTCATTGTCCCTATGTAGCGAATCGGGTTTCCTTCCACTTGAGCAGAGGCGAGTGTACCTTCTAAGCAGATATGCGGTAAGAATATGTGGACAATTCCATCACCCCACACACGATAATTTCTTTTCTGATGAGCTTCGCGAAGTATTCTCTTCTCGTCATACAATAACCAGGCCATCAGGAATTAAATTTAGGGAATTTCTAAATAACATCCAAACTAGTTTACCTATAGTATATCAGTTAGGGCCATGCGAATATCCGCCATGGAATCTCTTAAAACCAACGTGTCGTATGAAATGTGCCACTCTTAAAAAAGGAGATCACCACAGTAGGGAAAAAATGAGAGTTCTGGAACCATCCCCCACTCCTGACCTTGACCTTGAACCTATCTCTCTCTCTAACACATGGTGAATTTTGAATCTATCTCTGTCACGTAAACTTGGCAACACCGCATTCTCAAGGTCAACAATATGGCAATACTGCATTCTCAAGGTCAACAATATGGCAACACCGCATTCTGAAGGCCAACAATATGGCAACAATGTTATGACCTTGGATCCAAGGCAACTCTTCAAGGTCAGCAATATGGCAAGGTTATCAAAGACCATTCAAGGTCAAGCTGTAGATATATATAGCAGGTCCCATGTATGGGAAGAGTAAAGCGTTTGCAGTTGCAGTGTACAGTGCAGTGTTACAATGGAAAGCCTCGCTAAATCAATTGAGAATGCGAAAGTGCAAGCTCTAGAAAAGCAGTTGATGGCTCCAAACGAGCTCCCTAAGGATGCTAAATGGGCGCCGCTAGTGAATCAATCAGTGTTTTATTTAAACAAATCAAAAAGTAAAGTTGTATTTGTTGGATTATGTGCTCATTTGGGATTCGCTCCTGTAATAAAAGTAGCTGGAGTAAAGAATCAGTGTATGCTGTTTGATGAAACGGAGTGGAACGCGTTAATAACCAATGAAAGAGTCATTAATAAGTACTTTAAAGCAGGAGAAGAGGTCGGGGTTTCTTCAATTTCTTCGTAGCAAAATTCAGAGCCGTCTTGAGCGAATATCCTCAAAGCCTAATTATTTACACGGATGGATCGAAAACAAACCTGGAAGTAGGATCTGCCTTTTACGTTCAGGATAATTCCTACTCCTGGTCATTGTCTCCATTTGCTAGCATTTACACCGCCGAGTTATACGCTATCTGGCAGGCTTTGAGGTATTTCGAAATGTCTACATATACGGAGACTGTAATATGCACAGACTCAAGAAGTTCAGTCGAAGGTCTATCTGACATCTACACTGCTGATCCTTTACTCCAAAAGATACTGGCACTTATAGGATGGTTGAGAACCATTGGAAAAAATGTTGTATTCGTCTGGATTCCAAGTCACTTAGGTATCGCGGGTAACGAAAACGCCGACGATGCAGCCCGTCTGGCTGCCGATAATGATGCAATAGAGCAGGGATACCCGTCCGTCATAATGATATCTCGTGTTACTTGAAGCAAAAAATCATCTCGTTATGGCAAAATATATGGAATGATAATCAATCCAAACTAAAAATGGTTAAGCCCGCAGTGGGAAAATGGAAATATCCATCAGAACTAACGCGGCGGGAGCAGGTAGCAGTTTGCCGATTAAGAATAGGCCATTCGCGTTTAGCAAATACATACCTACTGACAGATGGACAATTACCAGTATGTGAGAGTTGTAGAGGCATACTTGGAGTGAGCCACCTACCTATAGATTGTCCGCAATACGCTGTTCCTCCCAGCAAACCTGCAAATAGCAGATAATGTCGTAGAATGCTTAGGGGACAATCCAGATGCCATTCAAAAACTGGTCGTGTTCTTAAAATCAACACATCTGCTATGCAAACTATAACTTTTCGTGTTTTTACTTTTATTGTGATAATCTGACTGTGATATAGTTGATGTTGTTCCATAAAGAGTTTTTTTATTTTATATACATTTATTTATTTCATATTATACACATATACATATGTATTTATATATACATATATATCCATTTTATTTCTACAATCCTTATTTTTATATATACAACTATTTTATCGTGTAAGGTGTCGCCGTTTTTCTCAGCCCTTCAATTTCCTTCCCTTCTACCCTATTGTTATTACTAATAATAACATTTTATCTTACCATACCCTCGTCCTTCGCCATTTTTACTTAAGTTATACCTCTATTTATATGTATATTTTATGAACATCAATCATGTATCAATCATATACAATTATAAGTATACTGGAAACATACAGTTTTAGAAAACGAAAGAAAAATAAACTGGGTTCAATATTACTGAGTAACTAATAACTATCACTTAGAGTTGTTTAAATCACACAAGTAAGGCGGCTAATAATCTTAGTAACTGATGCCGCTTTAAATTATATAAAAATAATAATAATAAATAGGCCTATAACATGTCTTAATACTCTATATAAAATTCTAACATCAATCCTAACAGAAAAATTAGCACTCATGTTTTCAATAACAATATACTAGCCGACGAACAGGTTGGATGCAAAAGAGGATCAAGAGGATGTAAGGAAATACTGACCATAGACGCTGTAATAGCTGGCCAAGCTAAAACAAAAAAACGAAATCTTTCCACAGCCTGGATCGACTATCGTAAGGTATACGATTCCGTACCCCACACTTGGTTGGTAGAAATACTACAAATTTACAAAATTAATAACAAGACAATACAATTATTGAAACATCTAATGGATAATTGGATGACAGAGATCCATGTATTATGTAAACGCAACAAAATATAATACCCAACAAATGTATGTAAGAAAAGGCATATTTCAGGGTGATAGCCTTAGCCCTCTTTGGTTTTGCCTTGCGCTAAACCCTTTAAGTAACATACTTAAGCAAAGCACCTATGGCTACATAGTTGAAAGAACTAACCAAACAAAGCTATCACACATGTTTTACATGGACGACTACGTCAAGAACTTGAACTCGTAGCAAGTTTTAGTAGATCAATAAAAATGGAACTCGGGTTAGATAAATGTGCAGTATTACACATTAATAGAGGTAAACCGACAGAAGGGGGTAACATAGCACTAAATGAACAACTAACAATCAATGCCTTGAACCCAGGTGAAAGTTACAAATACTTGGGCTTTCAGCAAAACCTCACTATTAACAATTGTGACATGAAGCAGAAGATTAAAGAAAAATTAGAACATCGAATTAAAAAAGTGTTCAAAACAGAGCTTTGTCCGAAAGCCAAAGTTATGGCAATAAATACCTGGGCAATTCCTGTAATAACATACACGTTTGGAATCCTACGATGGACGACAACTGAATTAGAAGCTGTGGATAGAAAAATAAGGACAATGATGACAGCATAAAGAAGTCACCATCCCAAATCCTCAATGAATCGCTTGTACCTATCAAGAACTAAAGGAGGCAGAGGATTATGCAACCTAGCACAACAGCATCAGATTGAGATATACAAACTAAACACGTATTTTAAAAACCATGAAGGAATAGTACATCGAGCTGTTACAAAAGTAGACACACACTACAAACCACTAGCACTAGCAAAAGATAACATGGACCAACCTGAGAATAAAGAAATTGAATGGGAAAGAGGTTGGAAAGAGAAACCCCTACATGGTAGATATCCAGCAGCATTAAACAGTAACGGTATCGATTTCAAATTGTCAGTCGAGTACCTTGTAAGAGGCGAACTATTTATGGAAACGGAAGACTCAATTAGTGCCATCCAAGACCAAGTAATAGCCACTAGAGCCTATAGAAAAACCATCTTAGAAGCAAATATAGAAAGTGATCTCTGTAGACTATGTAATCGGCAGCGAGAAACAATTCAACACCTTACTGCAAGCTGCTCTTTTCTTGCACCACGAGACTACCTCTACAGGCACAATGAGGTAGCAAAATTACTTCATTTGTAATTGAGTAAGAAATGGGGAATCGATAAAGAAGAACAAGTATACTATAAGTACCAAACGAAGCCAGTGCTAGAGAATGATCAAATTCAATTATACTGGGATACACAGATCATAACAGACAGGGAGGTAGTACAACCGGAAAAAACCGGACATTCTTCTTATAAACAAAGGTGAAAAATCTGCACTCATTATTGATGTTACGGTGCCACTAGATGAAAATGTTGCAAACGCATATGTAGAAAAGATAACCAAATATCAAGACCTTAAACATGAGATAAGTACCATATATCAGCTCTCTAAGGTCTTTGTACTACCATTTGTAATATCCTGCAACGGACTAGTGCATAACAATTGTAAATCCACTTTAAAACAAATGGAAATCAGTAACCACATAATAACAATAGCACAGAAAGCAATCATTTTATCAACCTGCCGAATAGTCAGAACATATCTGGGAGCTACATAGTTATCTTGGCAAATCAGCCCGACAACTATTAATAGAACCAGCGTAAAGCTGTGATTAAAAAAAATAATAATAATAAAAAATGTCAATGCATCCAAATGCAATGCCAAAAGTACAAGATTTTATGCTGATTTTGATAAAAATAGAACGCATAAATCGTTGTCTTGTGATGGAGAAGACAGAACCAAGAATCCACAAGGACTTAAAGATGAAAGACTGGAAAAATTTTCCTTTCAAAAAACACGACGCTCATTCTCCAATAATTTACCTGAAAATAGTCAATCGCAGACTTTTAACCAAAATAATATCATTACAAATAATCCACATAAATGCAAAATAAATACCAAATTAAAAGGGAACTCTAAATTAAATTATAGAAAAGGAAAATCAATAGTAAATCCTAACCACAGAAATTCAAATTTGGAAAATAATGTGTCATTGTCATCCATTAGCGATGATGACGAAAAGCATATGAGAAGATTTTCTCGACATAACCAACTTCCAGATGGATTATTTGTTCCATTCAAAATAGGAAGTCAAGAACATCATCAGGCCGCTACTTCAAGTAACCCAAAATTAATTTTCAATAAAAATAATCCAAATTATATTTCAGGTAATAATAATAATAAAAATTCCACATGTAATAAACATGTAGAAAATAAGACAATAGAAGGGAATGTGCAAATTCCAAACAAAAATGAAAAACCAGTTTATCTTATTGATTCTGTGGAGGGAGGTATTCTGACAAGCGGAGTAAGAGACTATGCCCCTAGTAATAGGAATGCAGGTCATAGAAAATCAACTGATACACATAATAATCATAACAAAGAGAAAGAAATGAGCACTCAAAATCGCCATGCTCAAGCCGCTGAAAGTGCTTTACCGAAAAATCAAGCGGTAACCACTAAAGCAGGCAAAATAAGACAACGCTTGCAATGGACATCAAGTATGAACCGTCAAGTAATGCGTTGTTATTACAAAGATTCAAACATGGAAACGGAATCGGGTTGCAGAAGTGAAATGCGCAGATTATTTTTAGAACAATATCCAGAATACGTAAATGTTACAGAACAAAGACTAATGGACCAAAAAAGGGTAATAATTAATAATAACAGATTAACTCAACATGAACGAGAAGAAATAAGACAAGAGGTAACTAAAGAAATAAATCAAAAAGAAGATGAAGAAACTCAACAAAACAATATAAAAGAAAATGAAGAAGAACCACTAGTAATTGACACTACACAAGAAATAATTAATAATACGCAGATTGATGAACCGTCACAACCAAATTTAGAAATACTAACACAGTTAGCAGAAGAACATGTGGAAGATAATAGACTAGAAACTAATAATATAAATGAAATACAAAACGAAGATGAATCATTAATAATAAGGGAACTTTTCAACTAAACAGTTACTATATATGCAGATACAGACCCAACCAGAAGGTCACAATTACCCAAATTGAAGATAACAACACGAGCTATACAGAATATAAAAATCATTAACACAATTATTAAACATAAAATAGATGAAAACACTACCATTAATGAGCTCCATTTACTCATTTATGCAGCAGCACACAGTATCATTATACTAAACAAACAAAAAATACAAGATACAACTAACCGAACAACACGCAAAATAACTAAAATACCACCGTGGCAAATGCGATTAGAAAACAAAATACTTATGCTTAGAAAGTATATTGGCAAGGTAGCCCAAAAGATAAAAGGAAACATAAAAGCACCGAAGAAAGAAAGAGAAATACAGGAAATTATAACAAAATATAATGAAGAAAATCTTGTAATCCTGTTAGACATCCTAATACAAAAGTTAAAAGTATACGCACACCGACTAAAAAAATACAAGAAGAGCAACAAAAGGAAAAAGGACAACCTAATTTTTAGAAGAAATCCTACAGAAGAAGAAAGAAACAATTTTACAAATCCTTGAACAAAGAAAACATACAAATAAAAAACCCGCCAACAATAGATCAGATTGAGACCTTTTGGAAAGGTATATGGTCAGAAAGAAGCCATCATAATAAAGATACAATATGGCTTAACGAAGAAGTAAAAAATGTAGAAAATATACCTAATATGGAAACCATCAAAATTAGTAAAGCCGACGTAGAAGCAGCAATAAAAACAACTCACAATTGGAAATCTCCAGGTATAGATCAAATTCACAACTACTGGTTTAAATACTTATCCAATACTCACGAGAAACTAGCGGAACTCTTTAACAAATGCTTACAAAATCCAAATGAAATGCCTCCGTTCTTTACTAGAGGACTTACATTCCTTCTACCAAAAGATAATGAAACCCAAAATCCGTCTAAATACCGGCCAATAACATGTCTGCCTACTATATACAAGATTTTAACCTTTGTAATAACAGCAAAGATTGGAAAACACCTCAATAGATATAACATATTAAACGAAAAACAGAAAGGATGTAAGAAGCAAAGTCAAGGCTGCAAAGAACAAACCATCATAGATCTTGCAGTTACAAGTCAGGCTAAAGCAAAGAAAAGAAACCTCTACTGTGCTTATATAGATTATCAAAAGGTATTCAACAGCGTACCTCACTCATGGCTTCTACATATTCTTAAAATTTATAAAATAGACAAAAAACTAATTCACTTTCTGGAAAAAACTATGGAATCTTGGCGCACAGTTCTAAAACTACAGACATTAGATACAAAATTGACCAGCAATGAAATAAAAATCAATAAGGGTATATTTCAAGGAGACTCGCTTAGTGCATTGTGGTTTTGTGTAGCGTTGAACCCATTGTCTAAAATGCTTAACCAGACCAAATACGGCTACAAAATTAATACGTATGAAGGTAACACTGTAAGATTGAGTCATCTAATGTACATGGATGATCTGAAATTGTATGCCAGCACAAACAAAGAATTAAACACCCTATTAAAACTGACACAAACTTTTAGTACAGACATCCATATGAATTTTGGTTTAAGTAAATGCAGTATAGAAAGAGGAAAGGTACAACAGCACAGCGGATATAAGGCAGAAACAAAAAACTTTAGTACAGAAGGACTACATGAAGGAGAACTATACAAATATTTAGGATTCCTACAAAATCCTACAATAAACCATACAGAACTAAAAAAGGAAATTACAAGACGATTTAAAGACAGACTTAAGAAAATATGCAATACGGAGCTCACAGGAAAAAATACCATGCAAGCAATAAACACATATACAATACCGCTAATCACATACTCCTTTGGACTAATAAAATGGACAGAAACGGACTTGAACGCATTAAACACATTAATTAGAACTACCTCCAGCAAATATAGACTACACCACGAACATTCCGCAGTAGAAAGATTCACACTACCAAGACAAGAAGGTGGAAGAGGATGCATAGATATCAAAAACCTACATTATGACCAGCTACATAATCTAAGAGAGTACTTTTACTCGAAACAAAACAGTGCACTTCATCAAGCAATTACAACAATAGACAATTCATACACACCACTTAAATTATTAGACCGGGCACTTAATCTCAAGCAAAACATCACCACAAACAATCAAAAAATAGAGTTATGGAAAAATAAAAACATACACGGAAAACACATATACCAGATTGACCAACCACACATAGATAAACAAGCCTCGAACAAATGGTTAAAAGACGGGCAGTTATTTGCTGAGACAGAAGGTTATTTAATAGCTATACAAGACCAAGTAATTAAAACTAAGAATTACGAAAAATACATAATAAAAAATTCAGGAATACAAGACGATAAATGCAGAAAATGTCACACACAAAAAGAAACAATAGAGCATTTACCAGCGGATGTAGTACCCTCGCACCAAATGAATACACCCAACGGCACGACAATATTTGCAAACAAATCCATCTGGCTCTACTTAAAAAACATAAATTAAACAACACAACAACACCGTGGTACCAATATAAGCCCGAAAAAGTGGTAGAAAATGATCAGATCAAATTGTACTGGAATAGAGACATAATTACAGACCGAACCATTCCACACAACAGGCCTGATTTAGTTCTAATAGACAAACAAAGCAACACAACATATCTAATAGATGTATCAATTCCGAATACCGTAAACATGGAAAGAAAACATGCAGAAAAATAAACAAATATACACCATTAGCAAATGAATTAAAACAGATATGGCAACAAGAAAAAGTGATAATATTACCTATCATAATATCGTCTACTGGTGTCATTCCGAAAAATATTCAAAACTCTATTAAAACATTAGAACTACCACCCAACATCTATTAAATAACACATTTAACATCCAACATTGCAAACAAAAAAATAATAAAGAAATAATGATTCATATCAATCCGGATTCTATCTATATATTTAAAACACAAGGCTTATTTTTGTTCCAGTTCGTTTGAGAGTTGCACCGGGCCAATCTAAACGATTTTTTTTAAATTGAAACTTTCGCTGTGTAGATCAGTCAACACTATGTAATTTACATATTTTTTAATGTTTATATTTTGATTTAAACAAATATAAAATGTTTAATTTGAGACGGGCGAATCGGACATTCACTTGGGGCGCCCTCTCACTTTTTGCGGTGGTGAGTTTCGTAAGTACTCCCGCTTATAAATATAAAAGGGTGATGCAGCCGTCCATTTCAATTATTAATGAGCGGTTAATGTTTAAAAAATTGTTAGGTTGTGTAGACAAAACCTGCATAGTTGAAAATTATGGACAACAGACGAATTAAAATAAAAGCTGATGGCAATTGCTTATTCAGAGCAGTTTTATATTGTTTGTATAAAACGCAGGAAATTTGTCAACACTATGTTTATGTCATGTTTTTGAAATATATGTACTAATAGTCGTTTTCAAGAATGTTTTAAAAAAGATCGATTTTTGATTTTATTCTTATTATTTCATAAGGTAGAATTTCCGTATATATGTATGTAGAATAAACCAGCGGGGAGGGGTAAACCAGAGATATGTCGGAAGAGAGGAGGGTAAGCTGGGAGAGAGTATTGCTAGGCTTAGAATTCAACTGATTATGTTTGGTTGCGTTTATTCAAATAATCACTCACGAAAATCCGAAGGATTCTGACCACACATCGAAGGTTGTATATAGGGAAATCCTTCAATGCTTTTGACTTTCATGTCTTGACGAGGTTTCCCCAGTAATCAATAAAAACCATAAAAAAACATTTATATTATGTGTATAAGCAAGTCATAAATACCATTAAAGCGTATTGATGCAATTTATTCAGTGGTATTAGATAAAGAAATAAAATAAAGCTGCTCTTGATAGACAACTAAAAAGTGACGAGGTACGTAACAATTTTCAGATTTAATTATATTTTTCAAATCAACGAATGTCAAAATGAAAAAAAAAACATGAAAAAAAGACATTTTTTCAGTAGTTGTCTGAATAATTAAAATGAATTGTCTCCCATAGCTTTCTGTTTCATTTTTTTCTGTAATGTTAAAAAATTTTACAAGTAGGACATATTTACAATTCTAAAATGCGTGGTTCTAGATTTAAATCTCCAGAATGGAGGATAAAGAAACTGAAAAAATATGTGTGAATATATGCACTCCTTACTTTAAGAACTTTAAGTTGCGGTTTTTTATTTTACTATACCATCAAAGTTTTTGAATAGAAAAGTTAATGTTAGTAATCTTTTCATAGCTTTTCACTTGATGATAACTAATTATGATCCATAAAATAACAAAATAAATCTAACACTGTAATAACACATAGCCTATATAAATCGTCGAAGTTATTGATGTCCAAAGTCCGACAGGAAACACAAGAAGCTAAAAAAGGAAGTGAATGGTCGCAAAACTGTAAGTCGCGTCATCGATAGCAACAGCGGTTGACTCCTTCTGTATGATTTATCGGTCTTATGTCTAATATCCTCTGGGGCACGACCGGTCCCATTCTGTTTACACATGTCTTTACCCAGCTATAACTCACCCTGGGACGCGTCACGATCACCTTAAACTGTAATACCGGAAATGAAAGAACAAATAAAATGCCTAACCTCACACTTATCCATCTTCGAAAAGACTTAGCGAAATTGCTCCGTCATAGGATGACTTTTGGGGTGATGAAGGACGAAAAAGACTACTTCAGGATTCGTATAGGTGCACTGGGGATAAAGCAATTTTTTCGTTCATTAAGTCCCTTGGTGCATCTAAAACAAAACGTGCAGTGATGTTTTCTTTTATCTTTCTCTAATAATAGGTACGTAGGTATTATTCTTTTTATTAAAGCTGACCTTTTTATACCCAAAAGACATACATAATTATTGCAACCAGAAAAAGAAAATAAAATTAGTCACGGAAGAAAATTTTATTCCCCTTCTTTTTCAATTTTAAACGTCCTTCTTGATTGGAACATCTATAAAGGGATGCAATACGTTTATAAAATAACTTAATTTGACAAATTTCCTAGGAGTAATAAGTTTCCTCCGAGATACTTAAGGAGTGTCTACGTAAAGTGGCTCATTTTATTTCAAGTTCTATACATTCTTCTACGATCCTCGCCCTTACGCCAATAAAAAATCACCTCATTTTGTGGAAAATTTACGTGACTTTCGTCCTACAGTGTAAAATGTCAGTGTATGCACTGTAATCGTAACACTTTGTTGTAGTGAACGTTAATGCATTGTCGTTGTAAACTGCAAGTGTACATGTTAGGCCTTAGTGATATCGATCAGATAAAACACCGTCTGCCTGATTACTGCCTGAGAATCTAAAGCACAACTAATCAAACAATTGAAACCAATCTCAACTTTCTTGAATTTCTTGCTAAATTTATACAGTATTTTTCCTAATTCATTTTATTGTTTCCTTTTCTCTCCTTGTTCTTCTGTAAATAAAACACTTTGGCATCGATTGAAAACACTTTTTTTTATTTGGTAAAATCACTTCAGCTGTATTACTATTATTACTATGTGAGTGCCTAATACTAGATATTAATTACACGATATTAACTAATTATTAATAACAATAGTATTCATAGAATTCTATACAAAGTGAAATTTGTTTTATAGTTTGTATTATAACGAATTTAATAATGAGAATATATAAATCTAAGATAACAGAAATGAATAAAATAAATAACAGTAAGTAACCCTAGCAGCATCTAAGTAGCAGTAACTGTGATCGGAACTTTGATTGAGTAGTTGTTACAACTACAACTAAATTTATGACTTTATAGGTTTAATTACTTCAATTCGGAATATTTTAGTAATTGTGTAGTTGTTTATACTATTTATTGGAACTATGTAGTTCCATTACTTCTAAGTAACTTTTAAAGTATGTGAAATGGTATTGTCACTTAGTATAATTACTTTAAAGTCGTTGCAACTTCATAGTGTTATTATGACTGTAGCAATAACTTGCCCGATGCTATTTTCAAGTTTTTAAAACTTTAAAGTAGTACTGAAAGTTCCTGCCACCTGTCTGAAACCATTGCTTAACCCTTTAAAGTAACGGAACCTTACAGTAGTATTGAAAGTAAAACTTACGTTTTTGCTACCCAGATGAATCACTTTAAAGTGATTTTTTGTAAACTACTCCATCTCCATATTTACTTGTAAAATATTGCAGGCCATTAATCAATTCGCAATTTGTTATGATTGTTATTAGATGTTTTACTACATAACCTTCAATAAAAATAACAAATTGTGCCGTAGGAATTGTTATGTATGTAACTTGAAGTTGGCAATCTTTATTTGTAGTGATATAACTAGCCAATCATGGTCCGTCCGTCAGTACCAACTTGAGTTGGCTTGGAGGACACACATCCTGTACAGTGTATACATTGTGTATGTAATGTTCCCTGCTTATTTAATATTAATAATTAATTAATGACAATAATTGAGTATCTTTTATTTTAACACATAAAAGAACATAACAGGAATAATAAACATTCAATCAGATCCCAATTTTGTTCATAGTCATTCTACAATAAACAACCTACCTGTAATAAATATTGATTACAACTCAGAGAATGAAATCGCAAATGCTACCAAAAAATTAAAAAATAAGTTAACCTCGGGTATTGACATGGTTCCTAGTTTCTTAATTCGCGATTGCTCCATTATATTTGCTAAACCCCTGCACACATTGTTCAACCTCATTCTACATACATCTACTTATCCTAATATTTGGAAGAAGGCGCGTGTTTGCCCTATTATTAAAAAAGGGAATCCTTCTCTAATAAATAATTACAGGCCAATATCTGTATTGAGTAATTTTTCTAAAATATTTGAGTCAGTTGTTTACAATATAATTTATTCTCATGTTAGACAATACATATCACCAAATCAGCATGGCTTCATCTCACAAAGGTCAACAATAACCAATTTAGCTTGCTTTACTCAATACGTATCAGAAACGCTGGATATTAAAGGGCAAGTGGATGTGATTTATACAGATATAGCAAAAGCTTTTGACCAAATCGATTTACATCTACTTTTAAATAAATTAGAAGCAATTGGATTATCTCAGTCTTTGATAAAATTATTATATTCTTATCTTTTCAATCGCAAATCTTATGTAGAATATGGTAGCGTTTTATCACTTCCTTTTACACCAACTTCCGGCGTTCCTCAAGGATCAAACTTGGGCCCCTTACTTTTTTTAATCTTCATTAATGATCTTTCGTTAAATCTAAAATGCGAACATTTACTTTTTGCAGATGATCTAAAGATTTTTCAACGAATAGAAAGCAAAGATGATTGTATATGTTTACAAAAGAATATTGCTCAATTAACAAAATGGTGTAAGGACAATCGCCTCAACCTAAATGTAGATAAGTGTGCTGTTATGTCATTTACCAAAGTGCATTGCCCAATAATTTATGATTATAAAATAAATAGTCACATTTTGCATCGCTTAAATACATTTAAGGATTTGGGTATTGTATTTGACGATAAACTTAGTTTTACTGATCACATTAATCAGACAGTATTAGCAGCAAGCAGATCTTTAGGATTTATTTACAGAAACTGTAAAGATTTTACTAACGTATTCTGTATGAAAATTCTATTTTTCGCATTTGTTAGATCAAAATTAGAATATGGGTTCTTAATTTGGTATCCCATTTATAATGTTTACATTAACAAAATAGAATCTATACACCGACGTTTTGTGAAATTTAACATTTATTTGTCAACAGGAGTGTATCAAAAACATGAATTCGAATATACTGTATCGCTTAATACGTTGAGTATGATATCATTACAGACGAGAAGGATAATTCTTAGCATTAAATTTCTTTACAATTTATTAAATGACAAAATTGATTGTCCGAATTTGTCACATAAAATCTCATTTAATGTACCCAGACAAAATTATAGAAATGCCTTATTCTTTTATAACAGGTTTAGTAGAACCAATATTCTACGAAGGAGCCCTGTAACTGTGATGTGTTCAAATTTTAATTCTATTTGTAGTGAATGCGATATTACGTCCGATAGTAAGTATATCTACAATTATTGCAGCTGTTATAAATAAATACGATGAATAATTGATGTATGAATGGTTAATTGATTATACTGTTATTTTTAATGTTTTATGTTTAATTTACTTTTATGTTTAATTTAAGTATAAGGTCACAGATACTTATTTAATTGTGTACAGAATATTTCCTAATTTTAGGTTTAACCTGTGAGGAAATAAACAATTATTATTATTATTATTATTAATAATATAAAAATGGTTTCTATCATGTGTATCAACTTATAAGTATTTTTGTCATATTTTATTACAGACATTTTTTATTAAAAAATATATTTAAAGAAGTGCGTTGTTATTTTTCGACCCATCAACATCACATTCAACAGAAAACTTGCAATGGTTTATAATTTTGGTGTACTGGAATGACAAAATAATCAAACAATTAATCGCTTTTTGTAGTATTAAGTACGTATTACAAATAAAATAGTAATCCATTTTGTGACACGATCACAGCATTAGTATATAGAAAATGATAGAGTATTTGTTAAGTCAAAAGTAAGATAGAGTAACCACACGACACGATGTGTCAAAGAGAAAAGAGAAAAGAAGTTCCACGAAAGTAGTAATTACTACGCCGCCACGTATCTGCTACCCAAAAGTTGTTCCCGGTTTTGGTTCTAGGCACGTAATGAAACCGTAGTAATTACGTGCTTATGACTATTGGCAAAAACTTAATAGTTCCACTGGTAGTTGCTGGTAGCGATGACTAAGAATGCTGCTTGGGTAAGCATTTCTCGTCTTAACATGTCTTCGACCCGTGAACTCGACCGTCCCACTCTAATTTTCAACTTTTCATCTACGCACTAATCACTTGACATCCGACAATTCGGCCATCCTGCAGATCATCCGCCTCAGATATAGAACAGCATCTTCGAACACGTCGCTGGTTCATGGCCTCGTATGTACTTAACACAGGTTCATGTTGTCCAAGAATCATCGTGGTGTCCCACCTTGATGACATCGTAGCTCCTTGAGGTTTCGCTTTGTTTGCCTTATATGGTCTTAGAAACTTAGGTTTTAACTTTAAACCTGGTCCAAACTGAGTTATTTTAGAAGCCCGAAGACAGTCAACTTTATAAATATTAGCCAGGAGGCCGTCTGAAGGTGTATGTCTTGCGGATTTCTTGTTATACCTTAAGTAATTGAAGCTTCGCTTCTTCTCCGTAATTTTCTCTTTGTAATAATCTTTGTTTCTTCGCTTAACAATTCTATTATCTTTAGATCTTTTTTATTTTTTAGCATTTTCACACCAATTAAATCCCGTAGTTCTCTGGTAGGTTGAGTTGGTGGTTGAGTTATAATATCCTTTATTGGATTTTAAGACAGTATACTTTTTGTTGTATCATAAGCTTGGACATTACTTCACTTGTTGATGTTGGTTTAGTAGGATACAACAAAACGAACTTAATTAATAAAACTAAGTATCTATTTATAGCTAATATTTGCTTATATTGTTTACCCATGGATTCTAACGGACCTTAGTGATGAATGTATGCAAGTCGTTCCATTGGAGTAATTCCACAAGATCTTCTATGTCTTCTATCCATTCATTCGACAAGATAATCACCACTACCATTCAGAGGAGTCAGAAATACGGGTTAGAGGGGGCGGATAGCCCCGTCTAACTTAAGCAAGTCATTTGACTCATAAAAGCAGGATTGCCAACTCTGGTCGAAAATGGTTTCAACTTTTTCGTATAATAGAGTGCTCTGGTCAATACTGGAGGTTATTCATTGTCTATGACATATCACCGAACGAAAAAAACGCAGAAAAGGATCTGTGGTCATATCGCCGAAGGTTGGTCAAAACGTCGTTAAGAGGCCTGTGGACATATCGCCAAAAGTAGACAAATCGCTAAAAACTAGAAAAACGACGCTGAATAGATCGGAAACAAATCGCCGAAAGTGATCAAAACGTCGAATGGTATATTTGGATAAATTAACGAACGCGATCAAAACGCCGAAACTCATCTTGGAAAAATCACCAAAAGTGGTCAAAACGCTAATAGATCCGGCGATTTGTCAACGGAAGAGTTCCGGTGTTTTAAAATCACATTCGGTGATTTGTCTACAGATGTGTTTCGGAGTTTTGACCACCTTCGATGATTTGTACGATGATCTGTAAGTTCGACAAAGTTGAGAGTTCGCCATCGACGCCACGTTTCAGATTTATTCGACATCACTTTATGCTTTCGGTTATTTGTCGGTAAAAATAGTTCCGACGTCCCTATTACCATTAAACTTGAGAACCGTATCTGCAACGTCAAAACCCCTAGTCAGTGCCGGCCGTCTAGGTTAATAAACACGAATCTGGTTTTCGCGTCTTGGTGAATTAATGCTGCTGTTTTGACGTCTTTTATTTATTATGAGAAATTATTACCTTATGACCCTTTTAGAGCTTTTGAGTCGGCAATTTAAGGGCAGTGGATTTCCTTTAGACACAAAGAATTTATTCTTAATATTTGCTTTTACCTACAGCGAACGCTAGGGGGCGCTATCGCTCAATTTGTCTGATTGTACACGTATTTTCCGTTTAAAAGGTGAACTTTGGGGGTCAGAAAATGTATATCTAATATTATTTTTCTTCTATTTTGCATTCCAAACAACCCTACAAAATTTAATTTTAATACTAGTATAAATAAAAGTGGAATTGTACTTTTTTTTTATGGAAATGCATTAACCACCTACAACAGTCTCTAAGTATACCATATACTTTTGGCACTTGTACCGCCTTTCCAATGGCGAGAGGTCCTGGTGAAAACGCTCACCTTACTCGTCGGAGTCTATAGACAGTTGTTATGTGAAATAATCTAAATGGCAATACAGTAAATGTGCTGTTAAAGACATGAACTTGTCAATGGTATTGAAGGATTGCATCATATCATGCACTAGTACTTTAAAGTTTTCTAATCTTCCATTTTTTAATATAAAACTTTTTACACACAATATACATTATATTATAATATCACCAATGAGATATTTTCAAATTCTGTTAAAGAACACTGAATTGAGTACCCTTAAGTTGATACTAAACATGTACAGACACGCAGAAACTAGGTTCCAGCAATCTATCGAATACCCTTGGTAGATCCTGGAACTTCCGGGGGGGGAAGAGGGGGGGAAGAGAATAGGAGAACTAGGTTCCGTAAAGAGAATAGGATCCACTGTTATACGACAAAGGCAAGCTCTTGGCTGTAAAATGGCCACAGCTCGCTAAGGTTCAATTTCCTGCTATCTCTCCAACCCCTTATCCCACTAGAATCCGATGCAACTTAGCTTGTGCAACCTACTGGCCTAGGGTTACTACCCTACAAAAGATCAACCCGAGTTGTCTTTGTAACCTGAAAGGACTAGTTGTAAAACCGTTGCTAATTGTCCGTTAATGTTAAAAATTGTGTGTCTGTAATATGTTTTTGCTATTTCCCCAATCTTTATTAACTAAAATGCATCCCTCTTATCATCTGCATCTTATCTCTTGCATCTTTTTATTGTAAACCTTATAACTTTTATATAATTTTCTAAATTATTTGATTTTTTTGATATTTGGTACCTAGAACATAAATACTACTGGAACTGTACCTAGCTGCTTATTCAAGTTATTTCATGCAATTGGACGCAATCCAAACCATCTTCAGATAAACTACTTTTCATTAATTTTTGAATGTCGGGTTTGAACACCTAAAAGCAGTTGTAAAAAAATATATCAAAATTTTTTGTGTTCCTGAATGTCTTACCTCCTGTGATTGTCGCTTCGCTCAACTTTAGGGAAATAGTTCTTATACATTTAAATACTGTGTGAATTTTTACAATTTTTTTTGACTAGCCAGCACTGGAAAATTCCCTATTTCATGTTTAAGTCAACATTCTGCAAGCAATCTCCTCAAAAAAACAGTAAAATAGTATATTGTGTTACTATGTGCAAAAAAGTGCCAATTTCTCACGAGTGCGAAGAAGTTGCGGAATGAGACGAAGTCGAATGCCGCAATCATACGATTGTGAGATTGGCGTTTTTGCACACGTTACACACTATACTTTACCTACGATCACAAAAAAGTAATAAAACACCAAAAGATAAGAAAAATATTAACCTAGAATTTACACTCGCATTCATATTTTTACATGAAATCTCTGGCAATAAATTAAGACAATGTGAGCAGCTCCCACGATGTTTGGAGTTGTACAAGTGTACAGTCAATTTTCATATCATTTGATTCACTCACTAAATCTAGAATTTCGAAAACGAAAAAAGTAAATATTAAATTTTTATAGACAATAGTAATAATATGTTTACAATCTGTATAATTTCAGTCAATCTACTATTTAGTACAGCTAAACAATCATACGTATGTGCTCGTTTTCAAAAGTAATTTTTTATCACAACTCAGTTGTCAAGGTTATTAACCCGTTTGCCTCGTAATGTAAACATATTCTGGCACTGCAGATATAGTGGGTGGCAAGGAGAGTTTTAGTGTACCTATCGCGCTTGAACTTCTGAATTATGTAACAACTTATAAAAGCTTTTATTGTTTTTATTATAATTTAGCAATAATAATGAATAATATTATATTAACAATTATATAATAATGTAAAAATTTATCAATTTTACGTTAATTCAATAAAAATTTTATAATAACTTTATATAGTAATAATAACTAAATTATGGCAAGTTACCTCGATAGCTCAACGGTAGGAGATCTGGCTTAGCAAGCAGACGGTCCAAGGTTTGATTCCCCGCCGGAGTGATAATTTTCTAGATGGATTTTCATTTAAAATATAATTTAATGTAAAACATTAACAAAATAAATTAACCTTTATCTAAAATTTATAACTTTTATATTTCAAATAATTAATATTATAATATTGCATGTGCTGACATATATGGCGTTGTAATAGAACTACTGATCGTGCGATATAATTTCCATTTAGTTCGGAGATTGTAAGCAATGAGTCATTTTTATAGTTACTAGACTGTGCGAAATGTGTAATTTTCTATAGTGGTCGTAGATAAAATTCATTACTCGCAAACTAGATGAGAACGGAGAAAACTGAGAAATAAGTTTTCTATTTTTAACTTCTACTTTCGAATAAACTAGTTTTATCCAATACCCAGACCCTTGACACTGTCTTATTATTATTATAAACAGAACTTTATATAAAAATCCTTATTTTTACAGATCAATCTGGCGTTCTCTTTAAAACGTAATTAATTTATTATTATCGTATTGACCGCCATGCGCAAAAAATGTAGTATACTGTAATTAAATATGGTAATGCGATTTATTGATGCAACATAAAAATGCGATTAAATCAATAATGAAAATATATAAATTTAAAATAACAGAAACGAATAAAGAAATAAATATTAAGTAAGCGTCTTTCATCTTTATCGTCTTAACATGCCCTCAACACACTACTGACCCACTGCACCCTAATTTTTAGCTTTACCATTTCATATCCCACATCTGTTGACCGATTTGTTCTCTTGTTATTACATATTCGAGTGCTTTAAATTAAATCTTCTTTTAATTAAACTTAATCTACAACGTTGAGTTTGCATAAAGTAATAAATGTTAAAAAGAAAGAACAAACCAAAGAAACTCAAGAGTAAGTAAATCACCGTATTCGATGAAGGAAGTTTAATTCCAGTAACACTTGCAGTCGAGGTATGCAATTACCCTTAAGTGGTATTTTGCAGAATAAATTTTGGTGTATATGCGTAGGGTAAACGTTACTTCTGCAGTTAGCAAGCTGAGACATTCTATTAAAAAACGTGAAGAAATTACAATAGGGTTTTTTTGTGTACAAAATTCATGTTCATGCAATTTTTTCAAAAATTATTATCCAGACAAAACAGTACCGTTAATAACTCATGAACACATGTATCCCATGGGAATATAAGAAATACTCGAATATTTTTCATTACAGATTTATAGGCTAATAACGCCGATACAATAGTATATTGTGTTACAAGTAGAAAAGTGCCAATTTCTCATGAGTGTGAAGAAGTTACGGCATGAGACGAAGTCCAATGCCGCAATCACAAGAGTGTGAAGTTGGCGTTTTTGCACGCGTTACACACTATACCTTATCTACTACAACAAAAAAGTAATAAACCACCAAAAGCTAAGAAAAATATTTAACTTAGAATTTATACTCGCATTCATATTTTTTACGTAAAATCTCTGGCAATAAATTAAGAGATGTAATGTGAGCCGCTTCCACGATGCTTCCACGATGCTTGCAGGTGTACAAGTGTATACCCTATTTTCTCATCATCGGATTCAGTCAGAATACATCTAGAATTTCGAAAACGACAAAAGTAATGTTTAAAGACAATAGTAATAATACGTTTACAATTTGTATAATTTTAATCAATTTACTATTTAGTACTTAAAGCTAAAGAATCATACGTATGTACTCGTTTTCAAAAAGTAATTTTATATAAACAATCACAATTTAATTGTCAATGTTATTAACCCCTTTGCTGCGAAATGTCAACATATTCTCGCATTCCCAGGTATTGTGATGACAAGGAAGGTGACTTGAAAGGTTAAATCGCGCTTGCACTTTGTGAATTATGTAGCAAATTATAAAAGCTTTTATTGTTTTTATTGTAATTTAGCAATAGCAATGAATAATATTATATTAACAATCATATAATAATGTAAAAATTAATCAATCTCACGTTTATTGAAATCTTCTTCTTCTGCGTGCCGTGCTCTGTTGCAAAGCGTTAGCATTTCCCTCCTCCTATACTTGTGTTGTGCGTGTTCAGTGATCACAAGTATAGGGGACCTACAGCTTAAGGTGGACTCGGAACCACCCCAAGCACATAGTACTTGGATTTTTTATTAATTTCAGGGAAATTTCTTGGGCAAAGTATACCTCGGTGGTTTACCACTGCCTTCCGAGGGAGATGCGATTTTCAAAAATCCGGTGATATATGGGCCGGCGTTTCAACTCGGATTCCTTGGTCGGTAGTTCCGCACGTAACTAACCGAGCCACAATCGCTCTCAATTGAAGTAATAATTTTTAATAACTTCATATAATGAGAATAACCAACTCATGTCTAGACGCGTACGTAGCTGAACGGTAGAGGCCTGGCTTAGCAAACAGGCAGTCCAGAGTTCGATTCCCAGCGAAAGCAATAATTGTTCTACCTTTATCAAAATTTTATAACATTTTATATTTCAACTAATTAATAATATTATAATATTGCAAGTGCTGATATCTATGACATCTATGGCGTTTTAATAGGACTACTGATATTGAGAAATAATTTCTCACGGTCATTACCGTTCAGTTTAGAGATTGTGAGCAGTTAGTCATTTTCACGGTTACTAGATTGTGCGGAATGTGTAACTTTCTATGGTGGTCGTAGATAAAATATATTACTATCCCTGATATGATGATAGAGGTGTGATAGGGTATCAATTGTCTGAACCATTGTACCATGAATATCCTCTGTAATATGAAATGATCACCATGATCATATTAACTAGTAACTTTGTAGTTGTCAAGGCTCGAAACTTCCCTAAGCTCATTTTCTAATTTTCTCTCATCTAAAACGAAAACTGTCAAAATTAAAATTCGTTAAACAAGAACTTATTACGCTATTACGGCCCTCATTTTGTTCCGGACACTACATGTGGATGCAATTTCCTGGTCCGAGCGTAGAAGTGCTAACATCATCTTTAAAAACTGGAATGCTTTAATTCTAATCTCTCAAGTATAAAGTAGAACTTTAAAGAAACATTTAACTGTTCCAGACACTACTCTATTTGGACGTACATTTTCTAAGTGGTACATTCTAATCCAACATAATCTAATAATCTAATCCTAACATAAAAATCTGCTCTTAATCAATAGAATGAAACTGAAATTGAAAGGAATTTTAATTTCAGCATTATCCATGAATTTTTGATACCCTGGAATACTTTTTTTTGCTTTAAAAAATTATTATAGTAATTTAATAATATGCTGTCTGTTCCTGACACTACGTTCCGGACACTACATCTTTTTTCCGCTATAAAAAAATTGTTAGAAAATATCGAGTTATTTGTATTTAATGATTTACATTAGATTATATTTTGAATGCAAATTCATACAGAAAAATTTATCATCTCGGCTGGGAATAGAACTCAGGTTCTCCGTAGCTCAGTTGGTATAGATACCACCTAGACAGTGGAGGGTCCTGAGTTCGATTCCCAGCCGAGACAATAAATTTTTCTATATGAATTTGCATTCAAAATATAACCTATTGTAAATCATTAATCAACTTAATAAAAATTAACTTCATCTAAAATGTATTAGTATTTAATGGTATAACTTTTAAACTTAAATAAAAAAACAAAACTTAGAGACTTTATAAATATTCAAAATGACAATTTTAATAATAATAACATAAATTCTAAATATCTTTATTTTTAACACATGAAATTAAAATATTTTTCCAAAATTATGATTGATGCATAAAAAACATCAAAATTATACAATTTTGGCAAAAGAGGAACTCAGGACTCTCAGGAGATGATTTAATAATATAGACATTTTTAAATTGAGTTAATTGTTTTAAACAAAAATATATGTATATTAATACGAGATTTAAAATACTTTAATTTTTAAGGGATTGAGATTAAGAATATTTTAACTTCAAAGATTTTCGATTTAGATGTTTTTCCAACCAAAATATATATTTCGTGCCTATATATCTCGCTCGAAAGAATGTACCCGTTTTGCTGAACTAACCTCCGAAAACGTCGCTACACTTACAATAATGTCAGTAGTCGGAAGTATGGACTACGACCAGAACAACCAAAGAGAAAATATGTCTATGGAAGCTCTTCGAGTCAAAATACCGCGGTAGAAGTGATCAATTATGTTTTCCAAATCGATGATGATAGTGTTATTCAGTGTAACCTTGGCAGGATTGCCATTGAAATGCTTATCGACTCTGAAAGCAAAAGTAATATTTCAGATGATAAAACATGGACCGAACTGAAACGTGCCAAAATTAGCCAAAAGTCCGAGCCCAAGCCAAAAACTCAGCGAAGCTGCTTTTCGTTTATGGAGGTCAAAAACCACACACATTGTGGGTTACACATTTCCAATAGGGGAAAATAACGAAATATCAAAATCTTGTGTAATAGAGAATGTCTCCGGATGTCCGGATGTTTTTGAAAATCAACTGCTAGTGCTCTGTGTGCTCTTAAAATTGGTATATGAATCAATGCTATAGGAGATTTTTCGAAATTTATGAACGCTGTAGTTGATATTTACATTAATGAGACTATTATATGCACTATGTGCATAGCTATAGCTAGCAAATATCAATAATCTTAACATATTTTTATAGAGAACGATTCTGATCTGATTGGATACAGTAATATCACTTCATTTTAAGGCAAAGATTCGCTATAGCCTGATATATTTTGCAACGAAGATCAAATAGTTAGAAGTGAGACACACACAGCTGACTAATAAATGCTGTATGTATTTGCAGATCTAACTTGCAAGCAAAATGTAATTGCTGCTAACGTGTATGAGTCAGAATAAGGTTGTGACTGAAATATGATATACACTGTTACAATGGAATGTTCATTAGCTTTAATAATTCTGTGTATAAATAGTAATAATAATGCGTAAGTATAGGATATTCGTGATAATGCACCTAATATTTAATTAAAAGAAAAATAAAATATAATATTATCAAGTATCAGCGATATTGTTCATTTTCTTAATCTAATTAGTAATTATGATGTTATCGTCGTTTGCGATCACGGTTGAATTACTAAAACAAAATTTATTTGGTAGGTAATTTCTTAAATAATTTGATATGATTTAACAAAATTTTCTTGCTACATACGAGGGTGATCCCAGAAGTACCCGACCTGACCAAGAGGTGGCGGTAGTTGTTTGAAAATATCACTGTATTGGAAAGTACGCAGTCTATAAAGCATATGTTTCAACTTTGAAAGCGCCACGTTGTTCAGTATTTGTTTGGCAGCCATCAATAGTGAACCTGCTGAACAGTATATTCCGTTACAAAACCTATCGCTCTGAATGCTTGCCTATTCGCACGAAGCTCTATTGCATCGACCGTACGCCTATTTTACCCGCCTGTACAAGATATGAACTGTTTCATGTTTCACTCTTCGCGACAAAGTGAGTTCCCATGCCAATAATTCTTATTTGTCGCGTGTCCACTGCGGTCCTGGGCAGGGTTCCTCTGCGGGGCCTCCTGACTTGTGGGGCCTGAAGCGGCCGCTTCCAACGCTTGTGCCTAAATCCGCCACTGGAAATAAGATTGAATTATATTAAATCAAGGAATAAAATAAAATACCATAAATAATAATAGACCACGCATAATATGAACTTATTTTAACAGTGTAGCCTGCATGAGTAATTGACCATCGAAAACTATTGCCATGGCGCCTGATAATTAGGCAATTGTATGAAGAAAAACCCATATCTTATCATCGTAACTGTTAAGATATTTTACAAAGTAGAAGACATTATACGATGGGGTTTTTACTAAATGATAGAAAAACTTAAGTTGAAGTACCTACGACGAGATTTATTTAATTTTATGTTTATCAGGCCTGCTTTGATTAGTCGAAAATATACTAACTTAAGCAATTTTTTTCTAAAACAGATTACGTTTTGTAAAGATATTCAAGTCGTAGGTACCTACAGAAAACCTATCTTAACAAATTGCTTTTTGTCCCGTGTCACTATTTACATGAATAAAAAAGTTACTTTACAGATACGAACACATTACTTTTCTACTAGCGAATCTTCCCCTTAAAATCTAAACATACAATGAATTAGAAGCATTCCCTACACTATATAGGGAGAGTAACGTGAAATTCGTATTTTTCTTTCTGTATATAGTGTCCGGAACACCCGTAAAAATTAAATAAGTAGACTATGAAAAGAAATATCATCTACAATTTGTTTGTTAATTATTAATTGAAGTGTTTATGAAATTTGAAAAAGTTAAAAAATGATTTGCGAAGATATTAAAAACCGCATTTTTCTGTACCGGACGCTACAATAACATTGATTGTATTTGAAAACACTTAAAGAACAAAATCTCTTAGTTAATTAAATTTTTTTCTCTCACAAATTAAACTATTGTGATCACTTTTTGCAGATAACACAAAAATTAAAACAATTCACCACCTACTATGAGCGCTGGAGATTATACGCATAAACACTACAAGAGGCAATAGATGAATAACAAATATTTTCCTGTTTCATAGCGCCGTACCACATATGCCTGAATATGTTTGTGCATGTCTAGTTATGTTTTGTGAGTTGTGATGTTTTGGTAATTCAAGAGTATAATAATTTTGCTTGAAATATAAAAACAATTTTCAAGTTTTTTACATTCCTCCGGAGAATGGCCGTTTACCTAAAATAGAATAGGATAACTTACATGAAGTGAAATTACTACAATAAAACAAATAAATATACCACCAGGGTTTAAACGGAAATGAAAGCGAACACAGATATATTTGTAAATGTGATGTTTGAATTAATAACTAGGGAAACCTCGTCAAGACATGATGGTCAAAAGCATTGAAGGATTTCCCTATATACAACATTCCATGTGTGATTACAATCCTTTGGATTTTAGTGAGTGATTTTTTAAATAAACGCAACCAAACATAACCAGTTGAAAATTCTAAGCCTAGCACACCTCTCTCCCAGCTTACCCTCCTATCTTCCGAAATATCTTCCTCTCTGGCTTACCCCTCCCCGCCGGTTTATTCTACATACGGAAATTCTACCTTACGAAATGATAAATCAATAAGAATAAAATCAAAAATCGATCTCGTTTAAAACATTCTTGAAAACGGCTACTACAAATTTCCTGCGTTTTATACAAACAATATGAAACTGCTCTGAATAAGCAATTGGCATCAGCTATTATTTGTAAATTCGTCCTTTCTCCATAATTTTCAACGCGCGTTTCATGCAGGTTTTGTCTACGCAACCTAACAATTTTTTAAACATTAACCTCTTATTAATGATGGAAGTGGACGGCTGCATCACCCTTTTATATCTATAAGCAGGAATAGTTACAAAACTCACCACCATAGAAAGTGGGAGGGCGTTCCAAGTGAATGTCCGATTCGTCCGTCTCAAATTAAACATTTCTTTATCAAATTAAAAATATAAACATTGAAAATATAAAAATTAAGTAGTGTTGGCTAATCTACACAGCGAAAGCTTTAATATAAAAACAAGAATCGCTTAGATCGGCCCGGTGGAACTCTCAAACGAGCTGGAACAAAAATAAGCCTTGCGTCTTAAATATATAATCAAGTAGTACAAAAATAAATTCATTGGTTGTTTGACCATTTTAAAAAGAAATTATATTTTGTGCGTAGTGAGCCTCACATGTTGACAGAACCACTATTATTTTATTTTGATTACCACTGGTTTCAAAATGGCGAACATTTTTTATCTCTGATTGTATTCGTTGACGGTAACTTTCTTATCTCAGCTTCGATAAGTCTTGAATGAGATAAAAACTGTCATATTAGGCACATTATAGGCTACAATTATGTATAACATCCCAAAAAAATTATTCCTTCATAATAAATCTCAACATCAAAGTTTTGTATCATAATCGCTGAAAAAGCTATATTCAGATATTTTTTAAGGGAGAAGGCAGTTTGTTGAATTTGTTTTTGCAAATACTTGTGTACCAATAGTCTGTGTCATAAATATTTGAACTTTGAGACTTGTGTATTTTTTTTCTACAGGGTCATAATAGTTTTTGAGAATTTCTCTAACGTGAAGGTTAAATATTGCGTAGCAATTGCTCCCGGTTACTCACTGGTCAGAGCGAGGTTGCCTATCCACCCTCTACTAACTAACCAGGTTAGTACCGGAGCGATTAACTTAATACGTGCCCACTTGCCGGCACCCCCCCCCCACAGTTCCCTTTCGTACGGGACCAGTGCCTCGTCCAGCATTAAGACTATTCCCCCAACCTAGGTTAGGTACATCGCAACCCTACAGATCTCTTTCATGCCTTCATAAGTTCCTTCACCAAGCCTTAGTTGGGGCCATTGCCCGATCGAATCCAACCTCAGATGTGGCAGGACTTGGTTAGTATACAGCATATAATTGTAGCCTATAATGTGCCTAACACCACAGTTTTTGTCTCATTGTCCTAGGGCACCGCAGCTAAGAAGAAAAAGTTACCGCCAACGCTTACAAAGTACGAAAATCACGTGCTCTAAAATAAAAAAATATCCGCCATTTTGGAATCAGTGATAATCAAAGTAAAATAATAGTTGTTCTGAACTGGCAGGACTTGGTTAGTATACAGCATATAATTGTAGCCTATAATGTGCCTAACACCACAGTTTTTGTCTCATTGTCCTAGGGCACCGCAGCTAAGAAGAAAAAGTTACCGTCAACGCTTACAAAGTACGAAAATCACGTGCTCTACAATAAAAAAATATCCGCCATTTTGAAATCAATGATAATCAAAGGAAAATAATAGTTGTTCTGAACTGTCTACATATGAGGCTCACTACACACAAAATATAATTTGTTTTTAAAACGGTCAAGCAATCAGTGCTGTACCACTATGTATGGATTGACTCTTAAACAAATAAATAATACTCCAATGTCATATTGTTCCACCTGTAAGTCGGCTGCATCCGCACGTTGGGCCTGCGTAATGATAATAATCGTCCCTTCCCCTCCCTCCCGCTCAAGTTTCATTGCTTCTGAGGCATGGTTTACTAAGTGATGAGTAAGTGGCCTAAGTGATGGGTTGTAGCAAAAACTATTATTATTATTATATATGTAACTAACTAATATCGTTAACTACACCAATAAATGTACTAAAGATGATACAAGCCTTAATACTTTATAAAAAAAGTTACTAATCAATAGTCAAATGATGTTACAGTAATCATAAGTTTAACGTGCAACTTTCATGATTTAACGATGTTAGTAATTTAAACTTGAATTACTAATTAGATATGAAATGGGTGATTTAATTTAGTTGCAGTAACGTAATTAATTAAGATGATTTTGAATAATAATAATAATAATAATAATTACTACAACCCATAACCTAAACCAAGGCCCCAGAAGCTATAAGCTTGTGCGGGAGGGAGGGGGCGATTATTATTATTATGTAGGCCCAATGTGCGGCTGCAGCCGACTTATAGATGGAACAGCGCAAATCCCACATTTGTGTTACAGCTAAGGGAAACTGCAGAAAACCTTAACCAGATCTGCCAGCACCAGGAGTCGAACCCGGGCCGCTTGGGTGAAAGTCCGGCACGCCAGACATTACACTACCAAGGCTGTGTGAATACATATAAAAACCAGGTATATCCGAAATGCACCAGAAGTCTCCCTTGGTATTATAAGTAAAGCCATTGGTGACAATCAACAAAATATAATGTGACAAAGATTAATAGAATTCTACCTTCTTTGGCTAAAAAACCGTAGTCCTCGCCACAATAAGATGAATGTGTTTAAACAAAGTTACTTTACTGTGTTTGTAGTTAACAGCTCTACAAAACAGAAAACTTTAATGAATTACGGTTATTGTAGCTTTAACATAAGGTTGTTAACATACCTAACATAATTTTCTTACTAAACTATAGCTTTAAGAATGTACATCTACACCTTATACAGGGTGTAACTGATATAACTAGAAACCTCGTAATTGGGGGTGGGGGGCGGTAGCTGTAATGATTTAGAACATACAATACGAAACACGCAAAAACATATTTCTTTGTTTCTGCTTGTTTAGTATTTTTAGTAGTTACTTAAAATTTAAAACGCAATTTTCTAGAAAACTAACAGGAAGCGATATGTTGATAAGGAAAATATATTCTTAATCCTTACAGCTACCCCACCCCCCATTACGAGGTTTCTAGTTATATAAGTTACACCCTGTATAATACAGTGAATACACGATGGTTAGTCGGAATCTTATTTTAATACAAAATTAAGCCATTACAATTAATTAGAAAAAAGCTTTTTTTAAATAAACAAGTGGAAAAACAAGACAACTGTTGTTTTCAAATTATAGCAATACAGAACTTTATAAATCTACATACGGTCGTATTAAAAAAAATCTGGCTCTAGAGACGGAATCTTTTTTATATAACAAAGGTAATGGAAAATAATCTTGGTTGTCAAATGCAAACAATACACGGAAAAGGTAAGAATTGAGAAAATTTATTATTTTTTTAAATTGAATTATGTTTGTATTTACATTATCATCAAATTACAAATCTGATTGAAAATGAGATATATAATTGTTAAAATAAAACGTTATGTTAAATTTTCCGGCTATATTATCTGATTTATATTTGAAATTTTTAGATTTTTGATTATTTTAGTTTTGAAATAGATAGTAAAGACGTGTTGAGTATATTATTTGAAAACACTTTACGCTTCCAAATAAGAAACCAATAGCAAGGTAATAAGTTTGGCTAAAAGCTTTCTTGCAAATCTTGTAAAAGACAATATATAGAAGGGAAAAATTTATTCGGCATTTTTGATTTAAGGTCAACTTGCTTTTAGTATTTGTAACTAATTTAATCTAGGGTCAATCAATCTTAAAATTGCTTTAAAGTGACAGTAGAATGTAATTACCGATCACAATCACGTAAATGCATTTGGTAACTATAGTTACCTCATGACCTAGCTTCAGGGCCGGATTTCAGTTATTGGAGACCCCAGGGCTGAAATTTAGAATATAGCAAACATATACATTATACATGCATTAAATGTCTTGATTATATTATATCGATACCTCATGCGAAGAAGGTGCCGATTCAGATTTGCAGTGAATTTCAGTGAAAAAAGGTGCTGATTTAGAATTTCTTATGTAAAGTCGTATTTGAAATTTTGAATCAGCACGTATTTCACTACAAAGATCTCAATATACTATATTAATTTGAGAATTGTATTTCGAAAAATTATATATATACACCCGTGTCTCAAAATAAACGAGCAATAACGCAGAGTTAAACTGTTAAAATGCGCCAGAGATAGAATCTAAAACTGAAGAAAAAAAACTAGCTTGAAAAATATTTTTTTTAATGTGTAAGAAATTGCTTGCAATACTTGTTGTTAATACGGTCCTGGTATGTTTTACTTTAATTTAAGTAGCAAATAAAAGTGGCCGAGAATTGATATAACCAAAATTCCGAGGTGGAATATTGGTCTCGAGGCCAAGACTTTTGTAAACGATGACAACAAAGTCAGAGTTTTTGCTACAACTGATTATCTATTTTACACAACATAAGTGTAAAGGACATGTTTTATTTACGAAAGTATTTTAAGATCAACAGTTATCTCCATCAACTCATTCTTAGTATTCTGCAGCATAGACAAAATCGTGTTTTATTGACAAATTATTTCAAGTTCAATAAATATCTCATTCAAGTCCAATTATGTCGAGGATTCTAGAATCCTCGATATTATGCGACGTAATAGACTGTCTATCATGGTGTAGAGTCAGACTGAAAATCCTACTTTTTTTAAATAAGTTTGAAAGTAAACATTTTAGAAAAAAAAAGTTATCAGAAAAGTTTTCTCTACACATCATTAACTATCTCGTATTCAAATATTATACGTTATTTTTGAGGCACCCTGCATATATAATTATGTATTGTAACGAATAGTAAACCCACATATGACGTCATCAAGCATTCTAGATGTATGAGTCATCAACTGTAAGACTCATCAATAACACCTGCATGTATGACTCATCAATCAACACCTGCAAGTATGACTCATCGACACGCCTCATCGACGTGACTTATCAACGGCTGCATGTATGACTCATCGACACGTCATCGAATATTCTAGATGTATGAGTCATCGTATGAAAGATATAAATTGAGTCGCGATAGAAGGGGGCAGTTAATATTTGACCGGCATAGTGAAATGTACTCTGAATAAATTGTTAATAATTATTGTAATAGATAAATAGTTTTTATATAAATAGTCCTCATATAAATTTGTAAATATCTAGCATTTAAATAATAGTTCGTTAAATAGTTTATAGTTATAGTGTTTTTAATTAAGTGCATTGTAAATAATCTTTTCTTTATTAATAGACGATTTAAACAGCATTTTTGTTATTATTTTAAAAAGAACGTTACAGTATTATCATATTTTATTGTTGTTATATTGTTCTATGAGTTTTTTGTTAAAAATTAAAGTTTTCTTAGCATATAAAATGCGTTTGTAATTTGTTTGACTTAATTGCTCAATGCCTTGATTTGAACAATACAATCAAATTTTCTATAGTATGTCTAAAGATTTTAGACTTAAATCTCGTTACTTCTACAGAGCGTAGCGTAGCGAACGAGCAAAAGGTTAAATTAGATATTGTAAGGGGGAAATCAAATTTAAAAATTTAATCATTTTTATAAACTAATTATTGAAATCAATAAAAGTTAAATTATAATAATTTTATGAAATTGATAAAATATTTAATGTTCAATAAAGTTTTATGATTTTGTTTTATATTATGGTTTTATGTTTATATTCGGTGTCTTTCCTCGACAATATTTTTTTTAATATAAAGAAATAAAACAAAAACAAATTCTTAAATTTAGAAAAAAAATTGGTGGGGGAGGGGCTACAGATCACTCATCCCACCCTTAAATACGGCCATGCCTAGCTTTAACTTCGAGAAAGTTTAAAATTAATTACAGTGGTGGTGGGACCCCACTTTTTTTTGTTAGTAACTTGAACATATGTCAAATCGCTTCAATAACTTAATAAATATTATGGATATTTTTGCAAATTATCAAGATTTAGTAAAAAGAGTGATACGTAGTGAATTCTGGAAAGTGCTGTTCCAGACAAGGTTTTAGTAGATGAAGAATTTTGAAAATTAATAGCACATGTTAAATAATTTTTATTGTTGTTTGGTATTCTCTATTATTTGAGAATTTTGTTTTGTCGGTTTTGTAAGATCTTTATTTATTAGTTTATAGTTTCCAGAAGTCAAAACCCGGGTCTCTATTCAATCATCAACTCATTAACACTGCTAACATTCAACAACATTCCCGTCTTACTTTTGCCCAATAAAATATGCAAAAACAAATTACAAAGAATTAACCCATTTTTGTAAAATAACTAATAGTTTTAAAAACATAAAAAGATACAAAGCAACAATAGAAGGAAAATAGTAAAAGAAAAGATAGGGAGTTATAAATTGAAAACCGAAGAAATTAGAAAGTAGGAAATTAAGTAGGTAGAAAACAGACCGGACGTTATGAAAAATACAAAGAAAAGAGTCAAAAGTCGCAAGTTAAAAATAAGAAATATGGTAAGAACAAACATTGAAGGATCAAAGAATTTTACAACAGAAAAAGGAGTGCAGTAGGAATGTGTTCTCAGTCTACTATTGTTCACGTTAGTGATGGATGAGTTAATTAAAGAGATAGGAAACAAGATGAAAGAATTAAAAATAGGATACTGGAAGATGGAGGAAGTGAAATTGACAGAATTAATGTTCGCAGATGACATGATCGTTTTAGCTGATTCAGAACAAAACCTACAATTTAATTTAAACGTATAAAATTAAGAAATTACAAAAGTATAGTATGGCGATAAACGTGGGCAAAACAAAGAACATGATAATATCAAGTATGAAGAAAACACAAATTGAATAAGTCGAAAGCTATAAGTATTTAGGACCAGTAATAGAAGAAATGGTAAGATGGACAAAGAAATAAGTGAAAAACTGGGAAAAGCAGGGAAAGTATGCAAGATAATGATAACAACAGTTTTGGGTAAAAGATTTAAAGAGTAGTTAGTTTAAGAGAGTAAAAGAGTTAGTAAAAAAGTTATTAAGAAAATAGCAAGATCGACAATACTATCTATATATACTAGCAACGAAACATGGACAATTACAAATAAAAATAAATCAAGAATCTATTCAATGTACAGTTACGGCCAAATAAAAACGACCACCATTTTGACATTCTATGTTATTTTAATAAATTTTGGTAAATCAGGCTTTTAAATGATAGATGAAAGATATTGCAGTGGCAATTAGTTGTTGACCCTTCATAAAAATTTATAAAAGTTAAATACCTGTTCAACTTATATATCTGTTGCTTACATAAACAATAACGGTGGTAAACTCAAAGTAAAGATTATTTTATTACAAAAACTTTAAACCAATGATGTCAATATGAACAAAATTACAAATTTATTAAAATTAATATTTCAACGCTCTCCCATTGTTTTCAAGAATGGAGTTTAGTCTTCTGGGTAAGGAAGCTACTAAATTATAGGCATAATCCGGAGTGAAACTGTGCCACACCTCATGGATCGTATCCCACAAGTCCTCAGAATTTCGTGGGTGAAAATCATTGTTTCTATTTATTGTTTTCACCATCCTACCCCAAACATTTTCCATAGGGTTTAAATCGGCGCTACGTGGTGACCAGGGTAAAACTGTAACGTCATGTTGCTGTAACCATTCTGTTACTATTCGAGCAGTATGCACGCGGCAGTTATCATGTTGATACAAAAAGTTATTTTCCGGAAATACGGCATTTACTGATTGTAACATGATGTTTTCCAGAATGTCTATATAGGCCAATGCATTAAATCTGTTTACAATATTTATACACATGCCAAGTCCATCGGCGCTCATCCACCCCCAAACATTGCAAGAGAACCGTCCACTATTTCTCACATTTTGTGTGTATCGTTCATCATAACGAGTGTTCGGGGGTCTGTAGACTCTAACTCGACCGTTGTAACAGGACTGAAAAACCTTTTCATCAGTAAATACTACGTTTCTCCAAAAATTTATATCGTGCATGTAATGTTCTAACGCAAACCCAATTCTTTCTTCTTTATTTCTTTGGGTTAAAAAAGGTTTTTTAGCTGCTGGACGATTTCTAATGTCGGATGTAGTTTTGATGCGACGCCGTGCCGTTCTGACGGATCCTGGAAAATTTGTCATATGCCGTGCTTCTATCGCAGTTTCAAAAGGATGATTTTCCAAAAAGTTTACCAGGTTGTAATCCTCTTCCTCTGTAAAGACTTTTGGCCGACCAGTTCCTACTTGTCTTTCTAATGAATGTCTCAGATTCCACCTGACTTTTACATCGTGGATAGTGCTTTTAGATATTTGAAAACGGTCCGCCACCCTTCTTTCTGACCAGCCCTCCCCCAATAACGTAATTATACTACTTTTTTGGGCAATACTTAAATGAGGCATTTTGATTACTTGACAGTACCTTGACAATTTGAATTCTTAATACGTTATTTTTCATTTTTATGTTTCTTAGGTGATTTAATACCAATTCACGATGTCTGGGCTATTCCTCAAAAGTTAATAAAATCTGAATTTTGCAAATTGCTCTTGGAGTCTGGGGGGGGGGCACGTTTTGGTCTCCAGGGGGCCCCACCGGGCATTTGCCCGGTTGCCCGGCGGTCTAGTCCGACGCTGTTAAGCAATGATTTCAAACAGGTGGCAGGAACTTTCAGTACTACTTTAAAGTTTTAAAAACTTTAAAGTAGCTTCGGCAAAGCTACTTAACAGTAGCTTGTAACAATCGTTATACCACTTTAAAGTAATTATTATACTAAGTGGCAATACTGTTACTTTGAAAGCTTCTTAGAAGTCATGGAACTACACAGTTCCCATAAATAGTAACAACAGCTACATAATTATTAAAATATTCTTAATTAAAGTAATTAAAGCTATAAAGTCATAAATTTAGTTGTAGTTACGTAACAACTACTCAATGAAAGTTCCGCTCTTAGTTAGTCCTTAAATAGATGCTGCTTGAGTTAAAGTCTAAGACGTTGCGATCGGCTGACCTTCGAGTTTTCGACCAACCCAACTGGACTATAAATACCACACCATCAAATAATCTGATTTAAGTTTTATTTTTAAGATAGTCGCTACTATCATCTTTAGCACTATAAGAATAAACAATTTTCAAGTTGTAGCTCAAGCACTTAACAGAAAAAGTACATTATTTAAAGTACGTCATCCTTATTTGTCTAAGGAAAAAAGAAATTGTTGAAACTGTTTTTAATATAGTCTAGATTATTAAGAATACTTTAGAAGTGAAATTATAATTTGGAAGACTAATAGTTAGCCCAAGAAGAAAAAGGGGAGAAACAAAACAAATCTTTATTTGATAGGCGTTTTTTAAATTATCCCAACAAAAATTAAATTCCTTAGAGTTCCAACAAGAATGTAAAAAATCCAAACGACTATGCAAATTCAACAAGCTGCACATTTGAAACAGATAATGAATTTTATCGTGTTTTCATTTCTATGCAAAATTTGTTAGCAACTTATAAAGGGCAAGTATTTAACGGGAGAAAAACCGGCAACGCGACATTATTAAATCTAATATCGAGAGTTATTCTTGCAGCTCGGGGAGGCGGGTTAGATTAATGTGCTTTACATAGTAATGCTTTATTAATGGACTTCTTGATATACGAAGTTTTAGCTTCTACTGTCCACCGCTCCTACACAATGGATTTATTATTTTCACTTTACCAAATTGCCTAAATATACGCCGTTTAAAATCAATTGTAATAGATTCGTTGTCGTTGGTTTTATTTTTTTAGTGATTTGTCGAGCGATTGTATAACAAACAATGGTGAAACGCACGACTGTTATTACATTCTATAGAAAAGATTATTAGATTATAGATAGCTATGTGGAAATAGCATAGCTTTTAATTCTATCGTGACAAAGACATACATTGCTACACACGCGCATCATAAAGCCGCTAAAAAATTTGTGAGCTTAAAAAACATATTAATGCATAAAATTTTCATAAATCCAGTCAGATCTATGACAGTTTCATTTACAAAATGTCAGAGAGCGCATACAACACGTACAATTTGTCTGCGACGTGGGGCAAGTTGTAGCTATTGAAATAGTTACGGATGTTACAGATAGAATCTCATAAAGCTTCGCATTATCCGCTGTCTCTATTCTTGCATTCAGTGTTGACTTTGCAGACGCTAATGCTATTGTGCAGATAGACACGAGAGTTAATTCGCTAACTCTCACTAATAACCTAATTAATCTGAACGCAGATTGTCAGATTTTAACCCGGCAGTTATATCAAATCAGTCGACGATTTGTCGGTTATAAACAATGAATAAGATTTTAAACTCCAATCTTAATCTTTGAGACCGAGCACAATTTCTTATTTAGGAAATTATATCGAATAGAATCTCCAGAAATGCCGTCCGAACAGTTGTTAAAAGACAGAATGATTAATGATCTAAAGAAACGGTTAAATAATGTTATTAGTACAGAAAATCTATTAAAATTTTGCGAACAGCTAGCAGTGGTATAAAAACTTTTAATTTAAATAATAATAAAATAATGGATTTGTTAGAATGGGAAATCAACTAATTTGAAAATAAAATAAAATTATTTACTACTAATGGAAAGAATAAAAAAACTATAAAACCCACAGAATTATTACCTTTTTTTGTACTTTACACCGTATTGTATATTGCAAATAATTCTGTAACCTGTTGGTTATAGAGAGGATAAGAATTATAGAGGATAAATTATGTTAAACATTCTAGAATTATTTTTTCTTTAAATATCATCTTCTCAATTTCAGCAACTAATTTACCTTCGTATCTACATACATCACCCATGTAGGAACAGCCAGCCTTGACAACAGATCCCAGCTTGGCTGAATATTGGATAACCAAATGTTGTTCTTTCAACATTGGCCCAAGCCTAGGCCAACCTTTAGATATAGAGTCTAGCCTTCCTAACCTTCCTCCAAGTTTAAGCCGCCGCACACAGGGCTGGAAACTGATTCTAGCAAATGACTGGAATAGTATAAAAATAATAAAATAATCAACAAAGAAATATAAAAATAAATCTTTTTCGCCACTAGAACTGGATCAGTTTGATACTTTTGTACTTTTTTCAAGAAAAAGTTATTTACATAATTATGTTATTAAAAAATAAGGTAAAGACGTAAAATAAATAGCATTTACATGAAATATTCTTAAAAAATATTACACAACTTAAAATGCTTCTTTAATATCTAAATTAAATAACGAGCAAAAATTATATTGCTAATCGTTTAATAACTATCCCTTTTCATTTCGATTGTATTTCAGTTTATGCAGCATTATGCGTGTTGATTTTTAAATATGTTATTATTTATACTATAGCAAAAAAATATTAAAAATACAAACGCAAGAGCTTGCAAGATTTCTAAGTTATAAACCACAAAATAAAACATTTATTATGGGAGAGTAAACTCACCGTTTTCTATATTAGAAGGGTATAAATTTACCTTTTTATAAGACTTTAGCACTTCAATTCTGTTTTTATAAATTATTGAAACCAATAAAAAAACAGTTCTACAAAAAGAAATTTCACGTTAACGAACAAACTGCAAATACATCTACACAGATTGGCGCCTTCGGAAGTGTTAACACTGACCTGCACTTTACCGGAATTGTCGATATTTTTATGGTTATTATTTGCCGTAACGGTAAACGGCAGGTAGTTACGAGTTAACTAAGCTTTCTGCTAAAATACTAATTCTTATAATACCTTTGATTTTAACAACGGATTTTGAAGTTTTGACCAGCTAGAATCAGGTTTCAACCCTATGTGCGCGATTCATATACCAATCCTCGGATCTTTAATTTTCACTCAGGTTTCCACCAACTTTCGAATCCCAAGTCCCGGCTGCTTTGTCGCCGCACAAGGGTCAACCAACGGCTCTCTGTAATTTCTGTCCAAGTCAGAGCCAACCTTCAGCGACTAAGTCTCGGTTTCTGATTGTTTGGCCAAGCTTGAACAATTTTCAGGTAAGTAACCATCGCCCGAGCTTGAGCCAAGTCTCAAATAGCAATCCTCAATTCTTTAATCTTTGCCCTCAAGTCTCAGCCAATTTTTACATACCACGCCTCGGTTTCCTAATCTTCACCCAAGCGTTAGCCAACCTTCAATCCTCGGTCGTTTAATCTTTGCCCAAGTGTGAAGTAACCTTCAAATCACAAATATCTCGTTTCTGTTAGTGTTAGTCTAGCTAGAGTTGGTTTCATACCCTTGAGCCAAGTTTGAGCCAATCTTCACATATTCTATCAAATCAAGCTTGTGAAGTTTTCTGTCTTTATTGTATCAGCTAGTAATTAATTAAGAGAAACGTGAGAAAAGTTAAGCGAATCCTACAGAGATTATAATTATTACTAAATATAAATTCAGCTTACCGGCGAAAAAAACGGCCACCTATTTGACGGGTAACGGAGAGGATAGCACAAAGCAGAGTATAGCCAAACAGTAGGATATTATACCAGCTAACGTCCAGGGTTGTTAATTTCGTATGTATACTAGTTGGGCAGTATATAAGGGATGATTTTAATAAAACTATAAACCGATTGTTGTCTTTATTCAATTTAATTCAAATCTTTATTGTATATAAAGTTTTACAAACATAAGAAGCTTATTACGCGTGATTGGTAGATACTATTTAACACAAATGCTAAAGTAAAGGTGTTTTGAAAAGTATTCAATAAGGTCTACAACTTTGCTGTAGTGACTTTTCCTCTAAAATAATTAGGGGAGCCAATATTTGAGAAATTGTGGTTTTACATGCTATTTCCCTATGTTACAAAACCGATAATACACCCTGTATATGGTATTCTCTCACAACAAAATAAAATATTTAAAAATCAACTAATGATAACATTTCGCATGAATTGCAGTTCATTATAGAATGATATTTAGTAGGTATTTAGTATACAAACTATAAATTACTTATTGAATGGTTGAATGGTGTTGAACCAACACGTATGTTTTAAGACTCACAGCATCCATCTTTGACATTGCTGTGCTCCCGTCCAATGGGATTGCAACAAATTAAAAGCAAGCCGAAAGTAACCGAGAATCTGCGATGGGCCCTTTAAAGTGGTTATGCTATTCTATCTCTCTCGGAATTGAGGTTTCTCTACCAACTTTCGCCTCTTATAATATCTACTCTTTGGTATAGCGTAAAGCGTATAGCGGCCACATATAATGCGGATTACATAGCGTATTAATCGTGGAGTAGGGGAAACCGCGTGTATGCAATAATAGAAACAAAAACTCAATCATTCTTGAGAAAACGCTTGTTGCTAAAATGTCTATTTCAAATTTGTTTCTATACGAGAATTCATGTTTGAAGTTTTGTATGTTACAAACAAAACGGGAAGTCTGGATACATGACGTAAATACATCAAGAAAAATTTTAGGAGAATTTCATCATCTTTACTAATCAAAGTCTTACAATTCATGATCGGATCTAGACACTTTCGGATACAACGCCTGAATACGCTCAAATATTTCAAATAAAAATATCTCCGCTACCAGTCAGGTGGTCCGCTTGTGACTACAGTGAAGTCTCGCTAATTCGGACTAATTAAATCAAGGCCAATCCGAATCATCGCGGTTTTCGGATTACCGCGTTTGTAGAGTTACAATGTTTTATTTGTAAGTAAATGGAATTAAAACTACAAAAATATTTAACGCAAAACAGTTTTAAAAACGTAAAAATAATGTTCCGCATTAATATGTCGTTAAACTTAAACTAAGAAAAGCATTTATTAGTTTGAACAATTAAATTTATTCAATTCAATTAAATGGATAGTTAAAATCTGTTAAATCAAATTAAATCAAACCTTTAAATCCGGATTACAATAGACTCAATGTAAATAAATTACTGATCCGGATTGTCGTGGTATTCGGATTAACGTAGATTCGGATCAACTAGGCTTCACTGTATATATGCAGCTATATATGTGAACAGTCACATACAATACTATTGCTTTATACGCTCCGCTGTTATCACCGGTCCGTCGTACGCGTGATGTGTGGCCGTGCACAAAGTCAGTGTTCATTCGCATGCTATGAGTGATGTTACATTTAAGGTTATGTTGCTAAGATATGTGTGTGTAAAATCGTTTAGTAATATTATTAAAAAAATAATATTGTTTATTTTTAAAAGAAAGAAGATATTCCCTAGGCCGATAAAATTTAATGCAACTTTTTAGTGGTAAAATTAAACTTGTATGCTTAAAAAGTCTTTAGCATTAATATTTTTTAAAAACACTTTACTTTAAATTTTATTTGTTTAACACTTAAAATATTATTAATTTCATATACATTGAATCAGTCTCATATTGTGTCCTTATGTTGTGAATGTTATTTCTTAAGTTACTTTGTTATATTACTAATAATTGAATATTGATAATAATTGCTACAACCCATAACCTGAAACCAGGCCCCAGAAGCTATAAGCTTGTGCGGGAGGGAGGGGACGATTATTATTATTACGTAGGCCCAACGTGCGGCTGCAGCCGACTTACAGATGGAACAGCGCAAGTTAGAGCTAAGGAAATGAATGAACGAATTTGAACAATTGGTGAATAATTTATGAATTTAGAATTTTCCGTATTGATTTGTTTTCTACATCAAAGTTATTTCATACAAGCCTTAATAAGCTAGTATGACTATTAGATTGGTCTCACTACCACTCTTAAGATATTAACATTAAGAGTGGTTCAAAACTCATATTCAGTTTGGTTACTATATTGGTCCCACTTATTGGACCAAAACATTGGTCCACGATGGGATCATTGATGAATGGTAGACCCGAGTCCCAAGTCTGCACCAATATTGGCTATATAAATTGCCCCAAGACTTAGTATTAGCGTCGAAACTATATTAGTCTTCACTATTGGACCCAATGTAAACTTGACAACACCAATAATACAGAAAAGCCAAAATGCAGAACAGTCATTTTCTAGAACAACTAATACAGACAATATTACCAACGATATTGAAAATAGTATTCTCGCTTATATTTAAGTTCAATGACAATTTTTTAGATGTAAATGGACATTTTCAAACTTTATTAAGTATTAGCAACAAAATATTTTAAACAAAAATTAGGAAAAGTTTGAGTTAATTTTTCTTTGTTCAAACAATTATAAATTACAGGAAATATAAAAATTATACTAAAAATAATTAGCTAGGTGATACTTATCCTTGTAAACGTTTACAAAATGTGATTTTATATGTACCAGGATGTATGGTATGTATTTAATGTATATGCATTATACAAGATATACAAGAGTCCCGGGAAAAATAATTCGAGACACGGAACTTTTGTATACAAGATCTATAATTAAAATCCTTACTTTAGAATTAAGGTTTTATTTATTTCAATTTCTTGACCAAATTATTATTAAAAAATGCAATTCTGAACAATAGTGTTACACATGTGGTTTTCCTAACCAGTGTGTTTCTGAAGAAACCACTAAACAACCATTTCAAATGCATACAAATGATTTACAACCTGTCTATAAACAATTAGTGAATAGAGAGGAATTAGTTTCAGCCAGAAATTGCCGTTACATACGTTACCTGGCTAGGTCATTCATTAAGTAAACCTGTACTTTCTATTCCGAATTTCCTATCTTATTTCATCCTAAAGATAGAAACAGAATGTTTTTACTCAAACATTCATATTAAAATATACACTTGATCACGTTAACAAACAGTCCTTTTCAAGAGGTAAAAGATTTAAAGAAAGTTTCGATAGTTTATGTAAAAAGAATAATGTGCTTTTATAATTGTATATTTTTTCTAGGAAATAATAAAGTGGTTTACAAAGATGAATTAAAACTTTGTTTATTTTGAAATTTATGTACGTATTTACGTGGATAGGGTTAACTAATTGCTTGCTTCTTCTAGGCGTGTATGGTCAATAAGGCCAGGAAAGCTCAATTTAATCTTATTAAAATTTTATTAAGAAGACCATCGTGCAAAACCTTATCAAACGCCTGGCTTATATCTAAAAATATGGACGAACAGTATGTCTTCCAGAGATTTGTTTATTGTTTGGATGACTATGACACTGCTGAATAGTAGAGTGGTGTAGTCAAAGTTTGAATTGAAGATCCTTAATTTCATCCAAGAATGGACGGATTCAGCGCAGTAAGAACTTTTCTATGAGCTTAGAATGGTAGATAAAAACTTATGGATCTGTGCGAAGAGACATGGTTTGGATTTTTACCGAAAATCAGTTCTGCAACCTTTAACCGTTGGAGCCAGTCGTAGACTCTTAGAATTGTATTGATATACATATGTTAGCATTACAATGCCCTACTTCGGTGTAATTTGGTCAGTTTCAGGCGATTTTCTGTTGTTTAAATAAGTGATTTCGACTTTGATTTCTTTATGAATAATTGTTTTGATAGGTTGTGCAGTGGTCAAATTGCTATTCAGGTATTTTAGTATTTTTTGATTTAGTTCAGCATCATGAGGGCTAAATACTTCAGCAAGGTGCTCAGCAAAGTGGTATGCCTTTTATTTATTGTTTTTTGCCCAGAGTCCAGCAGTAGTATCTTCCTTGCGAATTTAGGGATTCGTTTGCGTCGGTTTTACTGTGGCTTTGACTGGTCGCCATATTGAATTGTCAGCGGTTGAGATTAGATATATAGTCTTGAAATGACCTATTGTCTTGTGTTTCCTTTAGCTTAGATTTAAGTTTGTTGCTTAACCGATTGTATTTGGTTTTGGCTGCTGGGAAATAACTCCGATGCCATCTTGCTCTGGCTTTCATTTTCTCAACAATTAGCTTTTAATTTCTAGTGATATATTTGAAATTCTTTCGCCAACCTGCAGTTGTGGTGTAGCTTGTTTAGCTGTCTGTATTAGAACTAAAAGTTAGGATTACTGTAGTTTCTTCTGGCTCTTTAGGATTTTTGAGTTTTACTCTTAGGTTCACAGTTTTATTAATTTTGTTTTTGTAGTCGTTCCAATAGGTATTTGAGTTGTGTAAGCTAGGTACTTTTTGATGTTACTATTGTTGTACTAATTGTTGCTCTTACTGGCCTGTAAACTGATGATAGATCATAATTTGGTTGTACATCCATATGCGATTGTGAAATATCACTACTAAGAAATCCAGCAGATCTGGTGTTTTGGTTGGTTCTGACGGCCAGTAGGAAAGTATACCTGTTGATAGAAATCAATACTTTTTTCCTGCAGTGCTATGGTAATTTCTCTGCATTTTGTGGTAGTAAGCTGGGATCCCATAGAGCATTCTAGGAGTTATAATCACCTCCTGATATGAACTTGGAACCAAGAGTCGAAAAGAACTCTTCAAAGTTATTGTTTTAAGTTATAATGTAGAATGTTATGTAAAAATGTGCAACGCTCCACGATTTTGCGTGTTATCCTTGCGCAGAGGCCATGCTAATCTTCTCTGTACAGTTCCAATTTCTTAGTACATATACGTACCATAGAAGCGAGTACAACAATAAACATCGATTTTTTTTGATATTTTATTTGCATTTAAGTACATAATATAAACAGGTGATCTGCTTAATATATATGTTCTTGCCTTATCACAATAAAAGATGATCTGGTGTTTATGCGAGGAACAAGTCTCTTAATTTTTCCAAGAATGGTGGAAGTCAACAGTGCCTATGTATTTAATAGATATTAAGGCTCGTCTATCACTTAATCTGATAATGTAGAATCGCTTTAAAAGGTCATTGTGGCTACAGCCTCGTTCTGGATAAATTAATCATAAAAAATCGACGTTGTACTGTTTTTAGTTCAGCAATGTGGCATTGGTAAATTGGATACCATAAAAATTAAACAAGTATATTCGAGCTTAATGTAGGGCGCGGGGGCGTAATTCAATAATGTTTTAAATTTGTTATACATTCTTTTAGTACAGTTATTTTAAAGAATTCTAATTCTCACAAATCAAAGTTAATCCCAGTCTGAATGTTACATTGGACAGGTCCTTTAGGATCGTGTTACTGATTACCCCTGAGTGGGTGGGAACGGTCGGTTACGCTTCACTAGCAACAATTCATATGCGTGCCGTTTTGAGACCAAAATGTAAAATACCACAGGGCCGGATTAAGGCACACATGAAAAGATAATTACAACACATTAGTCGCTTACCCTTTAAATGGAAATTAGCAGTACTTACGGGGGATTGGCGATCCCCCGTGCCCTCTCACGTTGCTTCTGGATGATTGGAACCTTCGGGAGTGAAGACCTTCAGTACACTACCACGATCATGATGACCTGAAACTAATGCTTGCCGCATCGGGCGTCCTTTAGCCGTTCGCTAACAGGACCAGGTACACACGTAGGTACTGTCAATGTATTCATCTCCCCCGAGTCCGCTGCTCGTTGGGATTGACATACAGGAACTTAGGGGAATAATCACCTCATAGCTGCCCGGTGATCGGCCGGGGCCACTGTTGTGATTCTAACTATAGACACCCAGGTCGAGGTCGACTTCGACACACGCCCATCTCTCCGTCTCCAAGCAAACAGTATACCGTGCGGTTAATTTTACAGAGCTCAATCAACACATCAAAACAACAACAATAACAGTAATTCCATCAAAGTCTATAAGATTAGATTTACGACCAAAAGATATTGAGAGTTATTTTTTACTTGATCTGGCAAATCATTTGTAACAAGAATAAAAGACAGTGGCCCAAGGTTTGATCCTTGGGGTGCACAGAAGAAACTTCAAATTCATTCAAATTAAAACCACTGTACTCAATATATTGCGTACGCCCACATAACAAGCATCAGCGCCTGATTACTACATCACAAACAAAATGACATACGAAACAAATAGTACATCAAAGGGATAACTAATTTATTTTCTGATTTTTAATGTGCCACATTTAGACTTTTTACACTAAATTCAAAGCTTTAATTATTAATATTATTTAATTTATATATTACTCCAGGCCATTATCTTTAACTAATTAATCAATGCTAATTTGCGTAAACAAAATAATTGCCTCACAATTGTTATATATTTTTGAACGGTAAGAGGTAAAGCTAAGAAAATTTATAAATTTTGTTTAAAATACCCTAGAAAATCACAGTTTTGTTAAAAGAACGAATTGTTATTCGCAGCATTGTTTTAAAACCAGAAATTGTTGAAAGTGAATTACTATAATAATAAAGTACATAATAAATTAATAAACTCTTTAACATAACAGATTTTATAGAACGAGTTATAAGACAGGAAGTTTACTCATTTTTTTCATTCAGTCTTGTTAAAATTTATCGAGGCTAATTGGTTTTCTGAGGTAATAAAATCCGAAAATAAATCAACATTTAATGGAATTTAAGCTTGCTTAATAAATATTTATTATAATCGAGAGGCTGTAATTAAAAATGATACTCGAGGGAAACTTCTTAATCATTCGAATTTTCCTATAATTTTCCCTATTTTCCACATTTCTCGATGTAAATAAATAAGACGAAGTGGGTTCATAAATTAATATAGATCAAGTATGCCAAAGGGTAAGTTTAAAGTATTACAAACGTCGATAGCAAACACAATCTGTAAAGCAGTTCGGTGCTCTTCGGACGGAGAACTAAAACGGGCAACTATAGTCACAACTTTGAAGTTTGATCAATGTGAAGATGGTAGTGACACCAATGGCAGAGCGATCCGTTCTTCCTCCTCGAGACAATGCCACGCATTTACAATACCCACAAGGTCCGTGTTATATACGTTTTGCCCTACAATTCACTACTTTTTGCCCCAAAATTTATTTCGCTACCTAGACTAGTAAAAAATACGACCGGAATTACGTTTTCTGCCGGATGTTTTATGTAACTTTTTTTGTGGGACGATTTTTGTAAGTAATATCGAAACGCTGTAGTCGCGTTGATTGTAAAATGGGGAGTAAAATAAAGCAGTAAAAAGCGAATAATACACAAAAGCTTGTTTTCCGCATGTTTGTGTGAACAAAAGAATGTAATGTAGATAAGTAATTAATTTAAGGTATAACGAATTGGGCATTGTTTGAATATATCATGAAATAGGTCTTTTTTAATTTCTAATAATCGTTTTTCATTAAGCCTTTCCTTCGTTTCTTCATTTAAACGGACCTAGTTTGAACATATTTTATTGAGAAATACAATAGATTACAATTTGCGAGAGTTATGCACACACAATTCGTTTTTGACAATAATAACTGAATCGGAAGTAACGGAAAATACAAACAATCCGCTGCTAGTTCGTTATGATTATTTACAAAACAGAGTTGCATCGAACCAATTAATATATTGATTTTTTACGACCGCATATAAATTGTGCACGGCATTTACAATAGCCGCAAATCTACACGGTGAGTCATTACGGAGTAATCGGACTTTGCCAGTGGTTAGATAACCATTAAAGAAAGAAAATTCCTATATACCATTTTTCTCGTATTTCTATACTTTTGGAGAAAAACGACATCGAAGTTCAGCCTAATGTTTTCAAATTTAATAGTATGAATGCACATGACACATATTTTAAAAGTTCAAGCAGATATTCAATACTACTAGAATGTGCAAGGATAGCGTAATAAAGTAATAAAAACGTCTTTATTTTGGCCAAGTGTTTCGTAGAATAACAACAGATAAACAGAATTAAATAAACAAAGCATGTTGAGAACGACCTCTCAATGGATATTGTTTCAAAAATAGTATTTTTGTTTTGCTATTTCTGATTACTAAGACAATTTCAAATTCTTTTAATAGGCACATTAACCCCTATGTGTAATACAATACTGCAGGTTTGTGAAAAAAAATTATAGTACTGTGATAGTGACACACATTTGGTTTCTCAAATGATAACAAATTGCAAACCCCTTACACTGCAGCTTTTAATAATAAAACGTAACAGTACTTGTACTTGACTATGTAAACAAATCCATCAAGCATTCAGGGTCGTTGAATTAAAACAATACCTATTGATGGATAGATCAAATTAGCTAATCATGTCTTTACTTAATTAAAATATCTGTTTATTAACGCATAACACATCGAATTTAATGATATCATTGAATGGGTCTGTATTAAAATGATGTCATTTCTGTCTGCGTTTACTATTAGAATAGAGGGGAATCCCCCGGATTAATAGATCGTTTTGCTTTCTCATCTAAAATGGAATGTGCGTCGTTTGCATTCTTGTTGTGCTTGTTTAAACAGATGTCACGTTTTTACTGATGGTGTCAATTTCTAAAGATCTTGCATTTATTTCTATTCGACTTAACAACACTGACCTGCATCAATTATACGTACTTTTCTGAAAACGTCGGTCAAATTTTTCGAAATTTTCAAGTTCATTTAATCAAAAAAAGTTACTAAGGTTTTATGTTTCTAATAACCAGAGAAGCTTATCCTCAAAGTCCGATCATTGAGTACTGAATCACCGTGTATACATTAAATGTAACTTCAGATAGATTCGCGTACATTAAATTATAAATTCTCAACTACTTTCCATATTATCAATCAACACAAAGAAAAGCATCATCATCACATACATAATTCGCTGAAGATGTAATCATAACCTTCTAGAAACTTGTATCACCTGAACAGAACGTCTGGTTTGCATTAAAATCCAATTTAGATTTTTTTTATACAATTGGATATAGCAAAAATGGGTTTAGGTGAAATTGACTGAAAATGAAATATATTGTAGTTTATGAGGCCCTGATCAAAAGTTAGACAGAGAACTGAAGATGGACAGTTTTTTGCTGCAGGCTCTCAAAATGTACGATTCACTTGACTATTACGTTCGAATCGATAACGACGTCTTTTTGCAGCGTATGCTTATACCATGTGTGGTGAAACCGGCGCAAACCAACTGAAGTAAGAGATAAGGAGACTCAACTTAAACAAGAACCTCAAAGGTAAGGTAAAAGCGATTGCCTTAAATAAGCATCCCAAAGGAATTACGTCTATCTGGTACCTGGGGCAGCAATTCGAAGCGCAATTCGTAAAGGTTTGCGACTGCAATCGAAGAACGGTGTAGTGAAAGAGCACCTTTTTCTTTATGCTAATCCTGCATAATACTCTCCGGTGATGTTTTTGCCCTTTTCTAGATAGTTTAGGAGCATCACACCATGAGCATCCCATAAACGGTGGCGATCACCTTTCCCGATAAAGGAACACATTTCGCTTTCTTTGGAGCATTTTCATCCTCTGCCACCCATTATTTGGACTAGTATATCGCCTCTGGCGTGTGTCGGTGAATCCACGTTTCATCAACAGTGATGAAACGACACAAAATTTCGGATGAATTGTGTTTAAACATGTCCAAGCACTCCTGGGAAATGTTCATTCAAACGCGACAGCCCTTGCGCTGAAATCTTTCGCATGTGCAAATGTTCGTGTAAGATGTTGTGAACACGATCTGTTGAGATTTTTGCAATATCAGCAAGCTCACGTATCTTCACTGGACGATCATTCAATACTGCATTGTGGATTTTTGAAATGATTTCTTCGGTCGTTTTTCGCGTCCTGAACGTTCATCGTCAAAAATGGAAGAACGACCATGTTTAAATTCAGCAGAGCAAAGCATCTTGAAGACGCTTTCAAAGTGAAATCCAACTCTTTCTTATATCCGTTGGCGTGAAACTTTTTAAAATGAACTATTTTATCACTGTGCAACATTCGATTTATCCATTTTTTTGGTAATACACTACAACCACTCATTTGTATTGTTCGATCACAACAAAACTACTAAACGAACGTTGTTGAAATTTTTGTAATTATTTTTATATCAATTGCCAACTACAGTAAATACCAATTCCGTTGGCAGTCTTGGAACTGAACGTCGTCTGTGACGGCGTCAAGGGTATCCCCAGAATGTTGTAAGCTTTTCAGTGGCGTCCCATGTAGGAAATAACAAAGGCCCTGCGGTTGGCTCAAGCTTTGGACAAGCCTGAAATCCAAGTCTGGCCCATGGCTGGGCTAAATAACTACTGGGATGATAGCTTCGTGCCAAGCTTGATAATCAGTCATGGCCTAAGATTAGTAATCATAGTGATACATCTTGGCCCAATAATGAAGACCAATATAGTGCCAACGCTAATACCTGAGTCTTGGCGCAAAATAGATAACCAATATTAGACCACTCTTAATATTAAAATGGTATCAAGGCTAACAACCAGTGATAGTGTAGGATCGGAACCCAACGGTGGTCCCGGGTTATTACTGACCATTGATTATGAGACCAACCTAATATTTAATAGAGTACTATATCTTATTAAGACTTGTTTGAAATAACTTTGATCTAGAAAACAAATTATATAATTTTCCTTTTGACTCTCAAGAAGTAGAGTCAAAATACAAGGTTGTAAGGGCGGTTTGGGGGTCCGCTTGGAAGTGGCGCTTGTGTGCTTTCGGTGATCTCGGTATCGGCGGTAATTCTCGGGCGCCAGTTATTTTTACGTGGTATGCTCCACAGCTCCGGGTACCTACAAGTGGAGAAAAGATAATCCAGGGAACTGCTGGGTTGCTGAGGCCAGCCCAGTCTGGATCACTATCACTAAAGCTCATAGAAAACAAGAGGGTATTAATGCTAATAAATAAAACACACAATCATCAAACCAAACAAAATTTATTATTACCAAAGCTCTAACCCTCCAACCTGTCTCAATCTCTAAACCTAAAAAAAAGCATACGGTTACCAGCGTTAGCCACAGCAAGCGGGGTGCAATACAGCGTGCGGTATCAAGCAAACGTGCGGGTTGCGTAGGTTAAAATAACGGACTACAGGAGAGTCTCCTAATTTAGGGTAACGGGTGGAAATTAGGTTGGGACCCCCAGGCACACGCACAGTGAGGTCCCGGACAAGGTACAGTAAAGCGGGTGGAAACAGGATGACACCCCCAGGCACACGCACAGTGAGGTCTCGGAAAAAGTGTAAAGAGGGTGGAAGTAGGATGAGACCACCAGGCACACGCACAGTGAGGTTTCGGATAAGGTACGGTAAAGAGGGTGGAAGCAGGATGAGACCCCCAGGCACACGCACGGTGAGGTCTCGGTAAAGAGGGTGGAATACAACGGGCGGAAAGGGGATCGGTTTATCGGTCAGAGATCTTACTCTTATATTTCCCCAGGAACGGTCTGGTCGGTCGGCTCTGGCTGGCTGGCTGGCTGGGCTGGCTAGCTGGTCCTGCTGGGAGTCGTGGATGCGGACTGAATAAATCGTCGCTCTGTGCCTGTTTATCTAGGCGCTCTCGGAACGTGAGGGAAATGGCAGGAGTGGAACGGAGCGGCGCACGCCAAATATCGGTTAGGGAAGGGACGCGTGCACTCGCTCGAGTCGGTCTCTTATCCGAACGGCATAAGATTGCATGAGAAGATATGGATTTTAATTCATATACCCAAAATAAACAACCATAATTAAGTAACTTCGTTACAAGGTATTACGCTTTTATTTACCAGTATCGATAATCGAAATATTAACACGGTTTGTGTATTCCAAGAATGACGATAGTTCCAGTAAAAAACACGTTGGAACCCAAAAATGTATATAATGTGTTTAAATATATACGCCGTTTGCTTTCGAAGATAATAAAACTGCAGTTAAAAGTCGTGTATGTGAAGCTGCTGGAACGCCTTTATGAACACAGGAAGGATTATTCAAGAAAGCACAACAAGAAAGCAAAGAGACAAATCCAAACACTGGTTTGGCACCTACCAAGGTTGGCACCCGCAAAGCCCAATAAAAGAAAAGCAACCCTGACAAATTTATATTTCTGACTACGAAAAACAGGATAATAGAAATATGATATGTAATTTTCATAAAACTGAAGGATGCCGCATTACGAGCTTTGCGCATTACATACTTAGAACGGATAAAGTTTTACAGAAGCCTAGGTCGACTGATTGTCTATTTAGACGCAATTTATGTGCATAATGAACACATCATGACGAAAAACTGGACATACCACAGTGGCAAGTGACTATTAAAAAATATTCCGAAAGAAAATGGATGCGCAAATCAATAGAGACAATATCCATTTTGCACAATTATATGAAATTTTACAACGGCACAAATGCGACCACATTGTGTATACATTTGACATTCTGCTGCAAGAACATAGACATGTTGCTTTAAGATTACCGCCGTACCACCCAAATGCTATGGAAAACATTTGGGATCAAGTAAAAAATTATTTTGCAAACAAAATGTTGATTTTAAACTAGAAGCCGTTAAAAAGTTGATAGAAAATGAGTTCGATGCAGTTACTGTAGATGACTGGAAGAAACGCTGTGAAAGCTTTGTCAAATCTAAATATAAATATATGTATATAGACTCATTACTGAGCAACTACTCATTAATTTAAATAATGACTCGAGCAACGAGAAAACTGCATCTGATTTTGACGAAAGCAGTTAAAAGTATGTTTACTTATAAGCTATTATTTTTAAATCTAAATATTATACATAAGCTGTATAAATATCTACGTACCGACGCATTCGTGTTAGTTTTTTGTAAATAAATTGTATATAAATGATAAAGCATCATCTCATTAACTTTCAATAATTAAAACCAGTGCGTATTTTAGCACACCACTGTTACTCGGTATATTCTTGTTTCGTGCGTCGGGTTTCGTGCGCCGACGAAAATCTACCTGAAACTTTCTGGTTTCGTGCGGAATTAAAATGATGGCGTTAATGACTTCTTATTTCGTGCGTTATTACCTGCACATCTTTACCTGATCTTATCTGAATATCAAGTATAATATCAACTTTAATATTCTACATTTCACAGTCAGCTAAAAAGTAAGCAAATTTCTCTCTCTTTGGTAGGTTTTTTTACTTAAGCATCATTTGTTTACCATTAGTAGCGCTAAAAAGCAAACGGAAACTTTACTCAATTTAGAATATTGATGGATAATACAGATCTACATACCTACTTTGTTATGTACCGCTAATATTATCTGCAATTTCTTTGAAATTCATAACATAACTAAATTTGGAATGTGAAACAGCAATTCATAATATACAGGATTTAAAGAAACACTAATATGGGAAAACCTTACTTTCCTTAAGTGTCGATGTGGATGCTTTGTAAATTGACATCTGTTAAAGCTGATACATTTTTATTCTTAATATCTAATAAATTTCTTATTTATATGTACTTATCCATTATTACTTCCCTTTTATTAATTAGGATCTAAAAATAGTTAAAATAAATAGCTTGAATTTATAAAATCAATATAATTGATGAAGCAATCGAACTGGTTTAAAAAAATCACATGCCTATTTAAAAAATTATGAGAATAATTATTTACTCGTATCTGGCCTAAACTAATAATTTTTATAATAGTTTAGATTTTTGTATTTGTTGTGAAAACATACATGAATAAAATACTGAAAAGAAAATCAATAATTTGTATGTAGAAATCTTACTTTAAAAAGTATCCAAAGTCAGCAGGTAAATTTTGGGTGAGCGCACGAAACCAGAAGTCATTAGTACAGAACTTGATTGTCCATCTGGTTGACGCACGAAACCAGAAGATTTTACAGTTCCGCACGAAACGCGACGCACGAAACACTAACAAATCCTGTTACTCTATGAACGCGCCAAACAATAGGGTATCTACCTGTCGGTTCTAGGAATTCGAAATCCGCCAACGGAATTGGTACCGGCTGTACCTTCCTATGCCATTGCTTTATTGTAGCATGGAGCTTATATGCACTTGACCTCCTGCCTGAATATCTTCCCAGTGGCACATTTTAATACATTTTATATAGAGGATGCTTTACACAAGGTATAGTCTAGGGATTCCGTCAATCGTAGGAGATACAAAGTTAAATTAGGTTAAATTAGAAAAGTTTTTGACATTTTTGAGAACAGTGTAATGACGTGCTTGATTATATGTGTGTAAAAAACATTCTAAGCAATAATAGGAGTAGAGCAAAATGTTTATTTGAAGTTGTAGAGTAATAATACACTGAAATACCATAAACGCCTGTCGTTATTGAATTACTGCCGAAGGCTTTTTATACAATCCTAGTTGATCTTGTTGTCACAAGATTGTCATAGGTTTATCTGGTTATTGTTTCGTTTTGGAAAAATACGAAAAATCAGACTCTAATGTAATGTTGATTAGTGTCTACTTAGCTTTTCTTTGAATACTTAACTCTCATTTTTATATTTTTAAAATTTTTTCTATAGAAGGTCATTGGGATGCAATACCTATTCTAAGGCAGCTACCTACTATTTTCGTGGTTGCTTTTGCAATTCATTCTAATCTTTCTAGAATACTTTATTTCTATATGTTTTGTACCCCTTTTCCTTTTTTTTTCAAATAACGCTCTTAATTCTTCTCTGTTCTTTTATATAGATTTATCTCCCTATCTTCCTTGCCGTTGTCTTCTCTTTCTTTTCCTTACAATTGTCATTCTGTTCCCCTTTCTGGTGTCATGCTATCAAACGGCTTCACTGAATTCTCCCGTGTTTCCTATTTCATTACTATCTTATAATAATACTCGTACCTCTTTAACTCTGCTTTGTACTACTTCGGTAACTAGTGTCTTTCGCTAGTTTGAGGTGGATGAAGCATCGGTAATTACCACTAGTTAAACATTTTTGAAAGTATATCTTTACAGCATATCAATACTGATGTAATCAAAGAACAGAATTTTACGAATTCTGACTTCCGGGTATGTCTCGACCTACGAATCTATAAAGCGTTGTATTTTCCATCATATTCACCCTAATTTCTATAGAACATTTTACAAGAAGATGGAGTTATTATATATAAAAATAAAATGAAATTACGTCTAATATTATAAACACACTCAGGAAATACAATAATACAAACGACAAATACGAGTTTCACCATGTATTTATCAATTGCCTTGGTAGTGTAATGTCTGGCGTGCCGGACTTTCGCCCAAGCGGCCCGGGTTCGACTCCCGGCGCTGGCAGATCTGGTTAAGGTTGTCTGCTGTTTTCCTTAGCTGTAACACAAATGTGGGATTTGCGCTGTTCCATCTATAAGTCGGCTGCAGCCGCACATTGGGCCTACATAATAATAATAATCGCCCCCTCCCTCCCGCACAAGCTTATAGCTTCTGGGGCTTTGGTTTAGGTTATGGGTTGTAGTAATTATTATTATTATTATTATTATTATTTTAAGTGAAATCCGTCGAAAATATACTAACTCCCTTATAATTAACACAATTGAAGCAGATAAATTCAGTCAGATTCATTTTGATGTTAAAAAACAAAATGCTTTTAACTGTAAAACAAAACATACATTAAAAGGTAACAGAAAGTATGAACAAAATTTTTATTTCAGCGTCTAATAATTTTGGTAAAAAAATTCATTTTTCTTAAACTTTTTCAACCAGTTCTAACAATACTAAGAGTAAACAAAACGTAACCTCCGTTTACCTTTTTATATTTCACGAAGGAGTTACAAATTAAGTATACATTTAATCCCTTATATCAACAAACTACTTTTATCAGAAGTTTTTTTAAATCTAAATTGTAGCTCAAAGCGAAAAACCTTTTTATGTAAAATGTTTTGCTTTTCTTACAACCTTCAGTTTCCCTAAAGTGGTTGCTCATTGTACAGATTTTCCATTAAGTCGTTTTGTTACTCTAAATCCCGTTTTGTATACACGACTTTATCCCACTTACCAGTAAGTACTTTTCTTGCAAGTCAAGTATCCTTAGACTTTCTACGAGGTGGTGTTTGTTATATTGTACAAATCTAGTTTTCAGTATCACGTTTCATTGACGAAGCGGTTTGACCAAATAAACTAAAATTATTTTATTATTATTTCATTTAACTTAAAATTAACGCTTTCCAATATCATTTCATTTTCTACACACACTAATCTTTAATATTTTGAAGTCTTTATGCTTGAAATTAGAATTAAAACAAACTTTAACTTTGTCCAACTTTTCAGATATTTAAGATTGTTAATGCTCAACTATGAGTATGAATATGCATTAATCAACTCACCCTTCAGTACTACACTAAAACGAACTAAAAAGAAATCTGAAAATTAGTTATTAAGAATTTTTTGATTCTGTGACGAGCGAGGAACGTTGTCGCTTGCATAGTGAACTTTCTCCCATTTATTCGACCTTCTGTGAAATGTTTTATGCTTTCAATTTTTTTTAACAAACGTGTATATAAATGTTATGGCATTGCCGCTTCGGAAAGAATATATGTAACTGTAACACAATCAATTAATAAAAAAATTAATTTAAAATATATAATAGAAAAGTAAATAATTACATAGTCAACATTGGCAGCCAATGTCGAAATGATACATTGGCAAGTACTAGGGCCATTTCACATAACCAATATTGGCCCAATATTGTTAATATGTTGGTATAACTGTGGTGTTGTACTGGCAGAATATCCGTTGCACATCGGTGTATAATAATGACCATTATTATATATTTTAATTATATTGTATTATGAATTGAGAAAGGTAGTTCGAAAAATTGCGCCCGCGCCGTCAAAACAACGACCAAGAGCGTTAATATGACGACACGGACATAACTTTTACGAACCATTTTTTCAGTGTATAATACAATATAATTAAAAATATAATAATAATCATTATTATACACTCGTGTGCAACTGATATCCAGCCAATATAGTGACAGTATGAGATCAGAGTTATACCAACATATTAACATTATTGAGCCAATATTGGCTAATTACACAATTACGCACAGAAAATAATACCTTGATTCAACAAAAACTATGTTGTTGTATGATTTTGTTGATTTAAGAAAATTATTGTGTTGAATCAAAACTTCTTGTAACAATCTACAATTTCTGTGAAATAAATTGAAATTTGAATCTCTAAATACGAAAACTTTAATTCAAACAAAAGTACAAAATTCTAATTTTAACACTCCACTACTTGTACCGATTATATACAGCTAAAGATGCAGATGGCTGCCAATTCTCCCTAGGTGTAGCTCGCATCCACAAGGTTCTTTTGTTTTCGTCTTTCGGTATACAAATGTTGTTACTGCCTGACTATTTTTCAGCTGACTCTCATAATTAGAGTTACATCTAGGCAGAACACATCAGCGGGGCATCTGTATCATGTAATATATCATCTGTATCATCATGTAATATATGTATGTTAGCAAAGTTCAGAGATAACTAAGAATACAGTAATGCATTTACAACTAAACAACAACAATGTGATTTACTGTACTGATAGTATGGTTTCCTGGCGAAATCTAGCTAACCAAGGTCTACTCTATTTAACCAAGAAACCATAAGAAGAAATACGTATAACATGAATATAAAATAAAGCTAGTTATAATTACATTCAAATGCAAATAAATTTATTTGAATTTATAAATTATTCATTAATTAAATTAAGGGATATAATTAGTAAAAGTCGCGTAAAGGTTATGTGTTTATATAGGATAGATATCGAATGAAACTAAGGTTATGCAGGTACTTTTACATTGTACTTACCTTTTTAGTTTTGTAGAGATTCTCACTCTTATAAAAAACTAATAACATATACTGTTATTATCACACACACACACACACACACACACACTTATACAAACAACAAAAAAACTAAACATACACCATTATTACGCACTAACATGGCATGTATCAATGAACATGTGACGCCAACCTAGTACCTTGCCCGACTGTCTACTTGACCGACCGTGTTGCCATATGTACAAGAACACGATTTGTAATTAAAGAAGGGATTGGCATTTTTTATTTTATATTAAAAATTGAAATTTGTTCATCAACAAAACGGTAAAATTTTAATTTAAAATATTATTAATTGATTTATTAAGTTCATAAAAATATATACTTACAACTGTTATAAAAAACAGCAGTAGAAAACATTTTAAGTGGTTTGAAAAGAATTTTAAAGTAATGTATAATGCTAAACACACGGCAAATATATTGCGCCAATATCGGGCCAATGTAGATTGCCGTAAAACGGCCGCCAACATTGAGCCAATATTCGCCCGTTTGTTCAACATCGACAAATTCTATATGGATAGGTCAAGTGCAAACATAGATACGCGAAGATACATTATCATCATCATCACATGATCAGTTCTGATTATGGAAAGGTATTGATGTCCATTATGATCTATGAGAATTTAGCATGCTAGTTAGAGCACCCTGCGAAAATAACACTGCAGTAACAAAAAGAGTGCAAGGTCTATAGATCATAGAAGGTCATATGATCAGTATAATTTCTTGCAGGCAGATGCCAAGAATAAAATCAGTAAAATATCAGTATATACTTACTTAGATACACTTACACAAGATACATTAATGTTACTCTTTACAATATTGCATAAAAGCGAGCATTCTTAGAGAGTTAAAGCAGTCCGCCTTGAGGTCTCCTTTAAAAACCTCCCCAAGATGCTGACTGCTACCAAACTATAAGTTTTTGAACCTTTAGATTATTTTTACGGTGTTAGACTTTATTATTATCTTTTTATTAAAACTGTTTTAATTTTCAAATTCATACAATCTAACTCTATCATGCCAATTCACCTTTTACATAATCACTTTAGGAAATAATTCAGTTGGCTATTTATTTATTGATTTAAGATGATATGATAACAAACACATCGTAGGCTTGGTTTTCATTTAAGTTTTTAAATTTCCAGTTTTAAGCCATTCCTACGCTTTTATAAGTGAAAAGAACAGAAATGAAAAGGAAGAGGATAATTTCATATAAAGTATTAGTGCTTTTGGAAATATGATGTGGGCCAAAAGCATATTTATTCTACAAAATGATCCAAATGAAAAGGTTACGATCAAAAGGGACTCTGTAACAGAATTTATAGTTCGAACAATAAATACTGGGATTCTTTACATCTGCGATGACGAGTATGCACAAGTGTGGCGTAAGATAATGTCAAATTTTTGACATTATTTACGACACATTTATGACACATTAACACCCTTCTAGAGTAATTCTTGAATATCTGTTTAAATTTCGTTTTTATTATTTTTGCAATCTATGAAATAATATTTTCTTCAAGATGTTTTTAAAAAGGCAATTGAATACGATGGGATCAACATTTAAAAAACTTGTAAGTAAATACAATTTTATATCGTATCAATGTTTTATCCAAAACTGTTTACAACATCCAAATTGTTGAATTGAATTTGTTTTGGAAGTTGATTCTACTACTTCAAAATGGAACTTTATTTATTCAGTAAAAAGAGGTAAACTGAAAAACAAATAAATGTTATTTAAAAAAGAAAATAGTAAACCGACATCTAAAAATATGTAAATTACCAGCATCTCAGTTTTACTAAAATGTAAGTCTTATTTGATATTTCATAGTTAAAAAATAAGTGTGTTTTGCAAAGGCTTTTGTGACAATTATAAAAACAAAACCGATTTGCTGGTAGTTTATCTAAAAATATAATTGTAAGTATGGTAAAAAGGTAAGGGTTACACAAGGTAACCACTTGTCTCCCATTTTATTTCAGTTTTCGCCAGTTTTAGTTTTTTAAATTTTCTCCTTACTAGAATTCAAATAGTGAACCCAAATAACTGATTTTACTTAAAGATCACAGAATTATTTGGTGAGGTAGATCACAAGGTATCCATTTACAGTATCGGATTGGGCCGCCGGGCAACCGGGAAAATGCCCGGTGGGCCCCCTGGAAACCGAAAAGTGGGCCCCCAAGAGCAATTTGCAAACTTCAGATTTTATTAATTTTTGACGAATAGCCAGACATAGTGAATACAAGAATATAACTGTTTGTTAAAAATTAAAATGAAATTAAAAGTTAATAATTAGTAATAGTTGTTGAAATTGAATAAAACTTCATGGGATTCAGTCCGCAAATTTATTTTTTACAAATTCATTAAGACGTTTCGATAACGATTTGTTTTCTTTATCAAGACCTAGAATATACGAATTACAAAGAATTAGACCATTAGTTATTCTTGTTAATTCTATACTTTTTATTGTTAAGTAAGTGTAAGACCATATTATGTACTTTACTGTTCTTTTGTGAACTTTTCTCTCCATCCTTTTCTATCTATGTCATTTGTATAATTTCTTCGATCAGATCGATTCCTTCTCTGTCTGTCTCTTCTTTGATTCCCTCAATCCAGTCTTCCCTTTCAGTTCTCACTATGCTGTATTGTAGCTTGTATTCAAATGTCAGTATTTAAGGATGAGTATTTTCGTATTTATTGAGTATTAGCGAGTATTTATTTTCGGCAAGCTGCATTTAAACTTTTTTCTGGTTTTTATAGATTTTGGAGCGTTTAGTGTCATGCGTGCTTTAATGCCAGCTTTATTAATTTTAACATCGGCAACAGCTGACTTTGCCACATTTAATCCTTTTGCAGCAACTCACAACGAAATTGATGGATAGCTTTTATTTATTATTTACTCCACATATTCTTCGGGTGACCAAACCATCTCAATTGTCCTATTAACTTCATATATTGGTTTGATTTTGAATTGTTCTCCGATGGTTTCGTGCTTAGTTTTGTCTCTTCTTGTTTTGTTTCCTATTTTCCTTAAAAATCTAATGTCCATTGCATAGATGTTCTTGATCCCTATTTGTTATTGTCAATGTTTCGTTGCTATATAGTATTGTCGATCTTTCTATTTTCTTGATAACTTCTGTTTTTATATGTTTTGGTACTTCTCTTTTACCCAAAACTGTTGTTTTCATTATCTTATATACCTTCACTGCTTTTCCTAGTTTTTCACTTATTTGATTATTTTCTTCATTACTGTTTCATTTACTTATTCATTTATTTTCTTCTATTACTGATCCTAAATACTTTCTATAGCTTTCGACTTATTCAATTCTTTTTCCCTGTATTTGTACGTTATGTGTTTTCTTTATACTTGATATTATCGTATTCTTTGATTTGCCCACGTTTATTTCCACACTATACTTTTGTAATTTCTGGTTTAATACGTTTAAGTTAAATTGTAGGTTTTGTTCTGAATCAGCTAAAATGATCACGTCATCTGCGAACATTAATTCTGTCAATTTCACTTCCTCCATCTTCCAGTATCCTATTTTTAATTTTTTTCATCTTGTTTCTTATCTCTTTAGTTAACGCATCCATCACTATTGTGAACAATAGGGGGCCGAGGACACATCCCTGCTTCACTCCTTTTTCTGTTGTAAAATTATTTGATTCTTCATTGTTTGTCCTTACTATAGTTCTTATTTTGAACTTGCGACTTTTGAGTATTTTCTCTTTTCTTTGTATTTTTCATAATGTTCGGTCTGTTTTGTATGTACTTAGGTATCTAATAATTCTTTTCATTTCTTTATTCCACGATTCCGTTCTTTTTACATTTGTCTTTACTATTTTTGATATTCCACGGCACTCTTTGGCCGACTCTAGCACATTTTCTTACAATTCTACTCATTTCTCTTCTATTCCTTTTTTTTTCTTATTGTTCTTATCTTCTGTTTCCTGGCATTTCTTTCTAATTTTTTAGTTTTTCAATCTATAACTCCTTATCTTTGCTTTTACTATTTTCCTTGTTTTATCGCTTTGTATCTTTTTATGTTTTTAAAACTATTAGTTAATTTACAAATGGTTTAATTCTTTGTAATTTGTTTTTGCATATTTTATTGGGCAAAAGTAAGACGGGAATGTTGTTGAATGTTAGCGGTGTTAATGAGTTGATGATTGAATAGAGGCCGGAGTCTTTTTGATAACTATAAACTAATAAATAAAGCTCGTAGAAAACCGACAAAACAAAATTCTTAAATAATAGACAATACCAAACTACAATAAAAATTATTTAACATATGCTATTATTTTTCAAGATTCTTCATCCACCGGAACTTTGTCTGGAACGGCACTTTGCAGAATACACTACGTATCTCTCTTTTTGCAAAATCTGCCGCAAAAAGAACCGTAATATTTATTAAGTTATTGAAGCGATTTGACATATATTCAAGTTACTAACAAAAACAAGTGGGGCCCTCTTCGCTGTTTGCCCGGTGGGCCCCAATGTCGTCAATCCGACGCTGTCCATTTATCTTCCGTGTTACAAAATATTCTGTCAACATGTTAGTTTGCTTAGAGTTATTGTATTCAAAAAGCTGTGTGGTCCTAAAATTATAGCCGGTGTTCTTTTTTTGTTCTCAAACGCAATTAAAAAATATTAATTATAACTGTATGGGTATCTTTAGAGTTGATTATACAAATATCATTATCTACTTAGAATTTATCGAATAACGTGTTCATAATGTAGTTAATGTAACTCTATAATAATAATAATCACAGTTAGTGTATTTCGTCCTAATAACAATTGCAACTCGACTAATTATTCAACAGCACATAAACCAGGCTACACTAATCAAATGAAAGCTCTCGTGGCTGCACCATGTGCAGCACGGCTGCAGTGGTGTTCGGGTGGAGCACCTACGCTACAAATTTCGATGTGTGCTCTGGTGGTTCTGACCCAGCTGGAATCATTGTTAATAACAGAAAAACGCGGCTGGCGAATGACGCTTGATATCAATATTAATCATCTGCACGATATATTTGTAGACGACGCGCAATAAAGTGCCGGATAATGTTCGTCATATTCATACGGATGATCTATCGCAGCGACTACAAACTTTGAACAAACTTTTTGGTCATCTAAAACCTGTACCTTCATTCGAGGGATTCGAGTTTAGACCTGGCAGAGATTTTTCTTTCCTTTTCGTTTAGGGTGTAGCGGGCGTATTTTATGATAACGTATAAGAAGTCTAATTCTATTCTCAAGAACTGTGTGCTTCGGTAACGAAGGTAAGCTAACCGTGAAATATGCGGTAAATTATGTAGGAGCGAGTACATCTGCAGTTGTAGTCGCGAAGGTGGAGAAAAATTTCATAAGCGATCGAGGTACGTAGGTTTCGCGTATAAAGAGGAGGATTATACCGCGAGACTGCGCTTCTGAAATAGGGCAGGATCAGTTACTAGCTCAGCGTAATTTAACACAGTGTCATATCGCTCGGGCGTAAATGTTTCTCCACTACTTGTCAGAAATTTACAGCCGGATTTTCTGTAGATCGTTTTCGTGATTTTATGCCCTCTCTTCTGTTCCGCTCGAATCACCAAATTTAACCGTATTATGTAATATAATTTTATTGTAGAAAGGGTTCTCAGGATTTGTCGTAATAATACATACCTATCGTTTCATCGATGAATAGGGGCGGGTGCTAGCGGCAGCGCGGGTTCAGAAAGTGGCGGGCAGACGTTCGCACGCTGTGAGGATCCGGTAATGCGAGGAAACAGTACCTAAAGTGATAAAAACTTGTTAAAAGCGTAATGGAGACAATTAATATGCAAATTTAATGTTTTTGTTCGTAGTTAAAAATAAAGCAAAACATGAACTCGAAAAAGTGCAAATAATAAAACCGAATAACTTTATTATTATTATTATGTATAAATTCTGTGTTCTCTCGGAAGAATTCAGTTATGAAACATTTTGCGTACGGAATTTCTATAAGAACTGAAGCAGAAGAGCCCTTCGTACATTTCTACCACCTCTAAAAATTTTCTGGCATGTTTATAAAAGAATTCTTGTTTTTGTCTCACCCGTAAGAACAAAAATCCGGAATCACCTATTTATTCCGCTAGGATAGTCGCTTACCCCTAAAGAGGTTTCATGCAAAGTTTGCCAAGCGGCGCGGGTGAAACGGAGGTACAGTAATGTGCACTCACGAGGAACGCGATGAATGACGAAAGCTGCCTCTACTGCTCTGCTCGCATCGCAAGTTGCTGATCAGTCGCGGATCGATGCATAGACTCCTCTTTAGTTGTATGTCCCCAAGGACCTTGACTTTGAGCTTATATTAATGTTGCAGATGCTATTTACCCAACTTCTTCATCGCCCTATAGCGAAACACGTTTGCACCAAACCGAGATAGATATTAACGAGGTCCCATCATCCTACCTAGGTCTTCTAAGCTCGCAAACAATGCTATTCTTTTGCTCCTTTATAATCGATGGAATGATATACGCGCTGTGATAAAAGAGAGCGGCCGCATTGTTTATGGGCTACTCAGAACGGCCAGAGGTCTTCAACATTTCATCTGCTGCTTGGATAAATGGTTTCCGGAGCAGAACCACGTGCTTTGCTAACGTATGGCCTCATCGAGCTCGGGTAAACCGTGAAAAACTATTCAGATTCGGTGACCAAATATAGCGTGGGCGGTATCCATTACGGAAATTGTAAAGGAATTTGTGAGGCAGGACCCGCGTCGGCAGTGTCGCGGCGCGCCACAGCAGTTTGTCCCTTGACTACAACCACACGCAAATTGAATGAGCACCCCTGTTTAGTTTAGTTTATTCAAGCGGATTTCCACAAATATGTCTGAGAAAATAACGAGCATTCTTTACGAAAGATGCAACTTTCTGAAGTCTCCACTTACGCCCTATTGCTATTAAGAGTTCGGTAAGTGAATGGGTGGTGCGTCCAGTCGTAACTCCATCCTTGAATTTTGTTTGTCCGTCGTCAACGACTTCGGGCTACCAGTTATTTGTTTTCTCAAAATAGGAGGGTGTTTCTGATTTCCTTCCCTAAATAAACCCTCTAAACAAATACCTAATCATTATATTCATTCGCTTAACGTGATTTGCTGCAACGTAAATCGCGTTAATTATTAGGATGCAAGTAAGCACAGAAATCGTGTGGCATTAACTTGCCAACTAAGCATCTTTAATAATTACCTCAATAAAATTAAATTTCCCTATTAAAACACAAATGGGTTTATAAGCTCCTTGGATGTCCAAGTGAAATTATGTACACCTTACGCTCTAATAATGCTAAGTAGTTAAGCTTGCAAAACCTCGTTTGTTTTTTAACTCGTCCTACCTTAAACATTATCTATCTACTTTAATAATATTTCAAAGAGCCTAGTGGTTAAACGTATCTTACCTAAAAATAACAAAACCTCACAGAAACTTTACTTTTAAAATGTAACTCAATTAAAACTGTTTAGAACTACCTCATGTGTAATGATATTAAAGGGAAATATTTGCTTATGGAAATGCCTGGCATTTTGCAATGTTGTTGATACAACAAAATCAGTATGACGTCAGTTAATGGAAACCTTTGTTAATTTTGCAGAAATAAAAATTACTGTAAAAATATTTTATTAACAAACATTTTCACAAAACAAATTCTTTTTGGGAATTTGTTCCCAAAAAGAATTTGTTCAAAATACACACATATTCCTAGTTAGTTCTATTCATTAATAACAAAAAAGAAAGTAAAATAATCTAAATCTGTGTAATCAGCATACCCACCACTGTAATAGAAAACGATAATGGGAAAACCAAAATGTAAATTCAAACATACTGTTCAAGGCAATAAACAATAAAAGAAAGTGTTCTTGAAAATGCTCCTAATGTGTGAGCAAAACGTCGACATAACCATGTAAAACTGTGTTAATTAATTTAAATAACCTATACCCAAGAATCAAATATATTTTATATCTATATATAAGGTTAAAGAATAAGAAAATATATATATATATATATATATATATATATATATATATATATATATATATATATATAAACAACTAGAGAGGCTATATTTAGGTAAGTATTAAACAGCTACATCAATATACTGCAGGAATCTAGATTTGAATCTATTCAAAACTAATGAATATATTAATCCTTCATTATTAATGTTATTCGACATTTTATTATTCTGGTACTCCTTTACTGTTTAATAGATTGAATTGCACTTTATGTAGTCAAGTCGAATGTATGTATCTGGAGGACCAAAGCTTGCAAAGTCTTGCCTTTAAATAGGCTTTACTATAAATAAGCACTCAGGAATTGTGATGCATCTAATGTCGATCCTTATTAAGCTCTCACTGATTATTGAATTAAATAATAATTTGTTATTTCAGGTAAAAACTTATATCCCTGGCAATAAACAGGCCAATGAGAAGAAAAGAGGTTGTATGTAGTGTATGCTGAATAAATAATACTTAAGAAGGCCCCATGTTGGGCCCCATTAAACTATGAGACGTTATATGCTGAATATCCTAATAAATAAATGAATTAAGATTTTAAAAGAAAATCTAAACTATGAGATCAAGTTTCTAAATAAATAAAATAAATGTTTATTTTGATTTTGGCTATCATTAATATATAATAATATATATATATATATATATATATATATATATATATATATATATATATATAAAAAACAATAATTGCTACAACCCATAGCCTGGAAACCAGGCCCCAGAAGCTATAAGCTTGTGCGGGAGGGAGGGGGCGATTATTATTATTACGTAGGCCCTAAGTGCGGCTGCAGCCGACTTACAGATGGAACAGTGCAAATCCCACATTTGTGTCACAGCTAAGGAAAACTGCAGAAAACCTTAACCAGATCTGCCGGCACCGGGAATCGACCTCGGACCGCTTGGGTGAAAGTCCAGCACTCTAGACATTACACTGTATACACCATATACACATATACACCAAGGCTGTATATGTAAATAAACACATATATAAATTTAAAACACAGACTTTTTATTTTATTTAAAATAACTAAAAACATTTTATATAAAAAATGTTTCTTTAAAGGTTTAATAAAAGAGAAAAATCTTCCTCAAGCTTTATCAAATGAATTTGTATTAGTAGTTATCAACCTGACAAATAGGGGTTGTAACTGGCTTCATTTGAACAAATCAAATTAAAGAAAAATGTTTACAACTACTAAACAAATCTTAAAAATTGTCGAAGAACAATAAACTTTGTTCACAAAGAACGTCTTGAATTTGTCAAGAATGAAATAAAATTTGTTTTATTAATTTGTTTCCAAAATAAAACAAAATCCTTATTGTTTTGACCCACCTTGTATATAACAATTTGTCATGAATCTACTTCAAAATCTTTTAACATTGTATTATCGGTAATACAGTCTTCCTTCAAATCGCGTTTTATCGACTAAAATTATTCTTTTCCCGAAGTCCCTTTTATATGTTTACGCAAAACATTTGACGTCACAACGAAATTTTTCAAAATACTTTTACGAACATCGCAACCTGTCATAACGTCACGAATTTGATCATATGTTTATAAATTACGCTAATCTTAAATCTAAAAAGACAGAAAGGTAGCTGGCAAAGAGACGAATAAATTGACATAACACACTTATGGTCTAAATTGAACAATAACAAGGTAAATCAATAAAAACGATCAGCTGTCACCGATCTCATTAAAAACTAATTGCATTGAAAACTCATCACTCTCCAGCTATAGCTATCCCTGTACATTAACTACTTACATAAATATACAAAGTTACCCAAACATATGAAGTTTACACAAATTATAACAAAATAACGAAGAAAAATATGACCTTCCGTTTTAGACCTCAACCTATGCACAGCAAATATAAACAAAGTAACAACATAAATAAATTTAAACATGAACTAATCTTGTCCAGAGTACAGTACTCCAGATGCCTGCATCCAAACAATTGTGCAAAATATTAAAATAAACTCAAAATTTGACAAAACCAGAAAATATCAGCACAGCTGATATCTCCATTTACATTGAACTAAATTCTTCCAAATCCAGGATTCCGTAAGTAAATTGTAAGATTTTAAATATCAAAGTACTGATCTGATTTAACTATTTCCATTGAAATATGTACCCGAAACTGACTTAGCCTTATTTGGGAAGCAAACTTGTTTTGCGTTACACAACAACAAACCTCAAATCTAATAAGAAGATAAAACCTTTTATAAAAGTGTAAAAACTATCCTGACGTGTAACCTGGGTTACATACAACATGTTCTACTATAAAACAACATAATTGACTTACATCCTTTTTATAAATTCAAAGCCTTTTTGTAAAAAATTGAGGTTATGTGTGTATGATAATTTTCCTAGTTTATAACCTATTCTAACTTGATAACTTTATCTGTAGCCTAGCATGTAGCATTTAGATTAAATAAACCTAATATCCTAGCATGTCTATCTTTCTTTTATTGCATGAATTTATTAAATCTGCGCTTACGATCAAATCGTAGCCTTTAAAATAATTTTTAATAAATTATTAATGCTTTATAAATTTTCAATCGATGATTACATATCATCTCAGTAGATTAAAAGAAAGTACCTGACAAATAACAAATGGGCTTAGGTTAGCCATTCAAATACAATAATTAAGATTTTCTTTACTGGAGACGTCGCAAATGGTATAAAAGTCGAAAAAACGGCCCATCGTTTTTATCTCAACTAACAATGCTCACCAAAATAAGGTTCGTTACTAATGTTTATGAGAAAACCAATGTAATATCAGAAGAGAATTATAGATTATTTCTATCATTTCTAATGCTGTTTGTGAAAAGATAACCTCTATTTTGCTTCAATATGCGATGAGCTTAAAATATGGTTAAAATTACTCTACCACGTTCTCTCGCCCTCTCCTACCATCTATAACCCGTTCCAAATCTATGTTAGCACCTCTCCCCTCTTTCAACCTCTACCACCATCTATAATCGTTGCCCACCCTTCCTACCCAATTTCATCTTCTCTCATCCTTTATCATATTCTCCCACCCTCTTTTACCCTCTCCCATCCTATATCAACCTCCTTCATCCGTCCCCTACCCTCTTTCTCCGTTTTCCACTCTCCCTCACCTCTTTTCATCTCAACTTTCTCTTTCATCTTCTCTCATCGTTTATCCTACTCTCTCTCTCTGTTTCTTTCAACTTTTATTATATTCTGAAACGTATCAAAAATGTAAGCTAATCACTAACCTAATCTGATCTTGTAACCTAACCTATAACTTAGCCTTTATTCTAACCTCACATCTAACCCTAGCTCTTATCTAACCTCTAATCAAGTTCTTAGGTAACCTTGGACGTAGCTGCAGACCTATCATTAAAGCTAAGCTTTCATCTAACATCTAAGCCTACCTCTAACGCAAGTTACTAACCTAACCTCTAACCCTAGCTCTTATCTAACCTACTTTCAAATCCATCCTTTAATCTAACCTCTAACGTAATTTCTAATCTAACCACAAATCCAACCACTACCCCTAGCTTGTATCTAACGTCTAATCTTACTGTAAATCTTTCATCCAACTTAATTTTTAATCTAACTTCTAATATAAGTTCTAACCTAACCTCAAACCTAGTCTGGTTCTCTAACTCATTACTCTAACCTAACCTCCAACCTAACCATTTTTATCTATGTTAGGTCTAATCTTTAACCGTCAATCAGCAGGCTGTGTATTCAAATTGCTAGGTAGGTGACAATAGAGCACTGTCAATCAGTCAATCATACACCTTCCATAGGTTCGCATTATGTCTCTGGAAGCTTGTAGTAGCTTGTTTTTAGTACTTTTAAAATTTACCGCTTGTTTCACCCAACTAAACTATTATATCAATATTTGTTGATGTTGGATGTGCAATGCCTTTGGTATTAGTATTACTGTTTTTCAATACTATTGGTCAATAGTAATATCAACAGCAGTCCTAATGTCAAACGCACTGCATAGTATAGCGTGCCGGGTCATTAAACCGTAAACAAAGAGAATCACTTAGAACAATAAAAATGAAATCAGTGGAATCATAAACGAATCACATGAGTCAAAGAAAAATATGTAATCAAGCGAATTCAGGTGGAATTAAAACACACGCACGGTATATTATATACTAACTAGAATACGTAAGAATGAAAGTTCTGTACCCAATCGATGCACACCCTTAAATATGTTTGCTACGACAGACAAGCAGCCAGCAGCGGCCTCTGAGTACCATTCCAAGCATTACACTCCTATATTACTTGAAGTTCTACGAGTAGATAGCTTTTTTATTACCTTTAATGGTAGTTAAGATCCCTTAGCTCACTTACCACAACTTGAATTATATTAATTTACACTTAAAAATTTCAGTTTTTTGCAAGAAAAAACTGCATACCATTATTTCTTGTTTATGTACAATTTTTGATTCAAATATAAATAACCCTACTAACTTTAAAAATAAATACCTCTGGTAGGGCGATCGAAAATTCAAATTGCTTTTAAGTTCGTTCTGGCAATGCAGTTTGCGCATTCTCAAGTGGTTTATACTCACTTTATGCTACAGAATTCGACAGTAGCCAAACCGTTCTCTGGCGTCGCACTATTGAGATATCGGGTATAAAGAATTAAAAAATTGCCATTTTGAGTGCTTTTGATTTGTTATAGCTTTATAGTGAGACATAAGAGAATTCTTTTCAATATACAGTACGGTGATAACACAGTATAATAACAACCAGTAGGTACACTCTCGCAAATGTTTAAAGCCGCCGTATGTGACCTTGTTGTATTTTCGAACTGTTGGAACAACAGTTATGCAGTGATATTCCCTGCTCGTTATTACCAGCATGCAATGACAATAACGGTCGATAAGCCTTGATGAACTGATCGTGGTGTGTGCAATAATTCGAAGCTGCTTAATAAATTATAGTGCCGACAATCGAGTGAATATGCTGTATAATTTTTAGGTTGTGGCGATAAAGTATCACATAAATTAATTATTTCGTAAACAGATAGTTTTTAGCAAAATTCTGGCAGATTGATCTCTATTTTAAATAGGCATCTTTTAACATATCTGTCAAATCTATAACGTCATTCAGGTCAATGCTGTGACGTCAATGTTTCTTTTAGTCGAAACATGGGTCATTTGATAAAGGTATTTTAATTCCGTATCTAATCATTCCAATTATTTCTACCAATTGATTAGCAGTTTTAATTAATTGAGACGTAGGGTAAAAATTAACCCCAAAACTTTTGCAAATTATTGAAATAAACGTAAATATAGTAAAAGCCCTAAATTAGTTACCACTATACAACGCATGTCAAACGCGGGCATGGAAAAGGGTAATAGAAGGGGAACAGCGGTACGGCTACGTGACGACATTGGTGGCCTATACTGCCGAATATATCCTGCATTAGTTGTTTAAAACGATAATACGATATCACCAAATTATTATAGGTACACATAAGTGGTTATACATGTCCCCAGTGACGTCACCCTTCAGCTATTAGAAACCGTCCGTGAGAGAACTTCCCATTAACTAACTTTGTTAAAAGCCGACACTAAATACGAAAAGTATCTGTTTTTAGTTTTTGTTTGCCAAATGTTGATATTTATTTAAAAGAAGTTAATCTATATTTTTAATTTATATATTTTTTGGGCACCCTGTCCGTTTGAATTAATTGAAAATTGGTACTGGAATTAAATTGAGTCATATTTCTACTTAAAAAACATCAATGACATCAGAACTTTGACACAGATGTGGTCATAAATTTGGCAAATATTTCAAAAAATTAGTATTCAAAAATAGGAATCGATGTGTCTGGAGAATTTGCTCAAAAACTGCCTGTGAACGAAATAATTAATTTATGCAATACTTTATCTCCATACTGTATAGCTGGAAATGAAGCTTATTGCTTTTAATATAACAATCAAATAATGCATTTTGGTCAAACGTAGTGGTTATGTTAATATGACGCATCATACTGCGCGTCCCCACGCTGACCTATGCTTGGAATAAAGGTGACTTGCATACAGGTTATTAATTCCTATTATTACTGTATGCGTAAATCTTTCGCATCTTCTTTATTAAAAAATGGCATTTGTAAGCATATTGTTTAATTTTCTCAGTTACCCAAATTATTATATATTAATACCAAATTATTATACAATATAGGTCCGTGATTTGGAGGCGGGAAATTTTAAAATCAATTTTGATCCATAAAATTTAAAAAACGAGCACTTGTTTTTCCTAGAAACCTCCCGATTTTAGTCAAACTGGTATTACTTACATTCGCATGAAATGCTCAAAATGTTGTCCACCGTTATCTAAACAAGCTCGTGCTCTGCATGATAAATAGAGATGATTATGCTCTAATGTCGGGGTTTCCCCCAATGGTATCAGTTACGTTACGTTACACGAACCGTTAATTCTTTAAGGTTTCGTAACTAGTGCCGAATAAGCCAACTACTTTATGTACCCCCAAAGAATTGTGATCTTGCTGGCCACTAAACTGGACGACTGGACAATTTCGACCAACCCACCTGTCTTGAAAGTTCCTGTTTAAAAGAGTCGTGTCAGGGGCTCTACGGTATAAAAACCGCATGAAAGATCGTTAATAAGCTCATCGTCTAACATGTGTGTTCATATGCTTGTTCAATTAATCGGTAATACATACGGGCCGAATAATGGCCTATTGACAATGCCCGCAAAAACATTAATTAAAAACCGTTACTGTTGACGGTTTTCATGGATATCATGTGCATCTTGTAAATGTCGAATCATTGCACTGATGGAGATGTCCTAACATTGAGTACCCGATGTTAGGAAAAACGTTCCCAATACAATCGTCGAGCGGCCGCTGCATTTCCCCGACCTTCGCGGACAATAAGAAATATATCAGTCAATTCAGGATTGCTAAGTATCCTTGATTAAAAATCAAAAATTTGTTAAAATTCAAATAAACAACCGTTAGATTCAACACTTAAAGCAGTAATACCACTAAATGCTACTCAAGAAACACTATATTCTAATAATACAATTGGTAGTATTTGGAACTTTTACGTGGAACGTTTACCATAATCAGTTATCACTAACACTTATTATTTACACAATAATTTCTACCCTGTACACACGATCAATCGTATAGGTAGGCTCTTATTTATAAGAAAAAAGTTGCGCAGTATTAATCTGCCGTATTAATTTTTATATTTTCATTTGCTTACAGCTCTTCTTTACGTAAACGATTCTAGAGCTACATCGGATGCATTGTTTAGTTAGATTTTATATATAACTAATCGAAATTTTTAATACGTTTGATGTATCTTAAACTATAGTTACAAAATATAACTACTTATAAAATATACTGCGTACTTCGCCCGGATATTTTCAGCGTGGTCAGTACTTGGAGCTTCAAACACCTCGTTGGTCGCCGTGAACACACGAATATACAATCGGCTTGCTCCGTAACTTTTTTCTTATAAGAACCGAACTGTAACTATGTAACGCTATTAGTAAACTGGGACTGTGAAGTTGTTATTGTTAGAAATTCTCTGTAGACGCAATGACCGACCTTGATGACGCATATCCTACTACCACCCAGACCCCTTCAAATTCAAACGGTACTTTTTATTATAAACATTCTTTGTCAACATTAAGCAGCCTGAAATCCTGCAGTATTGACCAAATTATAAAATCAGCGGTTCTCAATAAGTTTTTGGGAATTTTTCTAACTGTAATTTTCTTTAAAATAAAAAGGAATTTTAGAATAAAAATAGGTTTTTCCGTCATTCTAGGGTATCAGCTATTTGTGTTTTCATTTAATGCAACCAATTTAATTACACATCGTATAATAATAGTAAAATCGTATAAAACATCCTTATAATAAAGAGACACAATAATTCAGGCATAAATCCTAAAATAGGTTTTCCCTTAATACTAAAGATATCAAACATTCAATAAAAATTGCTGTTAATAATTTTATTAGAAAGATCCTTAAAAATATGCTTTTAGCAAAATGCGTTTGTTTAATATTCTGTTCTTCCCTTAATTTCCTTTTTCCCTTTACATAACAAGCCAATAAAGTGTATATAGTATAATTTCCTTACATCTGTTAAGCATTTTCTTTTTATATTTAACATGTATAATTTTCAGTTTATTACTCTTTTATAATTCTGCCATACTCATTAATTATGTAATTTTAGTTTTAACGACTTAAAAATCTGCAATTTTTTATTACCTATCTAGGGACCCATGAAATGGTTAATCTAGCGCTGGTTTACATATAAAGTCGGTTTTAAAGCTTTTCCTTCATTAATTATACGGGTGGTTTTGAATTTTTGCTCGAATACATCTTTTAGATGGTTGTTTTATTTGCTTGATTTTATTCAAAATGTATCATTTTTAAAAGCGTTCCCCTTTTCAATTTTTTTTCACCCTCCTGGGGGCACGTAAATCATTGTTGAAATACTACTGAAACCAAACTTGAAATACCTTTTGCAACACTATACGTACGTATAAATGAAACCGTTGTACACGGTGCTTGGATTGAACAAGAGCGTAGTAAATTTCAACTTTGTAATTGTTTATACACTTTTTCGTAATGTTATTGAGAAGGTATTGCATTTGTTCGTTTATTGAACAAAACAATATCAGTGAGGGATACGTTTGTTTCGACCATGTCAGTGAGTATTTATTTATACATAAACCTTGTAGTTTGCTGTGGAGCATAATCTAACAAGAGTTTAATTAAAATTAATTGTTTTTACTAGAAGTTATTCTTGAATACTAATTCATTGGTTTAATTTAAAAATAACCGTTTTCCTACCTTTTATTATCGTATATGACGTTTCTCCCGTTTAATTAGTGATAACTATCATTTGCTCATGGTGATGATTTCAAAATGTGAAGAATGTAAAGAACATGATTGGAATTGTAGAGAAAGAAGTGTTCGAGTTTCAGATTTTTGTTGAGGATGGTAAAGTGCATGTTTTAAGCTCTTAAGGAGGACCAGCCTCATAGATTTGGTGATAAATCGTGAAAACAAAAAGAAAAATTCTAAAGTTTTCTTACTGTTTTGTAAAAATTGTATATATTATATCAAGCACAGCTTCTTCTATATTAGCTATTCTGACATATTAGAAATTTGATATCACCATAGACATTTGACACATAAATTGTAAGAGTTATTATGACATCCCAATAAACATTTTTATTTATATAATAGTAACTACAAACTTACGATCACTAAGTTTATATAACTTTAATTTATATAATCTAGTAACGGCAATATCTGTTTCCTTTAAAAACAATAGCAACAGAAACATTCTCGTTACCGCTATATGACTTCCTATATAACTGCAATTTAATAGAAATTAGAAACCTTTACTAGTAGAATGTAGTTTTGTATCTGTTGCAGTTACTCTTATAAACTTTGCCTATAATGGTGATATGGTAATGGTAATATTTCGTTTCCAAATTTCTATTACTCGTTCCATTTTGCAATCACATCCTTTTCTGACTTTCACTTTAAAATTCTCAGTTGACATTCTATCTAGCTCGTTTTATAAAATAAAAATAATAGATGTGTAATATTTACATGATTACCCACTTTAACTGAAAAGTATAGGACAAAGTTGTATTGTAGATTTTTTTTGCTGCAAACATAAACAAGTTACCTTCAAAAACTAAAGAGGCCCTTAAAATATCCAGTAATAACAAAAAATTATATAGTAAATATTATAGTAACCGAAATTACCTTAAGTGATGTAGTATATTCTTCGATAGACAACCAGTGAAAAATACCCTAACCTCAATAAATTCTAGTTTTTCACCTTTTGTGCTGTCTTTTGATAATGTCCGGGGGATTGATAAGCTCTAATCCTTAACAATTGCGCCTTCGGCGTGGGCAAAAGAGGATACACTGCTTTGGCCTCCTGCAAAAAAGAAATTAGGCAGAATGTTTAAAACTTTCCTTTGAAATGTACTGCTGTATTTACTTTTTTCGAGTTTTTAATAAGCCAATATCCATATTTATAGTACTTTATAATGCTTTATAAGGGTAATTTGTAGTCACTAACAGGTAACGTAAGTTATAAAGGAAATTAATTACGAAATTGCTCACCAAAAATTGTATTACATATACAGCTATTAAATTAAAATGCAATATACTGTATTACTCTATATTGCATTTGAAAATAACCAAGTAAAGGCATTAGGTTAAATTGGTTGGTTGTTGCAAGTGCATTGGCATTTTACCACGAACAGGCGTGGTTTGTAAAAAATACATTTTTGCATCTGTTATTTTACAATAAATTTTATTTTTTACGTTTGTATTTTTAATATTATACTCATTAGTGTTAAATAATCCCCAAGTGATTATAAACCAAATAAATGGAAAGAGGTTAAACGGCTAGCGCGTTTTGAGTGATTGTGTGTTATTGGTTGCATAAATATACAGTAAATTCAATGCATTGAGATGCTTATTTTAAAATGTAATATTCAGTAGTACCTATAATTGCATTTTAATTTAATATCCCTGTATAATAGAAACGCTATCGTCTCCAAGGATTTATTACAGTAATTAACAATACCACTATATAACTCCACAAATATTCTAGTTTCATAATAAACTTGTTTCATATACATGGTGTATAATAATTAAAGGGACCCGCGCGGCTGGCAGATGGGTAGAATATAGTATAGCTAATTTTTCTTATAAAATTTATGACTCGGTTGAATAGTTTTCGAGAAACTTAATTTTGAAGTTTTATTGATTTTCGAATCCAACTTTGTTAACACTAACCTACCGTAATGCGTATAAACTTAACTCCAGAATATGATACCTTGGATGTATGTGCTGTTTATAAACTATTAATGCCAACTTACAGACTAATGGAACCCCGTCAGTATTACATAAATTGCTCTGTTTATTTTACGTCTATCCACTTAATATATGGAGTAATTAAAGAAAGAGAAACTAATGAGAATATATATTTTTATAAGAACCATCACATTCGCATCTAACAACAGTTACATATTAAAATTTTGGTTATTTTATTGTAATGTTATAACATATTGATTGTTTTGAGCACATCTTCAAACATATTTTAGTTCGTAATTATAATCAACTTACAGTATTGAGATGTAATAAATTTTTGCACAAGTTGCATAATTCTAAAATTCTTAAGGTAGAAATGTTTACATAAAAAAGCACATTATGGAATTTTTGTAAAAATGCAGATGGCGATAGTTTCGAAATAGATAGCAGCCGGTAATTCAATAAACAGGTCATAAACCTTTTGATAAAAATAATAGCCGAATCACACACCAGGACCGGTTTCAGTTATATATACTTATATTCTTTCACTACTTTTATATACCTTTTATATAACCAGGTGTTACCATAAATACTGAAGAATTTTATAGTTTATTGGGATGCCAACATTAAATTCAAATAAAATTGCTTTTACATAAAATTTGAAATAAATTTTCATTTTTTTGTAGAAAAATGAAGATTTATTGCATACGTTTTCTGAAAATTAAACCTCATTGGATTTTTGAAAATGTTTAAACCTAGAATCTCTAGGAGGCTATTGTCGTTTGCAAGTTAAGAACTGTTTCAGCTTCTGGTGAACCTTTGCGCTATTGACTTTGGATTTCTTTCAACAAGATCGTGGCAATCTGTTTACAACCACGATGATTTCTGCAACAATTTGTGTATTTACAAGAGCTTGTTGCTAACACTTACTGTTGATGGGTTTTAAGCTACAAACATGAAGGCTATATATTATTTAATACAGTTAAAGAATAAAGTGTTTGTTTTAGCTTCAATTATTGTACGTTAACGTTTTCACGACTATATTTTAAAAATAATAGCAGCTATAGGCAATATAGACATGAGGAAGAATTCTTTGGACAGCTTAAGGCCTGGTTATTAATTCACTTGAAATGCGTAAATGACAAATACAAAATGGCAAGAAATCGAAATACAATCAAATACAGCTATCTAAGAAAAAAATGCATTTCAAGGTTGCGTACACCAGTGGTTCTTAAGGCTTGTTCCGCGAAATGTAATACTAATATTTTTGTTACCATATATTGGTACCTATAATGTAATTTAGACTATTTAGAGTAATAATTAGCTACTTCATATTTCCTGAACACGTCAATAAGCTCTTAGAAATATTTTTGTAGCAGAGATTTTGGTACCATATGAGCACAAAGGTACTTTTTATCATGTACATGTCCAACTTCATTTTTCTTCAGTTTTTATACTAAAAAATTTAACGAATTTTGCGGTACTATGAAATGGCATAGTAAGATTGCATGCAACATTCTGCACTATTTATAAATTTAGCGTCTGAGAAGCAATGGAAGAACTATTATCCTATCATTGTGAGAAGAACTAGAATCCTGTGTATGGGCTGACAGTTGAATAAGTTGAAACCAGTTATAATTTATAAGCAACACAAATTATAACCAGCGCTATAAATTGCCCAATCTAACATGTTTGTCTATCATAAGCAAAGTATCCTCCTCAGTGAGAAGTGGAATTTAGCAAATATTTTGTGGAAACGAAATGAAAATGTAATGATGATAAAGACGTAACCATAATAAAGCCATGGTACAAACATCGTTGACATTATCAATGTATATGCTTGTTTTTTCGTAGACTGACATCGATTCAAAAAGCAGGTGCTCTCACAAGTTTAAAACTTTTTGGCATTCAAAAAGTTTGTTAAAGCTGTAAAGTGTGTCGTAGCTGTCGTTTATGAAGTCTGTTTGTTACCCATAAGTTTACGCCATGTCTGTTGGAAAAGGACTAACAAAGAAGGGATATGGATCTGAATGCAAAACAATTGCAGCATTATAACAATCATTTTCAAAAAAGAAGTTTTAAAGGCAAAACTTTCTTTATAACTATGTGGTTCACGATTCCATTTGTTATTGCAATAGTAAGACTGTGGCCAGCGGATGCCAGTTATCCTATTCCTACAGTTCATAGTTTACTTATAAAATGGAATACGAAACTCTTCAGCGTCTAGTGCCATACGCTGTATATGCATTATTGATTGTAACGTTCTGCGAAATCTCCTTCCACTCAAATGCCGCACATCTTCACCACAAAAAAATGGATTAGTTCATTTAGTTCATTTTTTATCTTAGTGACATTCTATTACTTTTTGCCAACTGATATGACGACATTAGATATTCGTTAAATATCTGTTTGGTATCAAAAATCCTGCTGTACGAAATTTTCTCAGTTATGTATTTTTTACCACTAGGGTAGTAAACCACTTTCAAAAACATTTGACTGATTTGTCGAAATCTTCCATAGACATTCTAGGCACTAGAAATCTATACAAGGAAATACAAGAATTTCCAGTAATTTCATAATATATTTTTTACCACTAGGGTAGTAGACCTTTTTCAGAAACATTCGACCGATGTGTCGAAATCTTCCATAGACGTTCTAGGCAATAGAAATCTGGACAAGGAAATACAAGGATTTCCAGTAACCAATCATCTCTGAATCCACACACTGATTTTTTAAATCTAGATTCGTAAGTTACGATCACTGTTCTAAAATTAAGATTTTGTTGCTTATTTTTTAAAACAACTTAAATTTCAAAAAATTGTGCTGTAAAAACAATTAACCCAAAAAAGCAGTGACAGTATAAATTAAATCCAGTACATTATACAAAAGATCCGAACGTCACCAAAAGCGTTAACTCTTTACTTATGCAACTTCATAAATTCTTATTCTCATATTTGTAAACTATATGTTTTTGCTGATGGTACATATTAAAGGTGTTCAAGAAGGGGAGAGTCGGATGGTTTAGCCATATTGTTTTTTAGGAATAAATTCTTGTAAAAGTTTGATATAGCGTTGGAAAGGTAGAGATCATACCTACCCCTACACTTCTGCATCATTCGGTTGTTGAAAAAACACTAAACAATTGTTCCATTTTTCAAAAGTGTCAATTGTCGGCAAAACCAAATTTTGTCGGGTGGTTTAAGCCACCCTTAAAAATCTGAAAAAAACTCGTAAAAATGAAATAAAAAAGCTCAATATCAATGAAAATGCACTATTTATTTGTTCGAATGACCCCAAAAAGCCAAAAAATGCATATTATTTCACGATCTGTCTGTCGGTTGTAGTTCGGCATACTAAAATGTAAAAAAACACTTATTTGTGCCTGATATATAAGCATGTTTTTGTACTTAATTTTTAACAGTTGTGAAGAATTTGAAAAAAACACATCACTTTAAATATATCCCAAACGCATCATTTCGCATCATTTTCAATCGATATTCATCCGCATGAAATCATGCAAACATGGCTCAAACCACCCGACTTTGTTGCCCCAAACCACCCAACGGACGCTACGGTTTGCCGTTCAGACAAAAAAGGGCGTACGATGGGTTATCACAAAAACTCTTTATGCACGTGAAAATACATTGAATTTATGACATATTAGTGATCTTCACCTTGAAAAACCGGTAAAACTGTTCACTAAACGAATGTTTTACAAAATCATTAGAAGGGCTATTTTTAAATTTTTAGAACACGTTGTCTGACTGAGATATGGCAAATATCGCTTCTCTCTTCGAAACGTTATAGAAAGTGAGGTATCAGTCCTACAACAATTTACATCTAATAGCATTTGAGATGCCACTGTCAAAAAACGGCAAACTAGCAGCGGCTCAAATCACCCGCTGGCTCAAATCACCCGACTCTCCCCTACCTATATCAGTATATACAGTATGTCTTCTTATTTCCGTATTTGTTAATTATAAAATGAGGTTTCAATTTCAAAGAATCATATTAACTATGTCAGCGACTAATACTTATAATTTTGCATTGCATGTAATTTATATTTTATCATACGATTGTAAAATGTGTAGATAAATCAGCTTTTGTAAAAAATAAATCAGATTCAATCAAAGCGTTGTGTCTCAACAATACAAAGCCATTTTTACTCCATAAGTGTGTCCACCGACTAACACTCCACGAATCCATTTTGGACCAAGGTATCGAAGTCGCATCGCGGACATGAGACTGTATGTCATCAGTTGATCCAGAAAACAAACTTCATCTTAACATTCCCACATAAATTTTCACATATGATTTAAATTGTTATTAACCCAAATGCAAGTATCTTGTTACCACTCATTTATTAAGTGATTAGAATTTAATTATGCTTTAAATTTCAATAATTTTTGTAAAGCTAGTTAAAGAAGAATACGCTGTACCTTTAAAGAACCCCGAGATGTAAAAGTGGCCAAATCTGTATCTAACAATGGGTGTAAATTGGCAATTATCTAACCTATCAACAGTTTGCATTACTTACTAATGCTAATTTTTAAAACATAGCACGAGACAATAAATTATCTACAAAAAGCACAATCATCGTCTACCATACTAATCAATTTTGTAAACAATAATCTATTGATACAATTTAAACACTTCTATAGCGATAAATATTTAAGTGCAATTACTTTCAGATCTTAATAATAAATAATATTTTATTCAATAAGTTAAATGTTATTACCAATACTAAAGGGTCTTTCATTAATAGTGATAGGATTTTAATTTTAATTAAAAAAAACAACAACGGTTTGACATATCAATTTAGTTTTTGCTTTATTTTGAAGCTTGGACAATGCAGTTATGTTCGGAACAAGATATCGTCCAAATGTCTACCCCGGTTTTGTTTACACTGACGCACCCGATCGCTCCAATTTTTGATCACCCTGTCCAATATTTGCGGCTGAATACCGGCGATAGCTTGACGAATGTTGGCTTCCAAATGATCCAAGGTCTGTGGGTTGTCGGCATAGACTTGTGCTTTGAGGTGGATCCAAAGAAAATAATCTAGAGGTGTCAAATCACATGACCGCGGCGGCCAATTCACAAATCCTCATCGTGAGATGATCCAATCGCCAAACTTATCTCTCGTAGCATTGGCTGTATGGCACGTAGCGCCGTTTTGCTGGAATCAAATGTCTTCAATAGCGATGTTCTCAAGTTCTGGTTACAGAAATTCGAGTAGCATGGCTCTACAGCGGTCGCCATTGACGGTTACTGTCCTTCTCATCTCGGAAGCAATAAGGTCTGATGACGCCGCCATGCCATAAACCGCATCACGCAGTGAGTTTTTCGGGATGCAAAGGCATTTCATGTAACACTTGTGGGTTGTTCTCACAACAATAACGGCAATTTTGTTTGTTCACAAATCTAGAAATGTCTGAGATGATTTTTTGACCAAAACTAGGCTCATCTTCCAAGTGTTCAAGGGCGTAATCAGCAAACTCCCGACGCAATCTGTGATCGTTTGGCTTCAGCTCTTAAGTCAATACGACTTTGTAAGGATCTAGGCCCAAATCCTTACGCAATATTCTCTAAGTCGACGTCTGAGAAAGCCCCAATTGTTGCAATCGTCATGAAATCGACAAATTTGGCTCATCGGCAATACTGGCCGCTGCAGCTGCTATATTTTCCTCCTCGAGCTTTTCGTTGACTTGTTAGTGGCTTATTGTCCTGTAAAGTGAACTCATGCTCAAACTTTTTCACAGTGCGGCGTAAAGCCTGCGCAGAGTAACGGTGACGGCGACCCAATTCTCTGGTGAATAAACTAAAATACCAAATTTCATATAATTGACTAATTATTAATTAGTAAATGATTTAAATAAATGAATAAATTTGAAGTCTTCAAGATAATTATAAAAACATCTAAATGAGAATGAAAAGTTTCAGTCATGCAATAAACACATAATGTGCAAAACGCCACTAACTTAGCCAAGCCTGAAAAAACATTTTTCTTTTAATTATGCGAAAAATTCTCTAACAGCGCGTTATTAAAGTACTGAAAACTAATTATTAGCAATTAAGCTGGTATAATACTCTAGAACTTTGTTAGAAAGTTTTAGTTTGGAAACCTTCAGTATTATTACAGTCATGAAGACGAGGTACAAACCTATATTGACTGACACACCGTTGAACTTCCCTTTTATAGTTTATTGACTTAACTACAATCTAAAAATGAATTATATTGGGTATAACCAAGTTTATATTAATTATAGGCATTTAAGAAAGTTGTAATTGAAACGAATTATAGAAGAGAAAGAGAAAAGTGAGGATAAAAATACCTTTCTCGCTAGTATACTAAAATTTGCATATTTTTTCAATTTCCCGAGATTGGATTTTTAAAACATTTGTCGTATTGGTTATATGCAGTTGAAGTTACCTAAGACAGTGATATAATAATAAAAATTCGACTCTGAATCGATAAACTAATATTTTATTGCAAATCAAGATCAAAACACGAAAATATAAGTAGGATAATGTAAGCAACTCAGCAACAACTTTTTAGACCCAACGAAAACATGAAGTAAGCTTTTGTTTTCCCAAACTAAATTCAAAGACAAACTGTAACCTTTTAACGATGATAATGGGGGTTGGTATGGAGTTTGAGAACCCATTTAGAGACCCTAAAGCAAAATTCCTACTCATATTACAATAGTTACGTTTAAAACAAGAAATAAGAACGAAAATTCGATTTCCATTTATTATTTCTATCGAAAAGATTTTTTTGACAACATAATTACCTACTTTACATAGTTAGATTTTCTTTGTTGATGTTTTGTTTGATGAAAAATTCGGTTATCGCAGTTCAGGGAAACGAGAATTAAAAATATTTCTTTTTCAGAAAAATGTGCAACAAGATATTTCCTCTTCTATATAACCTAACCTTCTCTGCATAAAATTATGTAAATATTTTTATGTTGAGCAATTCGCTACAAAATTTTCGTATATTTTAAATTTTCCAATTTTAAATTTTATTTCTGCCTATGCGTTATTTAAACATACGTAGTGTATGAGAGTACACTGGAAAGAAACGCGAAGTTACATTTTGATAGTTTTTGGATAAATCATTACCATGGGCAACTATTTCCATTGTAAGCCTAAAACAAATAAAAGTTCAGCTAGGTTACAATAGATGGCAAAAATGGGTTCTTGCAAGTTATTACTTTATGGTTTGTTTTCCGTTGACTTTAAAGTTGTAAAGTGTAATTCGGTTTAAAAGTAAATATTGACATTGCCTATAATTTCGTTTAATTTAAATTTTTGGTTGATAAGTTTAAAATAAAGAATATAATATTGTGCATATTAAAGCATTTTATAAAACTTTCTGTAATAGATTACGCAGTAAACCGTAAAGCTTTAAAAATTGACTTTTAATTTACCTAACTAACCAGCTATTTACATAATGTTTATAATCTAAGCGTAGGAGCAAGAATTACAACTACGAAATTGTACAAACATTAAGTGTGTTCAAAATAACTTAATTAATTAGTGAATAGTAGGAGTACCTTTTATTAAATTTAATAAACAATTTAATTTTATATAATTTAAGTTTTCTAATTGATTATCTATAAATTGATATCAGATTATTGTACATATATCAAAAGATAGTTTATACCATTCTGCAATAGATAATATAATAAATCACAACGTAACTTAAAAAAATGATTTAGTTAGTGGTTGCGTTATTTAGTTGTTAGTTGTTAGTTAGTTTTATTTGTTAATAATCACAAAGGTGGGCGACAAACTTTATCGTTTTCTAATAAAGAAGGTCTTTTAGGGAAGTGTTTAAAATTTCCCTCGATTTGCTGTTTTAGTGTCAGGGAGCAAACGGTCACTGTAAAATACTGTTGAGGTGAAGTAAAAGCAGACAATCTGGCAAGTGGCTGAGATGGGACAGCTCTCGTGTAACACGGAGAGGATGAGGTGAACCCTCGAAGAGGATTACGAGATCGATTCCGTTCGAGCACGAGAAAAAGCGGCCTTTCCCTCTTTATGTGCTTGTTATTCTATCCTTTATATTTGAAGTGGCCACTTAATGTGTTTTATGGCGCCAATATCGGGTTGCATGTATATATACAGTAAAATATGAATGTTACGAGATGCCTTTTATACTACCTTTTTATTTTCAACCCATCATTCTTTGATGTTTGATTTGAGCTTTAGTAGCCATCCCGATTCGGATTTGATTATTCGGGTGTGCCACCCTCGTTTCTAGAAAGCAACCGGCAATTGCTTGCATACAGAAAGTTCGAGTTGGCAAATGAAGACGCGATTAGGTATTCTTCGGTAGCACACGGATAAGCCCTTCAGGGCCATCAGTGTCTTGAAGAATGGCGGCCGTCAATCACAAGAGCCCGGGAGCAGCTCGGTCTGGCCGGAACTCGAGGCGCATACATCATAGCACCCTCTATCAAGTCTCGTAGCGGGCGTCGCAACATGACATCGCCACCCCCGTTTTCTCCGTCTCTGACTCCCATTTCACAGATTGGGATGCGATACACAATTATTTGCTGCGTGTTCTAGAGCTACTGTGCAGTACATCAGCTGGTTCTCTCTCCTTGATTACGCCATCCATCAAAATCATCCACACTCGTACATTACTGGTTTCAGTTATTTATGCTGGACCGCCCGCGCTATTCTGTCAAATTATCGGAATATTATTTTTCATGTTGCTACAAGTATTACTCTTGTGCATCTTGCAGTTCAAATTGGCATCACGATTTATACGCGCAATCTGTTATTTTATAGCAGTTCTCCTTTTCCTATAAACTGCTGGAGCTTATAGAAAATTACAACAAAACGAGTTTGACTAACGTTTCGGTGTTGCACTTAATTGTCTTTTGTCTTATGCAAGGAAGGGTTGGTTCTACCGTATATTTCGCGTGTTGCATAACATTTGGAACGATTATTAGGGGTACAGAGTATTTTCAATTAATAAGTAAAACAATGGGAAATTGTGGGAATAGATATAACAATGTGAATGAATGGAATAATGTATTATAGCACTCCATGTGCCCTCTGACCTGGAGTTGAGCCCTCTGTGGTAATTTAGCACGCGCACAGAATTAGAAACCATTAAATTGGAGCAATGCATCTTTATTTCAGCGCTTTGCTATACCGCTTTTTCTCTCACTGCGCTTATTCTCAGCGTCTGTTCTATTGTTTCATACTCATACATTATACTTATTTACGTTTACATTTATAAGATCTGCAAGAAAGCTCTCAAAGGAATACAAAATATATCGCGCCGAACTCACCATAAATATAGAATTTATAGGACAACCATCACCATCATTATTGCTAATACTTGTCCTGCTTAACGAGCAACAAAAAATAAATTACAAAATATTTTTTAACATTTTTCCTTCAAGTAACTGAAAATGTGACACACTTGCATTGTGTAAAAGCTTCTCGAAGTATTTACGATATAAATATGTAATCGATATCTAAAAGTACTTTACGCCGGAAATATAGCTGCCATAGCAGCAAACTTCCGGCCTCTGGTCAGAGTGAAGGCTCTCTACGTTCCCCAACCATTTTCCGGACACTTTACTATATAGACAGACTAAGCTGTTTCTTAACCCTTATCATAAGAACGTGATTAAACAATACTTTCTTGAAAAAGAGATCAGTTTTCTCCAATTTGTGAAAGTCGTTGGAGACTTCAGAAAGCGTATCAAAAGTTTTTATTGAATAATTATGAATGGCTATAAAATACCGGGTCGCATATCGATGATTTAAAGGGGGAGTAACAAAGATAAATGATTGTCGTTAAAATATAATCTATGTTGGAATACGAAAATAGTGCGTGTTCTAAATTTTAGACGGAAACGCTCTGTCTTTTCGACTATTATCGATTTCACTTTCATTGAAAGACCATATTCGTAACAATGTATCCGTAACGTTCGATTAAAACCAGACGTATCGGACTAATAAAATTTCTGTCGAAATAGTTGACATTTATTGAATTAATATTTATGAATTGTAAATCTACGGCTGTATGATTTATTATAGTTCTAATATTGACAATTGACCTATTCATCAATTATCATTTAGTACCTCCTGCATGTTAGCAAAATGAACGACGAAATAATATTTTTGTCGTTTACATATTAATGCTAAAAATATTCATTTTGTAATTATTTGATTTTTTGCAGCAATGACGGATGACCCCAGATTTTCGGAACCTATCCCTAACGTTACAGTGGCCTTAGGACGCGATGCAAGCTTGCCATGTGTGGTAGAAAATCTTGGAACATATAAGGTACGTAACAATAATTTATACATTATCATCCTTATTGTTGTTTGAATTTACCCTAAAAGCTTCTTGGCCAAATCCTTAATGCACGAACTAGGTTTGTGTTACATACGAGTATTAATAGTAGCGTTAAACTTGGGATTACATTTGTATAGTGCATTTTCGAACTTTTGCTAATTTCCGACTACTGTATAGACTCAATTGAGCTCCAATCTATGAGACTCAGAAATTATAACTGAGTGAATTATTTAAGTTAGTTGTTACACACAAAAAGTAGATGAAAACTTAAACAGAGATTTTACAGGACAAAGTTTGCTATTACCTATCTTACATGTCAATCATCTCATCATAACAAGGTTACAGTCCATCATTTTAGATGATTATTTATTTCGGTTTGAGAATTTGAAGGAATGCTATTTTAGTTTTATTAATAGACGTATCCGTGACCTATAGCTGTACATCGATTCCACCATGAAAGCTAAAATAAATTTTAGAAATTAAAATGATTTTCAAGATATTTAAGAACAATTACGCTCAAAAGAGTTTAATCTTGATTATCTCAAAAAGTTTAAGGACATTTAAACGATATGAGCTTATCCAGTCAACTATTGCTGTATGAAAATATCCATTAAAGAGCCATACAAGCTAAAATTCAATGACTGGAAACTCAGTACCTGTTCTTAATGCTCTGAACACTTCTCAAGAATTGATTTACATCTTAATACCAGATAACTCAACTGTTTAATAAATACACCACATCTGCACTTATATTGAACATGTGTATACACTATATGGCTTTTTTACTACACTACATAATTTAGAGCAAGTGTTATTATTTGCCAGAAAAGTCGAGAGCTTTTGGGTCAAAATTTAGAATAGTCGAGCTCCAAATAGAAATCCTAATCACACAACCTGAAGAAATACATTAGACTTTCTCTGGGAGGTATTGTTATGCCCAGTTCTAAAGATTAGGCATGTGTAAAACATTACCACCCACTAAAAAATAATAGTAACTGCAGCAGATATTATGTGTCAATATAACCTTACCAAATTTGCATATACCAATTATTTTTGCTTAATAATCTTAACTAAAGAAACCGATTAATTTGCTAGGAGTACTAGAATGATTTTGTTGAAGTGACAATCATAATTTGCGCAAGAAACTAATTCATATTTTCTGGAAGTGCAAAACCTTTTTACTTACTGCAGCAAGTTCCAATTTGTAAAATATACAAACAAATTTTCAGCCTTTGCTAACACCAAATATGCTGCTTTACTAATTATTATGTTCTCATAGCAAATTTATAATTTGCTAAATTTGATAGAATGTTTGCTACTAAGTTTCGTCCCATAAGTCTTCATATCAAAAGCATAATTAACGCAATAAGTAATAAATGAAATATACTGTAACCGAACTGACCGCCGATTGAACACACATGTGATAAAAAGCTAACAAAATATATTTGCAATGGAAACTTATTAGTTTGTTCCATCAACAACTAATTCAGCAAATGAGAATTTATTATCAAAGATAATTTATTTCTTAGTGTGTTCTTCCGCAGCACAATAATCTGTTGCAGATACAAAGAAAATTGGTCGATGCTACAAATTCTGCTTATTATTACGCTTAGCATAATATTAGGTTTTACAATAAATGACTGTTATTGTAAACCGTCAGCGATTGGTTATGTTTACTAAAAATACTAACTAAATTTATTTGCGATGGAAACTCATTAAATTGGTTCCTATAACATAAATTAATTTTATTTTCTGTTATTACCACAAAAACTTTGCTCTATCAATAAAAACTTATTTAGCAAAGGAAAATTTGTTACCAAAGATAATTAATTTCTTAGTGTGCAGCTCGTATCGCTGTACGCTAGTATCTGTACATATACACTACAGTTGCACTCAATAAGAACTTAATCGGAGTTACTTACGAATATAATTACATTTTGTTGATGCATATTACACAGAGTGGTTCTTAGCTGTACGTCTAAATTTCATTTTCATTTTTTTGAGTTCACCTCTTACAACTGTTCCAACCCATATAAAAATAAACTACAATAAAAACTTTTTAATATGAAACATTAACTCGTGCTACAAAGTCTCTAAAACTCAGACAATCAGCCATTCGGCATTAAGTCAATGACAAATCAATGCGTTCGATTGTTTCCAAAATCATTCATGTTCAATAGGTCATCAATGTTGTTTGGAAATAACTTTTACGGAATTTTAGATCTAAAAATGTAATTGCTCAGAAACCAAAACTTAAATGGTTTGGTCAAAAGTTGTCCAATGAAGGTCAAGTTTTGAACCACTTTACTTTTGAAGTTTCGACATTTAAATAAAATAAAATGTTTGAGCTAAATACAAATGCAATAGAGTTATAGTTCTGAATTTTCTGCATTTCGCCAAATTCTAATGAGAGTCTGGAAGCTAGATTAAACAAATAAATTATAGATTTTGAGTCATAGTTCACATGAAAATTACTTTTGTAAGCAATTAATCTTGTGCGGTAAATACAATCTTGTAAACTACTCAAAGTTACCTCTTAAATTCCGTCTACAAAATGTACTCATTTTAGGTTGGGGTTATAAAGTAATTACGAGCTTATTTAGCAATTGGATCAATATTCAACGCCAAATGTCGAAAAATACTTCGATTCTATAATACAATGTCATATTTGACGAAAGTCTCGTATAATTTCCCAAACGTGTTGCACATAATGAATGAAGATGTGAAGGTTGTAGAACGATGAAAAATATATAGGACATATGCCACTTTGTAGGTCGGATCAAAGTTTACCACGTTATATTTATCTTTTTTTGCAGGAAATGTCGGGAAGTCTTCTTTAATGTTATTGCAATTAATTGACCTGATCCTTAACAGGCAACATTGCCTTTGTCGATTAATGGGGCTGAAATTTCTAAGTTTGGGAAAATAATAGTGAACTGACCAGAAAGGTCAATTCTTCATGTCAGCATAATTAAATCGAAAGATGTATGAGTGTTTAGCGGACATTGGATAACACAGTTTTACATCTTCTTTCTTTAATTTCTTTAAATCTTTAGACTTTTCCGAAATTTGGAAATTCTAGCTGATTCTTTGGAAAGAGCTAATGTTTGTAAATGAGAAGGCATAGATGCGGATTAAATACATTCAATTTTTTGACGAACAAAAATATCTAATAATTATGGATCGTACCTTACTCCAAATATAATAGGGAGTTTCTCGGACATATGTAATATCCATTGTGATCAATAGTGTTAGTTTAATTCATATAAGACTGTTTGTATATACTATTTTTAATGCTAATGTAACATAGCCTGCAAGGAAAATGTAGTCTGTTTTTAAAGGGAGGAGGGAGTCTTTTTTCACACTCTATGAGAAGAGGAGGCAACTGATAACGCCATATTCTCGGGTAACATGCCAAAACAATGGACAAAAATCCATAATCTTAAATGTCCTTGCAAGTGCTAGACTCGAGTGTACAAATACAGGGTACCTGGGATTACTAAGCAGTCAGCTTATTGCTCCGAGTCACGCTGATCCCCAAGATAAATCAAAAGGATTTAAAAACAAAAAACTTTTAAGAAATTTGAAGATCTTTAGCCAAAGAATATGTATAAATGTGTATTGTGGAAGTTTAAGCCGTTGTGGCACCATGTAACGTTGTCCAATTAAGCTAAAGAATTAAGGATCTTACGTTAAATGGGGTCAGATTAAAAAGAACTGGAAAATCGAAAATCAAGGACGTTCTTAATACATACACACAGGAATCATGCATAACTAGTAACAAATATCAAATTAACCATGTTTGATAACTCTCATTATCCGCATCAATCGATATCACTGCCTCACCATTTTACCGACCGCTTTTGCAAGGTTAATTTGTTAGTTATTTTTCTGGTTTAGTTTATTACAATCAAAGCATGATATTTCGTGAAAGATATTATAAGTAACTAAAAATCTAACTGTGGGATCATAAAACTATCACATTCTTGATCGCAGATACGCATACGAATGATTTTTGAGAATATCCGCGGATAAAGATATTGTTACGTGCTAATTTCGTAGCACCCTGTATAGCAATGCTTTTGTATTAAGTTGTACAGCGTTTAGGGATTTTTGCATTTTCTCTCCTTGTAGTTGCCATTTTGTTGTGGAACTAATTTCCTTTTTTTTGATAAGAGATTGTCACTTTTTAGTTTGATCCGCTCGTGAAGCTACAAGTTCCTTGAAGAACCTTTTCGTGAACATCGCCGTCTAATTAATCTTTTCCTTTATGTTAAGTTATGGGAATTGCCTTAGTGCAGATTTGATGATTGATTGTGGCGTTAGTTTTCCGATTTAGTTTATTGGAAGCCGTTTAAGGGATGTATTTCCACTTGTTCTTTTGAGGTTATGGAAGCACACCTTTTCGTAAGTTTATCGATTAACTTTTCTATCATTCAGTCTCTTATACTTAATTCTTTCGATAGGTTTTTATGTATAATCGTCGTTATATGCAGGCGATATAAATCTCTCTTAAGGTCAACTTCCATCGAAGGTATTTATAAAGTGTTGTGATGGTCATTCTGTTAATTTGATTTATTTGTTACAGACCTTTTATTTTTTTCTCTAAGTTTGGGTTTATCCTTTACTCATTTTATTACTTGCCGTATAACAAGTATACGTTGGATATTTGGGTTGTTACAAGACCATTACGCAGACCTGGTTGCTGTTGTCGGGTTCACGTTACGTTCGAGCTTTGGTGACGTTCCTCTTCAGCTCTAAGAACAGGCACCGTATCGTGAGCTGGTTATAATATAGCAATTGGTTACAACAACAGTAACGTTTGACAACTCTGTATTGTATATAAAACATTTATGTGTATTTGTATATTATGATTTTGTGTTAAATGGTTTTTCACCAGTGTGCGTGTAGCACTCATTTCTAGATATCTGCTTCATATTTATAATTCTATCACATACCATTTATTGTATGATATTGTTAAGAATATTTGCGAGTGTGTACGTATGTCTTTGCTCCGTAATAGATGAATAGCTCACTACTGGAGCTGATGATTGCGCAATCTGAATGGTACCTGTAGTCGCGTTAAATTTTACCGTGCCCTTTGCTTATTGCTTTTGTGACTTTAAATCAACTTTAGAGTAAGTAATCGAGCTCGCATTAATCTCTTTTTCCCTTGCAATTTGTGTATAGCATTCAATAACCACTATTCAATTTTTGCCAAGGTTATTTCACATTAACTAATTTGCCCTACTTGATAATTTGAATTAATTAATTAATAATAAAGCACTGTATATAACTTACTTGAAGATTTATTATTTACATGTGTGGTATCTGGAGTTTATATTTTCAGCTATCAAGGAGTCATTATTGGGGAAAATCGACCACAGTAGTCGCAAGTGTGTTGTTCTTTTCAGATTTTGTCGGTCAATAATGTAGCTATCTTAGACGATTATTGGCGCCCATTACAGAAGACCTTTAGTTAACGAAGAACGGGCGCGAATACGTATTGTTCGATCAGTAAAGCAGTGACCTTATGGTTAAGAAATTATGAAGCGCGTAGTTACCGAATACACCTTTCTTTTCTTAAAGTCAATCAGTTTGGTAATGAAAAACATAGTTACCGATTAAATTGCAATCACGTTCATAATTATTAAAACGTCATCAGCGATTTTATTATCCATTTAATAATTAATATCACTATAAAATACGTGACAAAAAACGGATACAGATAGTTTTTCTTGCGGATTATCCGCGGGTGCAAATATTAGTTAGGATATCCGGCACATCTCTACAAGTAACTTCAGAACACTAATGGATTCTGTATTATAATCACGTTGAGATAAATATTGAACTAGTAAAACATGTATCTTGCGAATCTCTTTGCTGGATGATAGAAAATATGTCAGAATAGAAGTAAATTGAAATAAAGGTAAATCAGTTAGTATACTGACTCCATAAAATAATATGCAGGTGGACGAATATTAAGAGTCTCACTACACTTATAAAAAGATAGAGAAAGAATTCCTAAAAGACCCATTGATTTATATATCGAACCATTCTAAACCACGAGCTTTCATTTGGAATTTACATGATAAGCTCTACAACAAATACAAAATAATAGTCAGCAGTCATCTGAAAGACATCTGAACGTCTGAATATACAGATATAGAAAAACAGGTAGGAAGTGCGTACGAGACCATATGTTCCATATGTATGATAAGGTACGCACTAATAAAATAAAGAAGGGTTTATATCGGGTCACGCCTTTGTTCTTCTTAGTTTGTTAGTGGGGGAACATTCGAGCATTAAAGTTGTTTAGTAAACCACAAACCGAGCGTTAGTGTGGTTCCCCAACCCCACTAACACAAACTAAAGAAGAAGAGCAAAGGCGGGGCCCGATATAAACTTTCTTTATTTTACTAGCGCGTTCCTTATCATACACACATATGGTTTCGCAGATACTTCCTTCTTGTTTTCCCACACCTGTATATTGATGCAGTTTACTAAGTTGCATAATAAATACGTATGTAATAACTGTAGACAACTAATCACTGAAAATCGATCAAACTAATTTCATAAGGACCTAATCCTAGTCAAATGGGGGAAGAATCTGGGACACCTAGTTCAATTTAGTTATCTTAAATGATACAAACATTAAAAATGTTGAAATTAAAAATTAAGTACATGTCATTGCCAAACAGTATGTAGATACAGTATTTAGTAAACCTTGCGAATAATTGTAGAAATTTCAGCAGATGCAGTGGGGCTTATGTACAGAACATTGCAAAAATTTTCGGAAATCTTAAAAATACAACAGCTATTTAACGAAATCGAATCTGAACTAGAAACGTATAAACATATAAATACTTGTACAACATTTCCTAAATTCCTACTCTGTAACAGATGGAAAATTGTCGAGAAATACTTTATAAGTCGAAATTGGCTTATTGGCTTGGAAGAAAACAAAACATGGTCAATAAGAAGCAAATCATATGGATTTATACCTATTGTTACCTATAGTTACTTATTAAAGTATTACTAGGTTGATTAATTAATTAGTGCTAAATACATATTGTTATAATAATTAATTTATAGTTATACTATTAGACAAAGATGAAATACACAACTCACTACTTGCGTACCTTTAATTGAAATAAATGCTCCACCTAAATATATTGTTGTGAAAAGTTTAGCTCTCATTTTTTTAATTTAACAAATACTAGAAAAATCGGTTTTTTTCTAAATATCTCTAGATATTTAAACGCAATTATGTAAAAAATTTGATTATTAAATTCTATGTTTTGAATCCTATCATTATTTTTTTAATAATCCCAAAATAGCCCAATATTCTTTATTTTGAGATTAATACTTTTGGTATCATCATATTTCATATATAATTACTATAAATAAAACTAACTACTATTAAAAACTCTTATAAACGTTTATATTTTAATTCCTTTTTATATATTTGCCGCCACAAGATTGCCAACTTTATTTTTATAAATTCCGAAATATCCGCTCTCTGTTTTCATTTGCCTCGCCAAAGAAATCAAGAAAGTGTGTCAACGACCTCTTTAAAATATTTCCACATAAAGAGCTTTACTAATTGGAATTTCAACTCCATTTAATTGTATAGTAGTGGTAACTAAATTAATTTCTTATTAAGCCATTACTAGACCAAATCCATTTATAGTTCAGCTAAAATTTTTAATAAGTTTTTCTTTATTAGTAGTTAATAAAATTTCCATCGAAGAATAAATTAAACACTTGATTAACTTGTAGCACTTGTTAAATAATCACTTAAATTTACTAACTTTCTTAAATTTCAGAACTTTAACGTTTCACAAAAATAACATTAACCTCAAAATATATGACACTGATTTCTTTACATTTTTTTATAAACATAACCTTACATTTATTTATGCTCTAGAAAAGGTTGTGCACTCCTTGCTAAATAAAATTGGGAGAGAGTTTGTTACAAAAATGGCTGTCCTGTTATATCTTTCTGTCGAAACAATAGAATGTGAAACAATTTCTGCATGAAACAAAAGAAACTTTGATAAGTTAATTTAACATAACCAAATAATTGTTTATAAATTTTAGTTAACACAAAAACTAATTGAATAATCTTATAGATAAGAAAAATCCCAATTTAATGGTATATTATACAAAATAAGGCCTGCATAATTTTAGGCATGAACAATATGAAAACTCAAACTAATTACAGTATTTCAATTGCAATACAAGTTATTGCCTGGTCAGTTATATAAAAATTAAGGGCGTTGTTCAGTGTCATACGAATCAAAACACGGAAGAGGAGCGTAGAGAGGGGATTATTCTGTTAATGTGTGAATATATGTTCCACTGAATTTCTTATCCCTCTGAATCGCGTAACAACGTAGCTATAATAAAATTAGAAAATGTTAAGTTTGGTTTAATTTTATAATCCCAAGATATTTTTTTCCAGTGATTTAATAAGACTTTTTGTTAATAAAGTTGTTATAATTCCCCAGAAAGTTTAAATCTACGCAATTTCAAGTTCTGTTTGTTTATTTCGATTTACCTTTCATTTAAATATTGTCTAAATAGTTTACTCTGCCTTGTATCATTCAAACTAAATTTAATTTCATTTAAATACAATGCCGACGTTAAACTGGGTAGTATTTCTGATTACTTGCTGATTTCTTAAATCTTTAAAGATGTTTTATATAATGAACAAAACTTAGTTATACTCTGTCTCAAATTGTTCGGGGTAAAGAATGCTCCATCGAGTTTGACTATAGCTTATATTTACAACGAATAAGAAGTAAGAAAGTAAATTCAAAGTTGAAACGTTCCGTAACTGTTATTTAATAAAGAAGTTTTTCAGAGAATATTGAACAAATAGACTTCTGTACAAAAAATACAAAATAAACAAAAAGAGTTTAAACTATTTATAGAGTAAAATTAAAATACAACAAAGAAAATACATGAAACATTGTTTATAGATACAGACTTTATTATGTATGTATTTCCTTTGACTCTATTGATGCATTATACAATATTAAAGTGGCTATCTTTTATAGTTACTTATAAATAAACAATTAAAATTAACTTTAATTTTCAATTCTGCATATGAATGCAGTCCAATGCATTTAAGCTTCTTGATAATTGTAAATCAATAAAATGCATTTTCATCAGAGAGGAAACAGTTTAATATTTCCTGGATTGTTGAATTTTGTGCGTGTTTTAATAAACATAAAGTCAAACAACCATTAAAAAATTCGCTAATAAACGGAAAATTTAATCTCACCATGGCGCAATAACTGCTAATAAGCAAACGTCACTACACATATATGATTAAACCATAGCTTACCTTTTTGACTAAAAAATAGTCAGTGTTTAATTACTTGCAAGAGCAGTAATGTAGTTGATTAGCGTTTATAGCTTTTAACAACGGTTTTATCAAATTATTTTAACTATTAAACTGGTGCAAATATCATCCAAGGTTAATACATTTCTTCGTAACATCATATATCGTTGGCTTAATGATAACCACACACGCGAGCCAGCTGCCCTAATTCCAAGAACCTCTACTCAGCACATCATGCGATCGACCTACGCTAGAATGCGCCTACAGATTCACGTTAATATGCTAATAATATCTTCCGCAATATACAGTATATAAACCCGGCTGCTTCAAGTACAATTCAGTCGTTCCAACGACTCGAACGAATCAACAACTTGAAGCAGACCTGGTAAGAATCTTTTTACTTATTAATTTTTAAGGGATCTAGAAGCTGGCGCCCAGGGGCGTTGCTTACCTGATCCCCTACCGCTTAGTATTAGGGATCTAGAAGCTGGTGTCCAGGGGCACTGCTTACCGGGTTTCCTAATGACGCTTAGTTGTAGGATATAGCTGCTAGTACCGGGTGGTTCCGACCACTCTGATGTGTAATGTTAGTTTTAGGAGGATTTGTTTGGCCTCATACTTTGTGTACTCTTGTAAACCCAATGCAATTCTTATAACTTGTTGTTTAGAATATCATTAATTTGTGACCTGTGTTTACTTTCTATCTCTACTTCTGACTACGTCCCTTAGTCACGAAAACCCCACCGTGACAATAATAATAATTTTAACACAAACATTTATTATCAATACTGTTAATTGGTTCATAATTAGTAATAAGTAATTCTTCTTCAAAGCTCTACAAACGCGGGTGGATCTTGGGTTCCTCTAGCAGCTTGCCCCAACGTGCCCTATCTTCTGCCATCATTTTCCAGTTGTTTACGCTCAGCTGTTTGAGATCTTTTTCAACTGCGTCCATCCATCTATTCCTTGATCTGCCAACTTTCCTTTTCCCTTCTAGTTTGTCATTCATGAGTTGTTTTAGTGTTCTTTTTTTCGCCATTCTTTGCTAGCCATATCCCAGTCATCTTAATCTTTTTCATTTTATATGTTTAATTATGTCTGGTTCGTCGTATAGGGCTTTTATTTAGCAGTTATACCTCTTCCTCAATTGTCCTCCTTGTATTGGGCCATAGATTTTTTGCAAAACTTACCTTTCAAAAGTTTCTAATTGCTTTTCCTCTTTTTTGTTCAGGCGCTATGCTTCTGAGTTGCAAAAGTTGCACTTTTGTCCTTCTTCTGATTGCATTTGACTTTAGTTGTTTGGCTAGTCCGTAATAACATTTGTTTCCAAGTATTATTCTTTCATTTATTTCTTTTGATAGATCGTTACGTGCATTTAAGTTTGTACTGAGGTATTTAAAAATTCCGACTGCCTCGAAGTTGTATTCGTCTATTATTATGTTTTGCCTGTTTCTGTATCTTCCTGTGGTCATGAATTTGGTCTTACTTTCATTAACTTCCAGGCCCCTGCTCTTCGCTGGTCTTTCTAGGCTTACAAAGTGTTCTTTAACTGCATCGACAGATCTTCCTACTATGTCGATGTCATCTGTATATGCTAGGATTTGGGTTGTCTTAAATAGTATGTTTCCCTCTGTTGCAATTTGTGCTTCCCTTATTATTTTTTCTAGCACTAGGCTAAGCAGGAGAGTTGAGATGGTATCCCCTTGTTTAACGCCTTTATTTATTTCAAACGGCTGTTCGTGTTTGTTAGTGTCATTTTTGTGAATCTTATTAATTTTGTTGGGAATCCAAACTCTCCCATGGTTTTCCAGATTTCTGTTCTTATTTCAGAGTCGTACACTGCCTTCATATCTATAAATAGGTGTTGAGTTTTCACGTTGAATTCTACCGTATTCTCAAGTATCCGTCTTGCTGTAAATATTTGGTCTGTTGTTGACCTGCCTGGGCGGAATTCACATTGATATTCTCCTGTCTTTTCTTCCGCGTAAGGTAATAACCTGTTGTATAGTATTTTTCCCAATACCTTACACGTTATACGTATTTAGGAGTGTAATTGGTCTGTAATTATTGCATTCCATTTGCTTTCTTTATTGTATATTGGGTATATACTTCCTATTTTCCAATCCTCAGGCATACTTTCTTGCTCCCATATTTCCTCCAAAAACTTGTGTAATCTTCGTCTGCTGCTATCTGGTTCGGCCCTGCTGCTTTATTGTTTTATAACCTTTTTATTGCCTCAACTACCTCTTCATAGGTTGGCGTTTCTGTGTAGATTTCTGTTGTGTAGTATCTTGGTGCTTCGTGCTGTCTATCTTCTTCTATTTGGTTGCTTAAATGTTCCTGAAAATGTTCCACCCACCGTTCTAACACTTTTTTCTTTTTACTTATATGTTACCTTCACTATCTTTAAACAGATGGACTTTAGGAATTTTTGGTCAATTATTTCTAATTCCTTGATATTGACGCACACATCGTATGCATAAATCTTCAAACATCTCTAGCTTAGGATTAAGCATAGTTGAAGTGTAAATCTTAATATTTATCTTTATTGGTTAGCATCGGTCTAAATGATTCACGCTATAGGCCCAAAATACCTTAATTCATTTAAATTTCTTCTGACTTTAAATGTGTAAACCATGACTTGAGAGATAAGGAAGGAACTGCTTTTTTACGTCTGGAGTTCTGAAACCCTCTTGATTTGGAACTATGTGTTGGAGCCATTTGCTCGTTATCCGTCTATGCTATTTGGAGCCAATTTGGAAGGCAAATTAAGCTTCCTCTACTACTTTAAAACAATCGAATTCGGGTTCTTGTGATCTGGATAATTACACACCCCAATATGGTCTTAAGCAGCGCCGCCCTTTAGATTTTTAGACCCCGGACACAAATATGGAGTGGAGCCCCCAGAACATAAAAAAGTGACTAACAAAAATAAAATCTTTAATTATTAATATAACAAAACGTTCTCGGACTACTGGTGGTGCAACGCGCCTCCGTCGTTGAAGGCACCGCGTGATGCCGATCTAAGCAGTGTTGCTAGATGAACCGGGCGAGCGGGATTTTCCCACTACCCCTATCACTACTTTTAACATGGTCTGCAGCAGGAGGATATTCGATTACAAACGTATCTCGTTTGACTGTTTATACAAACGTTCACACGGTGAGCCGTTTGGAAATCTTGTGCGCTTCATTTCAAAAGTAAGTTTTAGCTTTATGTATAATAACTTGCATCAAATGTCGGTCTGTCAGTCAGATATACGTATATCGGGTTGTTGATAAAATAAGGTAGCTCGGTGTGGGGCCCCATTAACTCTCGGGGCCCCGGGCATACGCCCTGCTGACCGACCTTAGGGACGCTTCTGGTCTTAAGTAAGGTAGTTTTAATAGATTTAACGACTCCCTTAATCTGTAATGTATGCAAATACGTTTACTTATCAGTCAAATAATAATAGAACAACAATATTAAAATGTAATTAATAAAAGAGCCAAGGGGAATATGTATAACCATTAATTTTATTGAGGTTATGTATTATAATATTTTAAATGCCTAGAGAGATGCGTGCGTGATCTGCATTTTGACAATAAAAAGATGCGTTTATTGAATTGACTTGTTTACAAAACAACCTAAAATATTAGCTTACCGAGTACGAGATTTGGTACCATTGAATAGGCGAAGTACTTCTTCTAACGCCTTCAAAGAAAGCAGCTACAATATACGACCAAGGCTAATAGAAATCAGCGTTATCGGCTAAATATCGACTTGCTTTATTTGTCATAAACATGTATGTAATGGCATAGAAAACTACAAAAAAATCATTAATCCATTATTGATGACTGTAGAAGAAAGTGCGATCCAGATAATCATCATCACTACCAATAAATATAATAATCACTGCTGAACGAAAACGACCATAAATTCATGCTATAAAGTCAAAAACAAGGTAGTATATGCAAAATATTATGAAAGTTAAAATAAAGTGCACATAAAATTTTAACTTCGCATATACCTGAAAATTACATAAGGTGATAGGAAATAATGAGACATAAAAATGACTAGTACAAAGTAAGGCGTAAATTATTGTAATGCTTTGACAAAGAGTACCACCAAACATTTTGAAAATTTAATCTAGCTCGTGATGTTATGAGCTTTTATGAACTAGATAGCTTAAAATTTAGGCCTCATGTAAAGCTCGAGATCTACTGCAAGTCTGATAACAATTCAAGTGTTCCTCGGCGGCCGTGACAGCAATCTGCGAACGATTAACGCAGCAAATCCTGGCTTCAAGCGGGCCCAGCTTACATCTTAGCGCAGATTAGATGGGGTAGGAAATAATGCAACTTATCGTAGATATTTATTCTAAATTAGGGTGTTACATACTTCGTTAATGAAGATATATAACGCGCTATTATGTACAGCAGCACTTCATACCTACTTATTATGTAAACGAGAATGAGGTTAACATTCTAATTTTAAGGCACAAATAGACAGGGTTTTAAGGTTGTTTTACAAAATATGTGAACTTAGTTAAGCGATATATATATACAATTTCGTTAGCGTTACGCTGATTAGATTTAGAGCGCGATCGATAGAATTTGATCAATCTGCGCGTTGGATTTAATGAAAATGGTAGGACCATTGCAAATCCAGATTAACCACTTATACTATTTGTTTACGCCTGTTTGGTGCTCTACAAGGCGAGGATTAGTTCTGATGGTTTCCGCATATTCAGCAAAAGCTCCTTGCCACCATTACGTCCCTTTCTAAAACGAGCGTCCAGTCTAAGCCGGTTAAGAGCTTTTCACATATTCTTAAAGGTCGCATTTTGAATACCTACCCGCAAATTGCGAACAAACTTTGCGATGTAAAGAAGCACGAGAATACATTTACCTATGGTTGAACTTTTCCCAGATGTTAACTCTTTTGGTGAAATGAGCGTCTTAATTTAACTTCCAAGTTGGATAATCTTAGTATACTCTTGCAGTCGAGAAGGCGAGACTAAATTGGTGGGTGGAGAAGGATAACGGGTCCGTTTGGTAATCAACAAGTTAGTCTATTGTCGCTCGGCGCCTTTAGCGTGTTCATCAAGCACCTTACCGCTACTGGCGACCCATTTACTGCGATTTGATTGATTATGAAGGTGGTGCAATCTCTATTAGACATCCGTCTCTGTCTTTGTTTTTAGGGTGTCCTGAAAAATAACCTCTTTTACGTTGTCTTTTATATTCGTTTAAATTAAATTTTTACCTTTTTTGGAAATTCCTTATTAACCGATAATCTTTGCTAAATATTAATTAGTTCGAATGCTTACCAGTTAGCTTGATGTCCTTTTTCTGTTAGTTTAATTATTCCAGAATTGTGTTGATTAACTGGGGCAATTAATTACTTGAAGTTATTAACAAACTGGTTAATATTTAAAGGACTTTATTAATTTTTAACTACAATTTGCCAAAGCCAATCCTCGATTTTGTAAGAAATTGAGGAAAATTGCAGCCTTTCAGTAACACTGCATGGAATTTTAACATGCTATAAAAATACTTTGATTACTATTACTCTTTCTGTCGAAGTCGTGTAGCAAAGAACAATAAGTAAATTAAACCTAATTATCCCAATAACTCAATATTTATTTTTAGCTATATTGTGTTGCATATACCTTCTCAAATTATACATAGGTCTTTTGCGTAAAAAAGTTGATTGCGATTGTTTTTGCCATTTCCGTTTGAATATGTATTTATTCAAGTTGGATTGATAGTTCTTAATGTCTGTCAAGATGAATGAATAGGATTTTAGTATATCATTCAATTAATGAATTTGGCGGATTTTAGTTTACTACTGTCTGATTTCTTGCATTGTTATCAGGAATAATAATTTTTTGCGGGACTTCAGTGAAAACGTTGTTCAATAATTTTCTGCGATAGACATTTCTTGGGTCGTTCTACCGAATGAAAAAATGAAACTTTACTTTATGGAACGAACTTAACGAAAATAAACATCATATTTTTTTGATTATTTTTGTTTATTTATAACAAATAATAATTATTATTATTGCTACTACCCATTATCTGGTGAACCAAGCCCCAGAAGCTATGAAGTTTGTCTGGGAGGGAGAGGCGATTATTGCTATTGCGCAGGGCCAACGTGCGGCTGTAGCCGACTTACTTAAAGAGAATCACAATCTTTAAACGACAATCGGCTGGATTGTCTCGCAATTTCAGCCAAACAACATTATAAAGAGTTACGAAAAGTCTGTATTTCTGATTCCAGAAGTAACAATTAAGAACGTTCTATAAATGCAACTAATTTAATTAATCGGGAAAAAATCTCATTATCAGGCATTACAGGTAACATTTTAAATTAGGAAATTAAAAATTGTTCTTCAAGTCTAAATTTAAAATTTAATTTTACAGAATTTGGCAGATGATATAAGATGCAACAGATGATATAAGCACAAATCCCACATTCATGTTACAACTAAGGAAAACTGCAGAAAACGTTAACCAGATCTGCAAGTACCGGGAGTCGAACCCGGGCCGTTTTATTGAAAGAAGAGCACGCTAGTCCCGGCACCACTAAGGCTGTATGACATATGACAAAATAAATGACAAAAAACATATTGTCGTGCTCATATCCAAACAACACAGGTACTAGAAAAAGATGTAAACAGACATGAGTGCGATATACACAGAAATGAGGAAATTCGACAATTGAGAGAAAAGATAAGTAACCTTTATAAAAGAATATTTAAATAAATACTATAAAGCATTTTGTTAATTAAACAGAACACTTAACCTTAATTAGTTTTACACTTAATTACGCAGTAAAACATTAAGTGTAAAATTCGAACACGAAACCACTCTAAAACTGTTTGATTAGGTCTAATACATTTAGAGTAAAATATCTAATCTGTAACTTCGTGTAGACCCTAGGGTCTACCCTAGAGTTAACTTCAATACAATGCTAGTGTAAATTTATTACGCTCTAAAACAATTCTTTTTTATACTAAAACAGTCAAATTTCTAATCGTTTCAGAGTAAGATTTTACTCTTCACTTCTAAATCTTTTACTCTACTTGGGAAAACTATTACCTATTTAGAGTGGACTGTTATAAAACTTTTGTATAATTTATTTTCTATTTAGATTAAAATTCTAGAGTGAAAATAGTGTACTTTTTCAAAGTCGAGGTCATAATAACATAAGTTACTTATTTATTGCAAGGCAAACATACATAAAAAGTATATATATATATATATATATATATATATATATATATATATATATATATATATATATATATATATATATATATTTGTCAAACCGCTTATACACACCCGTTTCGCTATATTCTACCGACTTGTCGGACCATTTTCGACGCTCTCAGACCCGGGCTTGGGTCTGGCAACGTTCTCCTATATTTTCGAGGTCTACAGGATAATGTTTACTTAAAACTGCAATAAAAAATATACAATTTGGGTTTGGAAAAGTAGGGTCTGTAAAAAGTTTTATACAATCGTAGTTCATCACAATGAACTATAGGGGGCGTCGCGCCTTTCTCAAGTGTATATCGTATATTTTTATACAAGACGCTATCAAACCCGCTATGTTCTACAGTCTTCCTAAGCCCTGAATCTGGCAACATTGCCATGACGCATATGTTAAGCTTTGTTTTATAAACGTTTGGTTATAATAGCTCGCATTTAATATTTGATGGAGAAAAGTGACGTAAGAATTACATCAGCTCGTATGCGAGTTCTTTTCAAATTTGTAAATAACTCTCTGGCTTTGGAAAATTGAAGGTTTTAATATTTGTTAATAATAATAATATACTTTATTTATAGCATATAACTAGATAAATTCCATATAATACATTATAATTTCTTAAATATTAATGTAATTTATTACATATTTTTTACACTGTTTCTTAAATAATGTTAAAGATGTACAGTTTTTACATTAGCTGGAAGTGAATTATATTCAACTAAACCTTTATGAAACAGATTATTTTGTCCTATATTTGTTGTTACTGTATGAACATAAAAATTATTTCTACTTCTAGTATTATGATCATGATCATCTTCTACGAATAGTAATTCATTTAAAATGTGCTCTGGATATATTCGGTTTTTTATTTTAAATATTAATGTCATCGTATTATAACATATATTTTGCTTAACACTTAACGAAGATGTAAGTTGCAACATTCTTCTTATGCTAGTATACCTACTACATTTTAATATTATTCTTAATGCTCAATTTTGTTTTTTTCGAAGATTGTTAATTTCAGTATTATTTAGGAGGTAAAGTATATTAGCACAATAATTCAAATGGGGAAGTATTATTGTTTTATATAGTAATAATTTAGACCACTTGCTAAGATTTTGGCTTATTCTACCCATGAAATTTACTTTTTTTGCAACTTTACTGATAACATAGTTTGAATGACTAGAAAATGTTAAGTGACAATCTATTATTACGCCTAAGTACTTCCACTCATAAACTTGTTCTATTTTTTGACTATTAATTTGTATTCCCACATGACTAGATGTATCAATTTCGTTAAACTTATTTTTTATTATCATGAATTTTGTTTTATTTACATTTAAAGAAAGACTATTTTTACCTAACCAGTTATATACATTTACTAATTCATCATTGATGATATTTATTACTTTTTCAACATCATGTCCTATAAAATATATTAAAGTGTCATCTGCAAATAATAATGTTACATTTTTTAATCACATTAACAATATCATTTATGCATAGTACAAATAAATCAGGGCCTAATACAGTTCCTTGTGGAACGCCAAAGGTAGTTTTTTTTAGCTGAAGATGTACTATTAAAGCATCTAGTTTTTTGAAATCTGTTTTTGAGATATTCACTAAACCATTGTATAACTATTGGGCCGAACCCATATCTTTTTAATTTCAATAATAGTAGATCTCTATTAATAGTCTCAAAAGCACGTCTAAAGTCTAGAAAAACTACACCTATCACCTTCTTCTTGTAAATAGCATTTTTCCATTTCAAAAGAACTGATTGTATTGAACTTTCACATGAATTATTTTTCCGAAACCCTGATTGAAAAGGTGTTAACAGTTTGTTCACTTCAATGTAGTCACGAAACTGGATATTTACGACGGCTCTAATAATTTTTCATAAGTTGGCACCATGTTGATAGGTCTGTATTCTTCACATTTGTTAGTGTTGGTTATCTTCTCAATGGGGATAATATGGGATGTCTTCAAGGTTTCTGAGAAGGATCCACTTTCTAGACTCATTTGAATTAGATGCAAAAATCTCTGTCCTATTACATTGAAAGCTAATTTAAGAATCTTTACTGTAATACCATCGACACTACTATTCTTATTAGGTAAATTGTTTATAAATTTTTTTAACTCCAAAAACTCTATTGGTAAAACTTTTTCGAACTTGCATTGATGTACATTAATGTGGCTTAAATCAGTTTCAATTTGGGTTAAATTTGTTAATGTAATAATTTGTTGTATGCTGTTAATAAAGTAAATATTGAATTTTTCTGCAATTTGATTTTCCTTTTTTTCTAACTCATTGTCAAAAATAATACCTTCCTTTTTTTGTCTGTTATGGCCTCCTTTAATTAATTATTTAACTGTTTTACACATTTTTGTTGAGTTATTTTTCATATCATCTAGTTTTCTTGATAATAATTTGTCTTGTGGTTCCTGATCAAACTAACAATTCCATTTCTTTGTTGTCTATACCTATTCATATCACTTTCTTCTTGTGTAAAGATTGCTCTTTTATATAATCTGTCCCTTTCTTCAATTTCCAAGGCTATTTCTGGGGTCCACCAACGCTTACAACTCCATTGACATTTAATGGTTTTTTAACAGTTGGAGCATGCCTGTTTAGTGTGTTCATTATGGTTTTAACTAATGTTTCTGCTAGTTGATTGGTGTTTGTACAGTCCGGATTCCATGGTTGATCCATTAGATCTAATTGAAATTGCATTTCATTGAAGTTGCTCATGTCTCTGTGTTGTATTGTATATTCTTCATATTTTTCTTTCACTTTTGCATTTACAGTTATTATTGAATGATCGGTTATTTTTGGAACATGGTGTACCTGGGCATCAATAGATTTTTCATTAGATACAAGAAGATCTATGAGTGTAGCACTGTCCTTAGTGATTCTTGTAGGTTGGTCGATAATATGATGTAGTCCATTATTTTTAATTAAAGTTCTCAGCCTATTTTCATAATATGAATCCTTTAATAGGTCAATATTAAAGTCTCCGATAATTAGTAAGGTCTCTGATCTACTAGCATATACATCAAACAAATTTTCAAGTTTCATTAGAAATTGAGCATCACTAGAGTTTGGAGAGTGATATAAATTTATAAAGTTATATTTGTATGATTGAAAGCATATATTACTACCTACAATCCATGTGTTCATATCAATGGTATCTTTAAGTAGGACTTTATAACTGAATTCATTTTTTATATAAATGATTAGAGTAAGGTTAACAGGATTTTCGAACAAGTGAGACAACGCAACATAATACGGAAAAGTTAATTTCTGGGGAAAGTGGATGGTTTCCAAATAAGGTGGAAAAGTACATATGTCATTTTCCGTAGTAACGATAAATTTCAAGAACTTGATTAAATTTTTTAGTATAAAAGTACTGTAATATATTCTTTGTATGTTTGTTTAAAGGATTGTTTGTGGTTAATGAATGCTTTATTCTTTTACTGTTAAGATGAGAGAATGAATGCTTGAACTATTTGGTTTCTGAATTATTTTCTGATCCCTCGTTTACATTCGTTTCCTTGAATACTACAAAGTATCCAAGGCAACGGTGATCATCACATTTATTGCTCCCTTGTTTTTTAGAATTTTTCCAGCAGAAAAAGTCTCCATCAGTTTGCTTGAGGACAGGATTGGAAAGAACTAGTGAATGTACGCATAAGATGCGGTTGTGATTGTAAAGTAACTTGATAGATACGTAAAATACCGCGTTTTTTTCTTTGGCTGGTTTTACAATTGATTAAAGTTAGTACAAGGCTCTTAATGTTAATGTTCGTTACAATGATAAGAACTTAACCTATAGAAATGAGCTAATAATCGAATGAGATAATTGAAAACGGTTAAAATTAAGACAGCAGATTCTTAATTTTAGGGCTCGTTGCAAAATGTAAATAACTAAAAACTACAAAACTTAACCTAAGAGGAACGTATGAGGATACTGTTGGACTTGTAGGTTGTTAGTTGGATCATAATCGTATATGCAACATAAAAGGAAAATAGTAAATTTATGTACACAAATATGTCTAACAGGTAACAAAAAGTAATTGCGAACGTTCTATACATAAACGGTACAAAAAAAGATAAGAAGGATTTGTAATGGGCTGCATCCGAGTTTATCTGCTATGTATTCCCTGTGTGCCCGATCATACGAAGTAACGAATTTTTGGTACCACCGTTTATTGAAGTTCACAACAACCGATTTGTAACTATACGTTCTGCGACACACTGTTGTGTGGGTTTTTTGTAGGTTTCTGAAACTTTTTCTGAAATAAATAGGTTTAGCTCAGGTTTAAGTCGACAATCTATGCCAACGAAATGGGATAATTCTTGTTGCATTCTAAGGATTGGAAAGTTATGAATAGCTTCTCCTGTTGAAACTTGCGGCGTAACTCCATCACTGTTCACTGTGTGGTCGAGACAAGTTAGTTCTTTGGCTTCAAAGATTGTCTCTTCTTTAATTTGATAGTTAACCGTAATGATATAGGCGTTGAAATACTTTCTTTAAATGCTGTAGATAGTCTGCTTTGATGGCAGAAAAATTTAGAACAGAAAAAACTTTATACAACCGTGACTTCAGATAGATTATGACTTCAGCAATGGAACTTCTCCATGTACTGGTAGTGGTGGTGCTGAGAGAGTATTGATCCTCTACTGGAATTATGCTAATTGATTTCTCGACATCTGCTTCATAAATAGGATCCTGGTATCTTGAATGGTATGCTAGCAAGAGTAAGTTTCTTGACAGATTGTTGCGTGTTAAATTAAAGTCGGCGGCCACCACATGTAATATCCTCTGTGTTTGTTTGTTTGAAAGACTGTTTGTGGTTAATGAATGCTTTATTCTTTTACTGTTAAGATCAGAGAATGAATGCTTGAACTATTTGGTTTCTGAATTATTTCCTGACTCCTTGTTTATATTCGTTGCATTGGATACTACACGCACACATACATATCACTGGATCACAGTACTCACTCATACATATCGTCGACGTTAATGCATACTAGCGGAACTATTTTCTAGCAATTTTCCAGGAGCGCAGTTTAAATGCTTATAAAAACTTTGTTACAGATGGCATGATGAATTCTTTGAAATCGCAACTAGCAACATTGCTAGTTACAACATTTCAAAGAATTAAGTTCATATGCATTAACGGCGACGATATGTACTATATACCACCAATAAATAACGTCGTAGACCATTCAGGGTATAAATCGTGAGGTGTTCTTTATCAAAAATTAAAATGGGCGAACTAAGTTGAGCATCATTTGTGACTTTTTTGCTAAAACGCTGAAGGAAAACTTTCTCGTCTGTAATTTGTAAGATTACTTAATGGAACTTTTAATGGAAACAGGGCACTCAAAAGGTTCGGAGGGGCAGTGTATGTTGCAACCCCCAATTGAATTTCATGAACATTGGTATGGGTAGATGCAGTAGCAGCACTTAAATAAAGCACGGAATAAACTCTGTGGGACGTTCTTTAACAAAAATGAAACTGGGTGGACTAATATGATTTGCGCCTGGTATATTTAGAACTACATATATTTCAAATGTAATCAGAAAATCTCTGGTGTACAATTCGTCACTAAGAATATAATACATATTCCAATTCACAAATAGCTATTTCAGAATACAATAAAAATTGATCTTTAACTTAGTACAAGTGCAATATAACGGAATTAGGCAAGGTTTGAAAAACTTCTTCTTTTCTTCGTTACCTTTCGACGTTTCTGTTAAAGGCACTTAACCACCATATAGTGTATACTGTTTTGTATTTTTTGTAATTGTATTTTTTTTTGTAACTGTACAAACGCACAGTAAAAATAGAAACTGCTATTTTTTAATCTAGGTTAAACTAATCAAATGTAGTCTATTTTGGTCAACTAAACTTGAAAATGACTTTATGCTTGATTTGTTCATCTTTACGAGTAGATAATATCCTGAATTTTGTAAAATATCAATATTAACCACGCCTTCAGATGGATTTTGTCGTTTTATTTTCAAAAACTGTTAGGTTTATGGACTGGTTATTAAGTGGGTTAGATAAAATAAAGCTTATTTAATGGGCGCATGAATATATATCATACAGGTTGTTTTACTTAAGATTCGTATCATCTGAATAGGTGGTAGTACACATAAAATGCAACAAAAAAGCTGAAAATCATTAGTGTCTATCTTTCATAATAACCGAAAAAAGAATGGTTTTTGAAAAGTGGGTAGCAGGTCACTGGTCTAAGAATCACACTTGAAGCTGGATGTGCCTATCTGATACATTGACGCAGCAGCTGCTAGGTGATGTCGCAGTTTGTTTTGACTATAATTTCCAGCAGTTTCCAAAAGTTGACATTTTTAGCAAATTTTTGTTGATTTGTGTAAAAACAAAAAGAGTTTTTTGTTCCTATTGATAAATACTATCACACATGCAATTTATACGAAAGTTGAGTAAAACATCCTGTATGTAGACCAACAATTTCTACCAATACATTTGACGGAGCAACTTCAGAACATAACTTATTGCGATCTTGTATTCGTCATCAAGTACTTAGCTAAGAAAAAAAAATGTTGAGTTCGCAGTGCAACCTTAGCATCACTTCTGCCAAATTCATGAAGCGATGTTGTTGTTATTGTTGGTTGTAGTATTATGATAATTTTGCAGTAAAAAGAATATCTTTAGGAGAATACCCTGTACTGGAAAATTATTTTATAGAAACCAAAATGTATAGGGCATTTCACCTTGTTTTGAAATCTTTCTTACTTCGTTTGTACGTCATACTGCATGACGTTTTACCTTTATTTTCTTTCTGCATTTTATAGAGCATTATTTGACTTGTCACTATTCGACTTGGGTCAAGTATACCTGTTTTGTGAACAATTAAATTTTGCATTCAATGGTGTATTCATTAAACATATCACTGGCACAGAATTCCGTATCTAGCGGTAGCGGGTACGCTACAGCTACCACAAGCACAAAATAACACTAATGTATGTTCTAATAACAACTGTCCTTGAAAACAAAATTTTATCCAAATTGCATTTTTGACTTTTTTATTTTGAAGGTCTATAGCTTTGTAACATTTCATTTTTGAACATAGATATGTTGTGCTTAATGGCCTATTTTGATCAAATGCATTGACCCTCAGGAATTGGCATCGTCTGCTCGAGATATCCTACATGTAAAATGGGTGAAGTCCCATTTAATGTTAAATATCTAGCTACATTTTAAAGCAGGCGTGGAATTAAGTCGTGAACTTAGAATTCCAAAACAAAAACCATTCAAGAAAAAAATTACTCGATACGAATATCAATATAAAGGACAAAGTAAGAGATATCCAAAAACCCTGAAGTACCCTGTACGTTTTAGGTTCACTAAAAAGATTGATTAGTACAGGGTATACCCCTAAAATGTATCTTGCCAATACGAGAATTGCCATATGACTAGCCCCAAATAATAATGATAATATCGCCACGTAGATTTTGCTGGAGATGCTGAGATAGAATAAGACTGAACCAGGATCGCGTTCGATGCTCAACGAGATTTCCATAGTTATTTCATGATGAACATCAAATCACACAAAGTTATGCTCGAAGCTTCTCGTATAATATGTACCGATACAAATTATTTGTCTGTGTGACATATGATCGTTTTTTCGATAACACAGAAACAAGACAACATGCACAAAGTTTTCTTAGCTTTTTGGTATGAAAGTTAAATAAAATCCTATTTTACGTAACTGTCTCCATTTTGATAAACCTAATAGTTTCTGAAAAAACAGTAAAAACCCTCTGGGGACATGGCTTACCCTCATCAGCTTCTCTGGTTCACCACTTTTGAGTAGTAACTTTTAAGGGGTTATTTAACATATCACAAAGAAGGTCTATCAAAAATCCAAGGATATACCTCAATTCCCCTCTATTTTTACAGATTTGACTGAACTGTTACCGTGGCATTAAAATATACATATATTAGAAACTGTTCATTTGTGCTAAAAACATAACAGTAAAATGTTCAGGAGGTCAAAAGATTTGGCTATAACATTTATTTTTTCAAAACACATATATGTACATGACGTGTCTTTGAAACTTTTAATTGTATTCTTGTAAACAAAAATAATCATGTTAAAATAAATGATTTAAAAGCAAATTATTAAAAAACAATTATTTGCATAAACCTTATGTATTTTAGAACAAAAGAGGCTCAATGCTATTTTCTCATGTTAATAATAATTTTCAGAGTTACATCGTTTTACGGAAAACGTTAATTTTTCTGCGTTTAAGGTTATTTATGGAATTTACGAACAAATCAACAAAAATAAAGATCACTTATGTGCTTAGCATTCCGAAATCATTACGTCAATCGTAATTTTATCTCTGATACATTCGGCAACATTGCTGGGTTCGGTAGGGTAGGTAGGCTTGCTTAAAATTATACAAATGGGTCTGTAAACACTGTAATATGTATCGGGTCCAAGAACGACTGTCAAATATCACCAATATTTTTTTTCATATATTTTTACCCCTCGAGGATCTTAAATATTGCTTATCAGAAATAGATCAATATTATGTAAAATATACACATTTTAAAAATCAAAAAATGCGGGTCTACTAACGACCCTACCATATAGCGGGTCCGACAACGTCGATTAAACCAATATATATATATATATATGTATATATATATATATATATATATATATATATATATATATATATATATATATATATATATATATGGGAAGGGTACGAAGCTTCTGGAGAAAACCAAATATAATGATTTACCTACACATGTATATATATATATATATGTATATATATATATATATATATGTATATATATATATATATATATGTATATATATATATATATATATTTATATATATATATATATATATATATATATATATATATATATATATATATATATATATATATATATATATATATATGTATATATATATGTATATATATATATATATATATTTATATATATATATATATATATATATACATATATATATATATATATACATATATATATATATATATATATATATATATATATACATGTGTAGGTAAATCATTATATTTGGTTTTCTCCAGAAGCTTCGTACCCTTCCCATATATATATATATATATATATATATATATATATATATATATATATATATATACATATATATATATATATATATATATATATATATATATATATATATATATATATATATATATATATATATATATATATATATATATATATATATATATATATATATACATATATATATATATATATATATATATGTATATATATATATATTTACATCTGCCTAACAAATGGACGTCCTTTCATATCTAAGTAATTGGACGTCCACCACAACTAATAACGCTAGAGAAGATTTAGTTCGTGTATATACACTATTTTACATAGTAGTGCTACGTGTGCTAGTTAGATTTTTAATAAAATCAAAAATAAAAAAGGTAATATACACCGCCATTCGACGTCCGCACATAATACAGTCTTATAACGTCCAGTGTATATCCATATAAATATTTCCGACTAAAGGACGTCCCAGAGATATACACTAATGTGGAATTCGGTATTTTGACGTCCTGCAACGTTGTCGGTGTAAAAGAAACATCTGGCTCTTTCTTACTCTGTTGTACTGTATGTTGTCTTATTCTTTTTCGCTGATATTGAACTTAAGGCGAAACGAATTGTTAAGACATATTTACGACGCTTTAAAAATCTGGTGTTCGTAATATTGTTATGGAATTAGGGGAGAATCTTTAGAATTTCTTTCTTATGTTATTATATTTCTGGGTATCCCTGAGAAAGTCTTGATTCTAAATCATTATTTAATTTGTTTGTAAAATAGGTATATTTATATTTTAAAATAAAAGTGTAAACTTTTTGATTGATACATTATTAAGAAAGAAATATTAACTTACCTGAAATTTAAATTAGTTAGAGATCTTAAAAATATTTTTACTTTAGCATTTTAAAACAATACACAAGAATACAAGAACACAATGTAATTGTAATGTTATGTTTTTGAAATTTTGTTATTCAAAATTTTCTGTTATTTGGGTACTTTAATAAGAACTCAAAAGTCAAATACCATCAATATTTTCATAGTTCAAATGTATAGTTCTTTATAATATTCCAACAAGAAAATGCGGGTAGAATCAAAAGCATTCCCTATAGTGATTTCTACGTTTCAGTTTCATTTCTAAGATATTTCTGTTTAGAAGTAAGAACCAATATAAACCCTCGAAATCGTTTTACAACCTTTCTGGCGTGTATTTATTGCCTTTCATACATTATTATTATTACAAGTTGGTTCCTTTAAAGCTTTAATGTTTTTTGGAATGCGGAGATAACAAGCTAATAGAAATAATATTCAGAATAATTTTATTCAAAAAGCATAAATTATATTAAACGCATAGTATAATATTGTATAATAAATAGTTAAATCTGTATAACAAAACCAAAAGATTTGCACTATATGTAAAACTTATTAACCACTATTTCTTTATTGAACTCTTTTCTTGTGGGCGTACAATGCTTTTTGGACAGTACAGCTGTAAGATATGTAAAAAATAATGTTAAATTAGTTTGTAACTTTGATGGTGAACTTTATTTCTTCAAGCGAACTTTTAGAATTTTAAAATAACTTACATTTTAGTGTTGCTAATAGAACTGCTAGAAAGCTAATAATAATCTAATAATCAGAGCTAATAACAAAATCAGTACATTAATAGTATTATTTTTTTGAGGGTTCACTTTAGATATCACATACTGTTAGTAATAAGTTACTTACCCCAGTTAAAAGATGCTAACGACAGAACTATTTTTAAAAACTAAACTAAGGTTGTTGCTCAAATAAATCATTTTTTTAAACTCAGTAACTTGGGAACACAAGGTTGAAAAGTGAGACCCGCTATTTCTTTCATTTACGAAATAATTTGATGCACTAAAAAATGTACATAACGCCCAGGAATAAAATTTCTAATTCGACTAGTAACATTAGCATTTTACTTCTGAAAAGTTTGCACTAAGCTGAATTTTTGCACACAACAGTCGTTAAATGGACTTATAAGTGACATGCAAAAAGTCGCCATGTTCGGTTCAAAAGTAATTCAAGATCAAAGTCATGAAAATTGATTTTTTTCGCGGATATCTCCCTTTCTATCGGTCGAAAGATAATTACGGTTATTATGAAAATCGTAAATTTAAAACATAAGAGTTACACAAAATCGCATTTCCTAATCCGTATCCTACAAGATTTTTCTAATTTTGATAAAAAATGGTTTTTAAACTTTAAACCAAGTCAGTCTTTAGATTCATGAATTGTATTGAACATCGAGTAGGTACTCTTAGTTTGCGTTAACTCGCTAGGAAAAAGTTTTTTTTCTACAGCTGTCAAGAAATGATGACATTTTTTCATTAATATCCGTATGCAAAATGCCACATTGGTTTTGTTTACTTGACAACGTGCACGAAATATTCTTCGCTTCAGAGCGAAAGATATTTCATGCATTTATGCGATTTATGCATATTTGAGCAATATCGTTTCCGTAGCAACAACCAAACTGTCAACTTTGCGCTAAAATAGGAATTTCCGTGTGTTATTCTTTATGATCTTTTCGGTTATTTTAATAACGCTACAGAAAAAACGTTGTGCGTAATTGGTGATCGAAATGACTTTGGTGGTCTCGAATGAGGTTTTCAAAAAGACTTTCATTCTTGACCACAAAAGTAGCATTTCGCGCACTAAATACACAAATAACTATTTGCATTCACGAGATGTTTCTGATCTGGGCTCCGTCGCGATCAAAAATCTTACCAAATATCCATTTTCCCTAGCTTATTGTTATGATATATGATATACAATTTTTGACAGTTCTAGAAAAAATACATTTAGCTGTATTTTAACAATGACCGTCATATGCATTCTACAAAATATGATTCACATCTCGTAAGAAAGAAATTTTATGTAAAGGAATCTTTGTAACATATCAAATATGGGTATATTCGTACAAGCCAAAACATGTGCTTGTGTTCTTTGCGAGGCGACGAGGAAAATATACATATTTGAGTGGTAGACTTTTCACTGGTGTCTTTATGTGTAATTCGCAGTAAGGAACCATTCAAACAAATTGTATTACAATTACTTGCAGGTTTAGATCGACATGAAAGTATAAGCATTTTGTTACACAAGAAGGAAAATAAGGACGAATTAAAAAACTATCGGAGTGTTTCTTTGCTATCTTAAATCTAAAAGTTTTTTATAAAAAATATCAATAACCGATTAACACCTAATGGATTCGTATCAACCAGTCGAACAAGTTGGGTTCAGGAAGGAATATAGTACGTCAAATCGTCTCCTTACGAAAAGCACGCTCATAAAGAAGCAAATGAATACCACCTGTCTATATCCTCTGACTGCGTCAACTATGGAAAGGCATTCGACTGTGTTGAAGTTTGGGCTGAGGAACAAACCATGAATAACTGTAGAATAGATTCCCGATAGATTGATGAGGCGGAATTAAATCTTTCTCTTCAATGATAGGCTTTAATCTTTTTAACAGTAATTTATCTCGATATTACAGGAAGTAGAGATATAGGTCTGTAAGATAAAACTTCGTTAGATGGTTTCCCAGGTTTGGGAATCATGATGACCTCTGCAACTTTCCACAATCACATTTATTAGATAAGTCAGCTTTGATTTTAGCCATTATTTCCTTAGGTGAAGCAAGTCTGATCTCATCTTGTTGGATTGGCTCATTTAAATTAGGTACATCTTGTTCTTTATGTTGCTGAAATATTTTTTCCTAAATGAATCGCAAAAATATTTGCCTTTTGTTCGTTGTTTATTGCCCACTTTCCATATTTCTGTCTTAATTAGTCAGTCTAAATGATTTTTGAAACTACTAATTAAGGCTTTCAGTTTTCAAATCTTTAATAGTGGTCGCAAATATAAGATTTACTTGTAAGCAAAGATAGAAACAAATGATTAATTTTTTTAGGTAAAATATATTTCCAAAGTGATTAAATAAGAAAATCGAGTTTGTTGTATTCAACTATTTTAATTCTAGTTGACAAAACGATACTTATATATTTTAAACGGTGCATTTAATTTACAAATAATATCGTCAATTTTAATTACAACTTTTAATTCAATTTTTCTTTGTGAAATGGTTAAATTAGCAAATTGAATTTGTGTTATTTATAACAATTTAAATTTTAACTTTTACAAAAAGAATTATTGTAAACAGTGTATTTATTTTTTTAATAATACCGTCAATTTTAGTTAAAGTTATAAAATTTTATGTAAGAGAAAAAAAGAGTACCTAATTTTAAAACTAACAAAATATTTTTAGGTCCAGAAATCTTTATGTAACACATGGATCCCATAATAGTCAAGGCTGATGGTTGTCCCTTTTGTATTAGAAGTACATATTTCTTAAACGTCATGCTTTCATTTGTTTGTACCCACTGAAAAGAGGGTTATAATAATAACATAACCTTGTTTCCGATATATGTATTGGCATTGTTACGTCAAACACAAATATGTAGTTTATAGACACCCTTTCAAATATAAGAATAGATATAACGTTATTTAGCAACAAAAGAAAATACCATTTTACTATTGAATTTAGATTATCTGCAATTTATAAACAAACGACGAGAAATTCATATCACCATCTTGTAACTTAGAAACTTCCTTTATGATGTTTTGTCTCTGTATGGTCACTAGACTTGCAATAGCAAATTGTGAGTTTTACAAAGTTTTTAATTACCTTTTTATCAACTTCTACTGTCTTGAATCTCTTAACCTCTTAACCTTACAATAATATTTTGCTTGAAATTGCTAAATTTTGAGCAGCCACAATAATTGTGCCACATTTTCTCTTCTTCGGATCACACATCTCAATAACAATAACAATTGGTTGATTTGAATGGAATTAGCAAGTTAAATTAGCCTATATCTTTGTAATCGTTTTGGTATTTGATTTTGAAATTTGGTTCATATTTTTTAGTTGCTAATGACAATCCTTCCTTGCTTTACATATGTGCTAACAGGCTATATGCATTAGCATATTGATTCAATTTTGTGCTAAACTTTGTAGCAGTTAATGAAGTTTTCTGGGAGCTGTATTGGCCAACACGTTTTTTTGGGCTAATTTTGTCTTTCAGTCTTCCAACATCTTATCTTTTTCTAGTAGGTAAATACTTTCTAATACTACAATACAAATATATAATAAGATACTGTATCAAGAATATCAATTTAAAAACTAACTTACAACGAAAGCTTCTCCAAGTTTCTCGCCGAGTATAATAAAGTTTAGCAGTTATCTTCAGGAGTTAATTCATATTTAAATTCTTGATTATGTATATGTTAATGCAATAGTAATAGATTGTAAAGGCTATGGTCTATCATAACACAATATTTTAAATGGTGTCTCCGAACTACACAATGTACCTATTTAACTATTGCCCAATACGTATTTCGGTAACGATGTTACCTTTTTCTCGACTTAAAACCGTCGGTTATGAATTAGAAGAACTAAAAATGTAAAAAAGGATATAGCGAGCTTTCGCAAATAAAAAGAAGAGGAGAACAATGTATAGAACTAAATTTAGGAATCACATTCTACTACAAGGGAGAGGAAAACGAAGCATATGGAAGCGTAAGATTCCCAATAAAGAAAGAACTTGCATTTCAAGTGGTCAAATCTGAAACCATATCCGGCAGAGTCGCTTATATCGTAGTTGAATAAGTTGCTATATAAGGTCAGATTAAAGATGATTTAGGTTTATGCGCTAACATCTGCACACGCAGAAGAAAAAATTGAAGCCATCTAACTAACGAAAGCTTTAGACGAAGAAAAGATAAAACCAGCCATTACCTTAAGTGACTTTAATGCCAAATTAGGATGAAATTTTGGCGAATCCGAAATATTCTAGGTTTTCTTCAAATAAAAGCTAGTTGAAAATAGATGTGGATCTCTCTTGATGGAACGACCCAAAATGAAATAGACTACTTCATCTCAGGTAGTGTATATCGAAGTTTACGTGCTAAGGCTTGATTTAATAAACAAAATAGAAAGGAAAAGACAGTTTAGAAAGTATACAGTAGAAAGTCTAGAAGAGCGTTGCCAGCAAGAAAAAACTAGAAAAGACAAACGAAATAACTAACAACAGACCGAAAAAAGCTTTTAAATGCAGAAACAAAAGTAGCGTGAAAAACTAAATCTATAGTGAAGACAGGATAAGTGATGAAACAAAGAAGTTAATATTTAGATAAGAGATGGGGACATACTAGTTAGTAGAGTGCTCGGAGCCCCGACACTTACAAAAAACACATTTTGTAGGACTTCGAAGTAAAAATGTATAAATTACATAGAATTGTAGCTTTGGTTCTGTAGATTCTAAAACTGCAACTTGTCAAAAAATTCTATGGTGCGAAAGGGCACTATTTAGAAATTTCGAGTTAAGTACGTAGTTGGAAAATAGAAGATATATGCTACCTCTGTAATACAAAATTGTGTATATTTTTGTAGAGATTCTTATTGATTTTAAAGTCTTAATAAGAGCTTCCGTTTGATGCACGTAAATCGCATAAGTGAAAATTGAGAACATTGAGAAATGAACATTTATGCAGATTTCTCGTTTCAAGTACTGCACAAATCTAATTAAACTCGACTAGTTTTCTCTTTACACCGTTTTATCTCGGGCATTTAATATCTGTAGCATTTGACAAAACATGTATTCTTGTGAAATTGTAACCACGTTTTTTTGCAATTACGATGGTCTTTGATTTATGAATTTTAAATAAATATTAATCAAGATATGTAATAAAAAGTAAGACATCATTTATTGTGATGTCCCACCGACCCGCGGCCGGCCTACAATCATAAGGCGTTCGCATCTCTCGTCTTACCGCGCCTGCCTCGCGTGTAATACATATTTATTTGTCTCTTATCATTTACTAATAAACTTTCATTTTTGTTTTCTGCTTGCAATTATTTGTAACAAAAGTATATTGTATAACTAAAAAAATAATTTGTCTACATAATTAGTGGTAAAGTAACAAATATACATACAGATTAGTATAAGACTGTCATAAAACTGTTCTCTCACAGTGTTTTTGTCACTCAAATTTACAAATAAATTTAACAAAAACAAGCAGCGAAAATACAGAACAATGAAAGTAAAAAAGCAACCAAATTTACCGTAAATACACAGATTGAAACTATTAAAGATCACGTTAAAAGCTATCAGATAATCTTCCAAGATATCTTAATCTATTTCTTGAGATGGAAATGATGGAGTTTCTATAGAATCTTTGCATGATTTCTGTACCATACACCGACTTGATTCAATGAAAGTAAAAGTTTCTTTCGGCTGCAAGTTTTATTCTGCAATCTAAAAATAATTTTTTTTTCTTTTTAAAAATAAATGAGATGGTTTTATTAAACATTTATTACACAAGAAGTGAAACGGAGTTGAATGAGAAAACTATCGGCCTATCTCTTTGCTATCTTAAGTTTTTTTTTATAAAAATATCATTAACCGATTAACGCCTAAAATGGATTCGTATCGACCAGTTGAACAAGTTTGATTCACGAAGGAATATATCTTCTTCTTACGGTAAGAACGCTCATAAAGAAGCAAATGAATACCACCTGTCTATATTCTCATTCGACTATGTTGAAGTTTGGGCTTTAGCACAAGCCATGAACAACTGTAGAATAGATTCTCGATACAGGCAACTAATTCATAACATCTAATAACATCTATATAAAAGAAAATACAATTGGAACAAAAGACCAGTAGTAACCAACTAAAACGTGTGGCGATTCGAAGGACACAATATCTTCGAAGCTATTTATCCTTGCAACGTAGGGCGCATTTAGATCATTAGATTGTACAAGATTTGTAATAAACATAAAGAACTAACTCGCCTTACATTTACATACGACAAAGTTTTAATTACCACAACACTCAAGGAATTACAAACAATGATCAAGTATCTAGCAAAAACCTCTACAAAGATAGGTTTAATGATGAACATCCAAAAAACAAAAATAATGACAAACACTGAAGAAATTAAAGATAGGGACTATATATCGAATTTCTGCATAAAGACTGCATCTTCGAGTGGGTCAATAAATACGTATATCTGGGGAAAATCCTGAAGCCGAATAAAGAATATCAAGTAGCTGAAATAATTAGAAAAACACGTTTGATATGGGTACGGTTTGGAAAACTAAAATTGATTTTCAGAAATCTTAAAATGCCACAACATTTAAAGGTAGTGTTCAACCAATGTATCTATTTTTCCGATCGCTAGATACGACTGCCAAACCTGGACACTAATTAGAGCTAATAACACATCGTAAGGTTAAAATGGAACAGAACACAACGCAACGCAGAAAAAGATAAAAAGATTTGAAAAAGGCGGCTGGATTACATTAGAAAGCAGCAGCAAAAAACATAAACAATTGACGAGAATGGAGAGGCCTATGTCCAAAGTTAGAACAAATTGTGTAGCAGCTGTATATAAACAATAATTAAAAAAATAAAATTAGTACTTGCATAAACGCTAAATAAAATTGGTTGAGAAATGAGCCCTGCGGCACACCTTAATTTACTTGTAATTGATTTGAACGTTTACACGAAATGATTTACACTCAACGATTCATTGAATAAGTGAACCATTTGTAATCTTTGTTTAAGACTTTATCTTATTAAAATCTTTAATATATTTAGTTGCCGATTAAAGATATAGATGATGCACCAAAACCAATGAAGTGCAATATCGATAGCATTATATTATGGTTAATAGCGTCAAACGCTTCTGTAAAATCTAAAAGAATAAGAAGCACGGATTTATTTTTATCTAAATCATTAAAAAAATATTTTTTTTTGGATAAAGTAGTTTTACAACGATAATGTTTACGAAACCCTGATTGAAATTCTGGCAAAACATTGTTTTCATTAATATATTGTGTATAACCGTGTAGTTATTCACAATACACTTGCGTATAATAATTTTTTGCTTTAGTTTAGCAACATATTGTTAATTAAACTTCAGACTAAAAAGTAAGTAATACTAATGCAAGAAATAATTAAGCTGTATGGCTTGAAAATCGAAAAGCTATTGACTTCAGGATTTATGATAATTATTCTTCTATAAAATATTTGAATACGAAAACCCAAAATCAAAAATGAAATCTAAATTTGTTGTTTAGGTATTTACTGTATTTAGATAAAATTTGCGTATCTATTGCAATATTACTTTCTACCATTTCCTACTACGTTTAACGGCAAAATAAATATTTCAAAACATGTGTTAACAGTCAGGTCAGCCGTATCCTGTTACCGAGACAAAGAGACGTCAAATGCACGAATAATATCAAAGTTATTCTGAAATATACAAAAGCGATGTTGCCAGCAAGAATCTAGGTCTCGTGATGGACTCGGACGTCTTATACACGTAGATGCTTCCGTTTGCAATATACTTAGCTGTATATATTTGTCGAATTTAGCGCATCTAGTGGAATTCGTTTGAACTACGGTATACACAATCTCCGGTAAAAATCAGTCATTTGACGTCTAAAACAAATTTTCACCAAACGATAGAGGATGCTTTAGTAATCCCAAAAAAATGCAAAGAACAGGTGATACAATCGGACGTCCGGTATACGGACGTCCAATTACAACGGACGTCCAACTGATGGTAAATGCGTAATGTACGGACGTCCATTTGTTAGACTGATGTAAATATATATATATATATATATATATATATATATATATATATATATATATATATATATATATATATATATATATATATATATATATGTCAAACCGCTTATACACACCCGTTTCGCTATATTCTACCGACTTGTCGGACCATTTTCGACGCTCTCAGACCCGGGCTTGGGTCTGGCAACGTTCTCCTATGTTTTCGAGGCCTACAGGATAAGGTTTATCTAAAACTGCAATAAAAGAATATACAATTTGGGTTTGGAAAAGTAGGGTCTGTAAAAAGTTTTATACAACCGTAGTTCATCACAATGAACTATAGGGGGCGTCGCGCCTTTCTCAAGTGTATATCGTATATTTTTATACAAGACGCTATCAAGCCCGCTATGTTCTACAGACTTCCTAAGCCCTGGATCTGGCAACATTGCCATGGCGCATATGTTAAGCTTTGTTTTATAAACGTTTGGTTATAATAGCTCGCATTTAATATTTAATGGAGAAAAGTGACGTAAGAATTACATCAGCTCGTATGCGAGTTCTTTTCACATTTGCAAATAATTCTCTGGCTTTGTAAAATTGAAGGTTTTAATATTTATTAATAATAATAATATACTTTATTTATAGCATATAACTAGATAAATTCCATATAATACATTATAATTTCTTAAATATTAATGTAATTTATTACATATTTTTTACACTGTTTCTTAAATAATGTTAAAGATGTGCAGTTTTTTACACTAGCTGGAAGTAAATTATATTCAACTAAACCTTTATGAAACAGATTATTTTGTCCTATATTTGTTGTTACTGTATGAACATAAAAATTATTTCTACTTCTAGTATTATGATCATGAACATCTACGAATAGTAATTTATTTAAGATGTGCTCTGGATATATTCGGTTTTTTATTTTAAATATTATTATCATCGTATTATAAAATATATTTTGCTTAACACTTAACAAAGATGTAACTTGCAACATTATTCTTATGCTAGTATACCTACTACATTTTAATATTATTCTTAACGCACAATTTTGTTTTTTTTTTGAAGATTGTTAATTTCAGTATTATTTAGGAGGTAAAGTATACTAGCACAATAATTAAATTGGGGAAGTATTATTTATTTATATAGTAATAATTTAGACCACTTGCTAAGATTTTGGCTTATTCTACCCATGAAATTTACAATTTTTGCAACTTTACTGATAACATAGTTTGAATGACTAGAAAATGTTAAGTGACAATCTATTATTACGCCTAAGTACTTCCACTCATAAACTTGTTCTATTTTTTGACTATTAATTTGTATTCCCACATGACTAGATGTATCAATTTCGTTAAACTTATTTTTTATTATCATGAATTTTGTTTTATTTACATTTAAAGAAAGACTATTTTTACCTAACCAGTTATATACATTTACTAATTCATCATTGATGATATTTATTACTTTTTTAACATCATCTCCTATAAAATATATTAAAGTGTCATCTGTAAATTATTGAATGTTACATTTTTTAATTACATTAACAATATCATTTATGTATAGTACAAATAAATCAGGGCCTAATACAGTTCCTTGTGGAACGCCAAAGGTAGTTCTTTTAGCTGAAGAGGTACTATTAAAGTATCTAGTTTTTTGAAATCTGTTTTTGAGATATTCACTAAATCATTTTATAACTATTGGGCCGAACCCATATATCTTTTTAATTTCAATAATAATAGATCTCTATTAATAGTCTCAAAAGCACGTCTAAAGTCTAGAAAAACTACACCTATCACCTTCTTCTTGTAAATAGCATTTTTCCATTTCAAAAGAACTGATTGTATTGCACTTTCACATGAATTATTTTTCCGAAACCCTGATTGAAGAGGTGTTAACAGTTTGTTCACTTCAATGCAGTCACGAAACTGGATATTTAAGACGGTCTCTAATAATTTTTCATAAGTTGGCACCATGTTGATCGGTCTGTATTCTTCACATTTGTTAGTGTTGGTTATCTTCTCAATGGGGATAATATCGGATGTCTTCAAGGTTTCTGGGAAGGATCCACTTTCTAGACTCATTTGAATTAGATGCAAAAATCTTTGTCCTATTACATTGAAAGCTAATTTAAGAATCTTTACTGTAATACCATCGACACTACTATTCTTATTAGGTAAATTGTTTATAATTTTTTTTAACTCCAAAAACTCTATTGGTAAGAATTTTTCGAACTTACATTGATGTACATTAATGTGGCTTAAATCAGTTTCAATTTGGGTTAAATTTGTTAATGTAATAATTTGTTGTATGCTGTTAATAAAGTAAATATTGAATTTTTCTGCAATTTGAATTTCCTTTTTTTCTAACTCATTGTCAAAAATAATACCTTCCTTTTTTTTGTCTGTTATGGCCTCCTTTAATTAATTCTTTAACTGTTTTACACATTTCTGTTGAGTTATTTTTCATATCATCTATTTTTTCTTGATAATAATTTCTCTTGTGGTTCCTGATCAAACTAACAATTCCATTTCTTTGTTATCTATACCTATTCATATCACTTTCTTCTTGTGTAAAGATTGCTCTTTTATATAATCTGTCCCTTTCTTCAATTTCCAAGGCTATTTCTGGGGTCCACCAACGCTTACAACTCCATTGACATTTAATGGTTTTTTTAACAGTTGGAGCATATCTGTTTAGTGTGTCCATTATGGTTTTAACTAATGTTTCTGCTAGTTGATTCGTGTTTGTACAATCCGGATTCCATGGTTGATCCATTAGATCTAATTGAAATTGCATTTCATTGAAGTTTCTCATGTCTCTGTGTTGTATTGTATATTCTTCATATTTTTCTTTCACTTTTGCATTTACAGTTATTATTGAGTGATCGGTTATTTTTGGAACATGGTGTACCTGGGCATCAATGGTTTTTCCATTAGATACAAGAAGATCTATGAGTGTAGCACTGTCCTTAGTGATTCTTGTAGGTTGGTCGATAATCTGATGTAGTCCATTATTTTTAATTAAAGTTCTCAGCCTATTTTCATAATATGAATCCTTTAATAGGTCAATATTAAAGTCTCCGATAATTAGTAAGGTCTCTGATCTACTAGCATATACATCAAACAAATTTTCAAGTTTCATTAGAAATTGAGCATCACTAGAGTTTGGAGGGTGATATAAATTTATAATGTTATATTTGTATGATTGAAAGTATATATTAATGCCTACAGTCCATGTGTTCATATCAATGGTATCTTTAAGTAGGACTTTATAACTGAATTCATTTTTTATATAAATGATTAGAGTAAGGTTAACAGGATTTTCGAACAAGTGAGACAACGCAACATAATACGGAAAAGTTAATTTCTGGGGAAAGTGGATGGTTTCCAAATAAGGTGGAAAAGTACATATGTCATTTTCCGTAGTAATCAAACGATAAATTTCAAGAACTTGATTAAATTTTTTAGTATAAAAGTATTGTAATATCTTCTTTGTATGTTTGTTTGAAGTTGTGGTTAATTAAAGCTTTATTCTTTTACTGTTAAGATGAGAGAATGAATGCTTGAACTATTTGGTTTCTGAATTATTCTCTGATCCCTCGTTTATATTCGTTTCCTTGGATAGTACAAAGTATCCAAGGCAACGGTGATCATCACATTTATTGCTCCCTTGTTTTTTAGAATTTTTCCAGCAGAAAAATTCTCCATCAGTTTGCTTGAGGACAGGATTGGAAAGAACTAGTGAATGTACGCATAAGATGCGGTTGTGATTGTAAAGCAACTTGATAGATACGTAAAAAACCGCGTTTTTTTCTTTGGCTGGTTTTACAATTGATTAAAGTTAGTACAGGGCTCTTAATGTTAATGTTCGTTACAATGATAAGAACTTAACCTATAGAAATGAACTAATAAACGTGAGAATCGAATGAGATAATTGAAAACGCTTAAAACTAAGACAGCGGATTCTTAATTTTAGGGCTCGTTACAAAATGTAAATAACTAAAAACTACAAAACTTAACCTAAGAGGAACGTATGATGATTCTGTTGGACTTGTAGGTTGTTGGCTGGATCATAATCGTATATGCAACATAAAAGGAAAATAGTAACAAAAAGGTAACGTCCGGTGTTAGTACCGTAAAGGTACTAACAGGTAACAAAAAGTAATTGCGAACGTTCTATACGTAAACGGCACAAAAAAAAGATAAGAAGGATTTGTAATGGGCTGCATCCGAGCTTATCTGCTATGTATTCCCTGTGTTCCCGATCACACGAAGTAACGAATTTTTGGTAGGACCGTTTATTGAAGTTCACAACAACCGATTTGTAATTATACGTTTTGCGACACACTGTTGTGTGGGTTTCTTGTAGGGTTCTGAAACTTTTTCTGGAATAAATAGGTTTAGCTCAGGTTTAAATCGACAATCTATGCTAACGAAACGGCATAATTCTTGTTGCATTCTAAGGATTGGAAAGTTATGAATAGCTTCTCCTTTTGAAATTTGCGGCGTAACTCCATCACTGTTCACTGTGTGGTCGAGACAAGTTAGTTCTTTGGCTTCAAAGATTGTTTTTTTTTTAATTTGATAGTAAACCGTAATGATATAGGCGTTGAAATACTTTCTTTAAATGCTGTAGATAGTCTGCTTTGATGGCAGAAAAATTTAGAACAAAAAAAACTTTATACAACCGTGACTTCAGATAGATTATGACTTCAGCGATGGAACTGCTCCATGTACTGGTAGTGGTGGTGCTGAGAGAGTATTGATCCTCTACTGGAATTATGCTAATTGATTTCTCGACATCTGCTTCATAAATAGGATCCTAGTATCTTGAATGGTATGCTTGCAAGGGTAAGTTTCTTGACAGATTGTTGCGTGTTCAATTAAAGTCGGCGGTCACCACATGTAATATCTTCTGTGTTTGTTTGTTTGAAAGACTGTTTGTGGTTAATGAATGCTTTATTCTTTTACTGTTAAGATGAGAGAATGAATGCTTGAACTATTTGGTTTCTGAATTATTTTCTGACTCCTTGTTTATATTCGTTGCATTGGATACTACACTCACACATACATATTTATCACTGGATCACAGTACTCATTCATACATATCGTCGACGTTAATGCATGCTAGCGGAACTATTTTCTAGCAATTTTCCAGGAACGCGGTTTAAATGCTTATAAAAACTTTGTTACAGATGCCATGATAAATTCTTTGAAATCGCAACTAGCAACATTGCTAGTTACAACATTTCAAACAATTAAGTACATATGCAAAAACGGCGACGATATGTACTATATACCACCAATAAATAACAATGTCGTAGACCATTCAGGGTAAAAATCGTGAGGTGTTCTTTATCAAAAATTAAAATGGGCGAACTAAGTTGAGCATCATTTGTGACTTTTTTGCTAAAACACTGAAGGAAAACCTTCTCGTCTGTAATTTGTAAGATTACTTAATGGAACTTTTAATGGAAACAGGGCACTCAAAAGGTTCGGAGGGGCAGTGTATGTTGCAACTCCCAATTGAATTTCATGAACATTTGTATGGGGTAGATGCAGTAGCAGCACTTCACTATAGCAACAAGAAACGGCCACCTCATAGAACAAAGGATAAATGGAATAAATTCTGTGGGACGTTCTTTAACAAAAATGAAACAGGGTGGACTAATATGATTTGCGCCTGGTATATTTAGAACTACATATATTTCAAATGTAATCAGAAAACCTCTGGTGTACAATTCGTCACTAAGAATATAATACACATTCCAATTCACAAATAGCTATTTCAGAATACAATAAAAATTGATCTTTAACTTAGTACAAGTGCAATACAACGGAATTGAGCAAGGTTTGAAAAAACTTCTTCTCTTCTTCGTTACTTTCGACGTTTCTGTTAAAGGCACTTAACCACCATATGGTGTATACTGTTTTGTACCTTCAAATTCATTAAACAGAAAGTAGGGATCGAACATTCCATAATTTTTTTGTAACTGTACAAACGCACAGTAAAAATAGAAACTGCTATTTTTTTAAATCTAGATTAAACTCATCAAATGTAGTGTATTTTGGTCAGCTAAACTTGAAAATGACTTCATGCTTGATTTGTTCATGTTTACGAGTAGATAATATCTTGAACTTTGTAAAATATCAATATTTAACCACGCCCCCAGATGGATTTTGTCGTTTTATTTTCAAAAACTGTTAGGTTTATGGACTGGTTGTTAAGTGGGTTAGATAAAATAAAGCTTATTTAATTGGCGCATGAATATATATCATACAGGATGTTTCACTTAAGATTCGTATCCTCTGAATAGGTGGTAGTACACTTAAAATGCAACAAAAAAGCTGAAAATCATTAGTGTCTATCTTTCATAATAACCGAAAAAAGAATGGTTTTTGAAGAGTGGGTAGCAGGTCACTGGTCTAAGAATCACACTTGGAGCTGGATGTGCCTATCTGATACATTGACGCAGCTGCTGCTAGGTGATGTCGCAGTTTGTTTTGACTATAATTTCCAGCAGTTCCCAAAAGTTGACATTTCTAGCAAATTTTTGTCGATTTGCGTAAAAACAAAAAGAGTTTTTTGTTCCTATTGATGAATACTATCACACATGCAATTTATACGAGAGTTGATTAAAACACCCTGTATGTAGACCAACAATTTCTACCAATACATTTGACGGCGCAACTTTAGAACATAACTTATTGCGATCTTGTATTCGTCATCAAGTACTTAGCTAAGAAAAAAAATGTTGAGTTCGCAGTGCATCCTTAGCATCACTTCTGCAAAATTCATGAAGCGATGTTGTTGTTATTGTTGGTTGTAGTATTGTGATAATTTTGCAGTAAAAAGAATATCTTTAGGAGAATACCCTGTACTGGACAATTATTTCATAGAAACACAAATGTATAGGGCATTTCACCTTGTTATGAAATCTTTCTTACTTCGTTTGTACGTCATACTGCATGACGTTTTACCTTTATCTTCTTTCTGCATTTTATAGAGCATTATTTGACTTGTCACTATTCGACTTGGGTCAAGTATACCTGTTTTGTGAAGAATTAAATTTTGCATTCAATGGTGTATTCATTAAACATATCACTAGCACAGAATTCCGTATCTAGCGGTAGCGGGTACGCTACAGCTACCACAAGCATAAAATAACACTAATGTATGTTCTAATAACAACTGTCCTTGAACACAAAATTTTATCCAAATTGCATTTTTGACTTTTTTATTTTGAAGGTCTATAGCTTTGTAACATTTCATTTTTAAACATAGATATGTTGTGCTTAATGGCCTATTTTGATCAAAGGCATTGACCCTCAGGAATTGGCATCGTCTGCTCGAGATATCCTACATGTAAAATGAGTGAAGTCCCATTTAATGTTAAATATCTAGCTACAATTTAAAGCAGGCATGGAATTAAGTCGTTGAACTTAGTGAACTTAGAATTCCAAAACAAAAACCATTCAAGAAAAAAATTACTCGATACGAATATCAATATAAAGAACGAAGTAAGAGAGATCCAAAAACCCTGAAGTACCCTGTACGTTTTAGGTTCACTAAAAAGATTGATTAGTACAGGGTATACCCCTAAAATGTATCTTGCCAATACTAGAATTACCATATGACTAGCCCCAATAATAATGATAATATCGCCTCGTAGATTTTGCTGGAGATGCTGAGATAGAAGAAGACTGAACCAGGATCGCGTTCGATGCTCAACGAGATTTCCATAGCTATTTCATGATGAACATCAGATCACACAAAGTTATGCTCGAAGCTTCTCGTATAATATGTACCGATACAAATTATTTGTCTGTGTGACATATGAACGTTTTTCGATTACACAGAAACAAGACAACATGCACAAAGTCTTCTTAGCTTTTTGGTATGAAAGTTAAATAAAATCCTATTTTACCTAACTGGCTCCATTTTGATAAACCTAATAGTTTCTGAAAAAACAGTAAAAATCATCTGGGGGCATGGCTTACCCTCATCAGCTTCTCTGGTTCACCACTTTTGAGTAGTAACTTTTAAGGGGTTATTTAACATATCACAAAGAAGGCATATCAAAAATCCAAGGATATACCTCAATTCCCCTCTATTTTTACTAATTTGACTGAATTGTTACCGTGGCATTAAAATATACATATCTTAGAAACTGTTCATTTGTGATAGAAACATAACAGTAAAATGTTCAGGAGGTCAAAAGATTTGGCTATAACATTTATTTTTTCAAAACACATATACATGACGTGTCTTCGAAACTTTTAATTGTATTCTTGTAAACAAAAATAATCCTGTTTTTAAATGATTTAAAAACAAATTATGAAAAAACAATTATTTGCATAAACCTTATGTATTTTAGAACAAAAGAGGCTCAATGCTATTTTCTCACGTTAATAATAATTTTCAGAGTTACATCGTTTTACGTAAAACGTCAACTTTACTGTGTTTAAGGTTATTTATGGAATTTACGAACAAATCAACAATAATAAAGATCACTTATGTGCTTAGCATCCCGAAATCATTACGTCAGTCGTAATTTTATCTCTGATACATTCGGCAACGTTGCTGGGTTCGGTAGGGTAGGTAGGCTTGCTTAAAATTATACAAATGGGTCTGTAAACACTGTAATATGTATCGGGTTCAAGAACGACTGTCAAATATCACCAATTTTTTTTTTCATATATTTTTACCCCTCGAGGATCTTAAATATTGCTTATCAGAAATAGATCAATATTATGTAAAATATACACATTTTAAAAATCAAAAAATGCGGGTCTACTGACGACCCTACCATATAGCGGGTCCGACAACGTCGATTAAACCAATATATATATATATATATATATATATATGTATATATATATATATATATATATATATATATATATATATATATATATATATATAGATATATATATATATATATATATATATATATATATATATATATATATATATATGTATATATATATATATATATATATATATATATATATATATATATATATATATATATATATATATATATATATATATATATATATATGGGAAGGGTACGAAGCTTCTGGAGAAAACCAAATATAATGATTTACCTACACATGTATATATATATATATGTATATATATATATATGTATATATATATATATATATATATATATATATATATATATATATATATATATATATATATATATATATATATATATATATATATATATATATATATATATATATATATATATATATATATATATATATATATATATATATATATATGTATATATATATATGTATATATATATATATATTTATATATATATATATATACACACACACACACACACACACACACACACACACACACACACACAATTGAAACATAAGAACGTATAATGCGCATACGCTTCTCTTGCAAATACACTTTCAAGTGTATATTGGTGCCAATTGGTTTCATTTACTGTAATCAGAGTAACATCAACACTAGCAAATTATCTTTTTACTAATTTAGATAACTTTTTAACGGCTTTTCTTCTCTTAAAAAAATTAAAATTAGAGTGGATTTTGCTATGATTTTAAAGTATAATGCTATTAGATTGAATATTCAATCTATATTAGAGTTAATAAATAATATAGAGAGAAAATATATTTCAGTAGTGGAGAATTATTTTTGTTCTAAGAATAGAGTGAAAAAAATGTTTTTCTACTTTAAATTTCAACTCTAAAATCTTTACCCAGTACTCTAAAAATTGTTCACAGGGTTGGTTTTTTACTGTGTAGGAAGTGAAAAACTATTTAAAGTTAAGTGAATTTAAATCACCGTCATTCCTGTGCAAACACAGAAATGACGTTCCGTAAAATAAACAATCATAGCTGTATGCACTTTGAGCTTAGATTATTACAGATCACGTCATGTTCTAAAAATTCGTCAAAATGTGTATTGAATTCATAGCTTGAATGAACTTTAAAGTTATTACATAACTTGATATCGCAGGAACAGGAATTACGACACCAATTCTGACACAGATAAGTTCAGCTCTCAGTTTTGTAGTTTTAAACTCCGAAACACCAATCAGCGAATACATAAGCATCGCCAAGGGAGGGACAAAGATGTTGGTTATATTACCGGTAGATTTCAAATTATATTTAACGTATACATAAAATTGCCCACAAAAGTTTTGCAATACACAGAAGTGATGCAAATCTAATTAAAAAAACTAAAAACAACAAATGCAACCTTTTCTGTTAGGTGTAATTTTTTATTATTCATAATTATAAAAAAGTGCATGTAGGAATTATGTGAATGTAATCTTGTAAAAGTTATTGAGCGTTTTAACTAATTAACACATCGAGAAGTAGACAACTAAGCAAGGTAACGGCGCACAGGACGTGATTTCAAGCTCATCAGGTTTAATTATTCTTATGTTTTACATCCAAATTTCTTTTAAAAAATGTATTTGACAATTATTAGCAGATTAAAGCCAATTTTTTATGGAACAGTTATGAAATAAAATTGCAGTAACCTGTTTATTTACGTTTGGTAAAATTACCCTCTTATTAGGATGTGTAAGAGTAAAATGGTTTTAACTTTTAATTGATAATATATGAATAACACAAAATTCGCTTATTTAAATATATCAATTCCTTGCAGATTAAAAATTTAAAAAATTTAAATTCTGATTGATTAAGATGTGCATGGCATCCTTGCAGCGCCGCCTATGGGGGTCTATACGTGGTTGCTGGCCTGAATTATCGATTTTTTCCAGCCGCAAATTCGTATCTGAAGCATAAAAAACATTTTATAATTTAATGACATTTATCGTTAATTAATCGACATACCTCCTTAAAATATCTCCTGGCTGTCATAGCTGAATGCCAAATTGAAGCCAGAATAATTGTAAGCTACAGTCGCAAAAACATTTTTGCATCGGGGCAAGGGCAGTAATAGATGTAACTGGATAAGTCGAGTCATTATTATTATTATTAAAATATATTTCTTTTGAAAGTTTTTGTTTTTACCAACTAATTGGCCTGACGATTACAACTTGACGTGCTTCGTTGAACTCGATTGACGGCGAATATCTCTACCACCATCATAAACCCAGAGCCATCAACAAGCCCATTAAAGCGGGTGTCCAAAAGTGGTTCTTTTAAAGTTGGTGGATGTGACTGTAGAGTGTATAAGCAAGTGAGACGGAATATTAACGTCCCTAAAGTTAGTGGAACCCTTACAGCAGGATAACAGGAGAGTATATGGGAAATTAAAGGCTAAGTAAATGTTTTATTTTCGAATTCAAGGCTCAGCTGATGTTTATTAAACCCCAGATTTTCCTAGCTCTAGCAAAAGTTAATGGAACCCGCATTAAGAATCTAATGTAGAATGCGCAATAAAAATAAGTAACCTATGGAGAATTAAATGCTAATTAAAGGCCGATTATATGCCCTGTTTTCAAATTTAAGACTCAGCTGACTTTTGTAAAACCACGGGTTTAGCTAGCTTTAGAAGAAGTTAGCGGAACCCGTGTCAGAATTCCAACGTAACATGCAAAACTGAAAGATAACCTATGGAGAATTAAAGGCTAACTATAGGCTTCAGAATAGAATCTTTAATAACGGCCTATAATTGATTTTGATTTTGGTGATGTATAACGACGAAAACACCAAAATGTACTTTGTGTTACTAGTTTTCACTAAAAAATAGTTATAATTCAACCAAACATACAAGAAATGAGTCATCAGAAACACGTGGGCGAAAATGTAAAATGCATCTAGAATTAGGCGAAGGTCACGCTGTAATCTAAATGATAAAATGAACAATAAATGAGCTAGAAAGATTCAGTAGCGGAACAAACCCCTTTTTAATTAAAAGTAAATGTAAAACAGCAATGAGAATCTGTTGGTTGCTTAGCGTACGTCACTGAATTGTTAGCAACGTGAAATCTGCACTCTTATCTACGTGAGATTTGCACTCTTATCTTATCTCACCTGGAGTCGTATTTCTTTATTCCGGTGTGATTACGAAAATGACTCATTTCTTGTATTCTTGGTTGAAGTATATTTAAATAGTTCCCTGTGCATAATCAGTTTTAAAAATAATTCTGGAATATGTAATCCTTTCTTATACAATAAGTATAGAAAAATCAAATTTAAACCGTTAAGTTAAGATAATAAAGTAACATAACATTAAAGATAAGCTTAGTTTTTTAAATGACGGCACATCATTGCCAAATCTAGCAGAACCCAGGGTGCAATTCTCAGGGTGCTGCATTTTCCAAAACTTTTAGTTTCTTAATATTTAAAATAATTTAGTCCCCAATTTGAGTACGTATTTATAGTTTAGAGTTAAAGATTAATTAATTCAAGATTCCGCTTATACGTCTCGAAGTTTTATACATTGTCAAATGCAAGCTACATTGGATTTCTGACAGGGGTTCCGCTAAATTTTTCTAAAGCTAGCGAAACCGGTGATTAAAAAAATACCTGAGCCTTAAATTTGACAATAGGGCATTTAATTAGCCTCCAATTCTCCATAGATTATTTCTGTTAATTGTGTATTCTAAGGTCTTCCGTGGTCGAGTGGTAGAGATCCTACCTCTCGTTCAGAGGGACAGGGGTTCAAACCTCGGTTGCGACTGAATTTTAAAACTTTAGTAAAATTGTGTTTGAGCTCCTTAGAATAAGGTATGAAAGTTGTATGAGTGATAAAGTATGGGGAGCGTAATGTACTTGCTACAATAGCTCCATTACCTCCGTTGCACTCCCATAAGAGATTGTGTGAAACCCCGACACTGCAAAATGCGGTAAAAGAGGAATGGATTATGCATGTATGTTAATTGTGCATTCTAGATTTGATATTTGGTACAGGTAGCGAAACCTGTGGTTAAAAAAATCAGATGAACCTTAAATTTGGAAACCTTTTAGAAGTCTTTAATTCTCCATAGCTTGCTTTTTTTAATTACGCATTCTACATTAGATTTTTGATGCGGGCTCCGCTAACTTTTTGTAGAGCTAGCGAAACCCGCGGTGTTAGAAAAAAATCAGCTGAGCCTTAAATTTGAAAATTGAATATTTAATTAGCTTTTAATTTCCCATTTGCTTTCCTGTTAGTCTGCTGTAAGGGCTCTACTAACTTTAGGGACATGAATATTACTAATCTACGTGTCCACTATTGCTTGTGTTTCCAGTCACAAATGACCATAGATATTTTTAAGAAGAACAATTTCCGGCGCGAGCTGCAGAAGTAGTGCTTAGCACTTTTGAAAAAATTTCCCCTCGTCTTTTTTTCATGTTTGTCAAAAACAACATGAACTGAATAATTTAGTTTTCTATTCAAACACACCGATTAGAAGACAAATAACTAAAAGTTCGCACAGATTTCAGATTTTTCATAAATCCAGAATTTGTGAAAACGTTGAAAACTTTCCAAAACTTATAAAATCGTTAGAAACATACATCGTAACACTCCCAAAATCGTAATAGCAACATTTTGGAGGTTAGTGTCAGATAAGAGCTGTGATTAAGGTGTACCAGAAGAAAGAAAAATAGAATGAAAATATTTCCAAGAGTACCAATTTACCTTTCCAATGTAATATAGCAGAAATAATTAGCGTGGGTAAATTTTATTAAGTTTTTCAAAGATCATTGAAATGCCTTGTTTCAATCGGCAGTCAAGATTTTTTCATAAGTTTCTTTTCTTAAGGAATTTTGCGTTCCCTACTTTTTGTTTTAATTCTTAGGCATTTCTGGGTTTATTTCCAAAAAGTCAATAACTACCCAGATAGTAGTTATGTGCGACTAAGTACAGTACAGCAAGGAATGCGTTATAAAAGATGCACATTTCAAAACATCACACGCCCTATAATACGAGGATAGATCGCAATGTTTCTAAAATGAACCACAAGATGGCGTTATGCGCGCGCGCTGATCACTTGTTTTGAAGCGCCATTGTTCGTACAACCATTGTCAAATTTTCAAACGGATTGGATATAAACTCACGCCGTTACTATCGATTCAAGTAAATAATTTGTACATTTTCTTAATCATGAATAAAAACGAGTTCCGTGCAGTGATCAAACATTTCTTTTTAAAGGCTTAAATGCTAAACAAATAAAAACGGAGATAGATGAAGTTCATGGTGAGTCTTAGCCTTTGTATGCAACATTTGCAAACTGGGTTGCTGAATTTAAACGCATTTGAAGAACAAGCATAGAGGATGCACCACGTTCTGGCAGACCAAAGACAGCTACCAATGAAGAAACAATTGAAAAAGTTCATGAAATCGTGATGAAGGATTGCCGAATAAAGTTGAGAGAAATAGCAGAGAAAGTAAGCATTTCATACGACTGTGTACATTGCATCTTACATCACCATTTGGACATGAGAAAGCTTAGTGCTGGATAGTGCCACGTCTGCTGACAATTGACCAAAAGCGAGTTCGAATAACCATTTCTCAGCAATGTATAGACATGTTCAAACGTAATGAAAAATATTTTTCGCGACGTTTTATAACTTTTGACGAAACGTGGATTCATCACTACACTCTGGAGACCAAGGAGCAGCCAAAGCAATGGACAAAACGTGGTGAGCCAACTCCAAAGAAAAGGCAAAGAGAATTCCCTCTGCTGGGAAAGTCATGGCTACCGTATTTTGGGATTCCCGAGGAATAATTTTTATTGATTACTTGCAACACGGGAGCACAGTAACGGGCGAGTATTATGCGTCGTTATTAGACAGACTGAACAAAGAAATCAAGGCTGAAAGGCCTCATTTGGCAAAGAAAAAGGTCTTGTACCACCAACAAAAGTCGGAAATTGCGATGGCGAAACTGCACGAACTACGATTCCAGTTAATTGAACATGCACCCTATTCGCCAGACTTGGCTCCGTCGGATTTCTTCTTGTTTGCAAATCTCAAGAAATGGTTGGCTGGAAAGAAATTCTCGTCGAAGCTGTAAATGGATATTTTGAAGGTTTAGATAGTTTTTATTTTTGTGAAGGGTTGAAGGGTCTTGAAAATCGTTGGACTAAATTGTAGAGCTGAAAGGAGACTATGTAGAAAAATAAATACGATTTTCCCCAAAAAGTTGTTTTTTTCCGTCTTGTTCTAGAAATTTTCCGAGCTATCCTCGTACCTAAATAATAACTTAGATTTTCAACTTAATTATAAATAATAATATAGGCCCTCCGTCGTCGAGTGGTACCTCTTGTTCATAAGGACAGGGTTTCAAACCTCGGTTGCGACTGAATTTTAAAAATTTAGTACAATTGTGGTTGATCTCTTTAGAATAAGGTATGAAAATTGTACGAGTGATAAAGTATGGGGGAGCATAATGTACTTGCTACAATAGCTCCATTACCTCCGTTGCACTCCCATAAGAGTTTGTGTGAATCCCCGACACTGTAAAATGCGGTAAAAGGGGAATGGATTATGTATGTATGTATAAATAATATTAAAATTTTATTGTTTCTAGTAGTTTTGAAATAAGCAAAAATTATTATAATGCGTGACTTTTTGCCGTAAAATCGATAATCAAAGTTTCTTCTCTTATGAACCGTATCTGGGAACACATTGTATAACTGGTAGAGTGAAATGAACAGAAGTAAAATTAAATGAAAATCTAAATATTTACTCTGAATTAATATAAAGATAAATAATTGCACAGCAAACTCAAAAATCTCCAAAAGAACATTTACGATAAATGAAGTTTTATCTATATTAATCGGTGAAGCAGAAAACAACAACTGACAATTAACGTGCGTGTATACGTCGTGTTTCCGGTGTAGCTTAATGATTTGAATGAGCAAAAGGCTAACATTACAAAACATAAAGACACACAAAGGCTAACAATTTTTGCATCACTGAATAAAAATTTAGCTATAATTAAGAGATAGAGTAATTGTAGTGAATAAGTGAAGAGTAATTTGCAGGTATTTGCAGCCAAACAGTATTTCTTTTCTAGATCATTTGATGATTTTCAGATCGTTACGATATTCCTATGACACGAATTATACTATTATACGAAGAAAAACGTCTAAAAGGGACAAGATAAGTTACAAAAGTATGTATATTTATGTGATCTCTCCAAACTCTTCGAGTTTAAGTAAATTGGGAATAAACGACGAGTAAAATGTATATAAAACCGTGTATTCGCATACTTTAAATAAAACAGATAATAAAAACTATAATCTTTATAAAAAATGCCTAACCTAAATTTACGCCATCAGAAAATCCCGATGAAGTAGGCGTACTTCACAGTAGGCCTAATATATTAAAATAAAATTTATAGTATATGTGCAAGAAATAAAAATTCTACTTATAAAGTTTTAAAAACTATTATTTTGGCGCCTAACCTGGGGCACACAATAGGTTTCCAGGTAGCTAGGTTTTCAATGGAAATGCACAAACTTAATTTCCGTTGATTTTACTCCAATATCTCGGATTTTGGCGGTACATAAGTTATTAATCGTCAGACGATTGACCGATTTTTATAAGGTGGCCAATTTGCCTATCCTTAACAGTTGGCCCCACCAACAGTGACAGTGAGATATCTAAATGATAAAAAAAACTATTTTATGGATTGTTATTCGTAAATATTAATGTTGTCTCTGAAGGTGCCTCATTAACCGATTAACCAATTATCTCCCTAAATATTAATCAACTCAAATGACTACCTGTTACCCCAATGTAATGTTTCTGTTAGTCTAATTATTTCGAGGGCGGTTATTACCTCCAAGGCGGATATATAAATATGGTAATGGGACTCAGCTGTATCCTGCCCGAGTTATGATAATGTATTCCCCATTAACATAAAACGTGTAACTCTAAACAGCGCGAATTTCTTCCTTTGCTTTGTCATCACTTGGAACACCGGGTGCAATTAGCGTGTGGTGGTGTCGTCCCGGTCGTGATTGTGCGCCTGTAAGATCTTCACATATTTTCGTGCATTTAAACCTAAGTTTTGCTAAGTTGCAGAGCCAGCACTTTGCCGATGCCGCAGCGGTAATGATGTAGTGTTGCGGTCGAGACCGAGGTGATGGCAGGAACTGAGATATTCAGCAGCCAGGAGGGGTTCTCACAACGTTGTTAAAAGATGTAAATTTGCGGGGTTCTGCGTACGCGCCACGGAAATTCTCCCGAATCTTTCCTTACTTTCTTATTATTCTTGAAGTTTGGGAGTTCATAAATATTTCCAAAATGTTTTCTGTGACCCATGGAATGTTCTGTAATTATGCCTTAACATTTCGAAAACCCGATTCAGGTGTATCGAAGTGGCAACTTGGTAGCAGGAAATACGGATTCGTAAAATATACAAACGGACGTATTATAGCAAATAAACATGCATATTCAATGTCCTAAGTGCTGGTTTGCGGTGTTCCATCTATCTGCTCGACTGCTTACCAAACGCAAGCACGGGATTCTCGTTTTACGGTACCTAACAAGCGTACGTCTATTTACATGTTCATCTAAGGCATACGTAATCCGTGACATCATTTATACAACATAAAATATTCTTCCCAAAACATTAAGTAGGTGGCTGCATTTATAAGTGAAACAAGTTAGCTTTTCGATGAGATTTCATTTCAGTGTGAAAACATCAATTGAAGGGGTGTTTACAGACATTTAAATAAAGCCAGAAGCGTTTGAAAAACCTTTCTCTTACCATTCATATCTTAATTTAAGGACGGATTAGTAATAGAGAATACAGATTAGCTTTCTCTGAGACGATTCTCTGCTTCAAGATGGGCAGGGTTCTAGAACCTTCTTACAATGTTAAGTTGAAAAGGGGACTGATGTAGATAATCAAATCTACCCCGCTTCCCTTTATTCATATATGGATTTACTTCCACCTATTTACACATTGTGACAAGAACTGCCTACAATATGGGGTTGTTATATCCAGAGGCATCGTTGGAAGTCTTTGAAGGTGTTTGAGTTCCACTAAACCTAAATAAAACCTTTTCTTAACGTAACGTTAGAGTTCGTAGGTCAACTGCAATTAAACTAATTTGGCTTTAATTGAAATTAGACATTTAAGTCTATTTTTTTAATATTCGATTCAGTACGTTAAATCTTATCTCATTAAACTTAGATCGCTTTTTAAATTTACAATGTTTTCCGTTTGAGTATTGTTGACCTCAATATTCCATTCAGAGGCAATCTAAAGTTTTCGATTGTTCGCAACAGTACGAATTTCGCGGTGCCCGTTGTCACAGCAACAATTTCATTCTTAAGCTGGTCTATTACCTTTGGATTATTGCGGCATGAATCGTCTTTAAGTAGCTTCTCAGAAAGTAATAATAACAAAAGTAAATGTGCAGCAAACGTGAAGACCAAAGCATATACAGTTTTATTTATGTAAAGATTATATACTCAGCAGTTATAAGCGGAAAGCGGATTATTTTACTAGGTGATTAGGATTACTGAAAAATTACACCTAATTAACTTCTGCTGAAGCTATTATTGTAAATTTTTTGCAATTATTTTTACTAATTACGTCTTACTTCGTAATAAAAGTTCATCGTCGTCGTTATCAGTTACAAAACTCACTGTAGGTTTAGGACTCTTCGAGCACCCTGTTTCCATTCGATATCCTTAGATATCTATATTTTTCTCGAGAGGAAGCTTACATTCATTCTTTAAATTTGCATCACAGCATTCTCCGTTAACTTATTAACGGTGTCGATGTATTGATAAAACTTCATCCAAAACTGTCTATCTTTATTGTTAAAAATTCGGTTACTAGTAATGTCTATGTCTTGTTTGGGTTTTTTGTTTCACATTTTTTTTCTGCTTCACAAGCTCTGATGAGGGTGAATCTGCTTCTATCTATCATTCTGCATTGCTTATTCTTTTTTTGTTACTAATATGACTTGTTATTTCTTCCTGTTTGTTCTAATACTTTACATAAGTATGGCCTCAATCTTAATAAGTGTTGCATTTTCTATATCTTCTGCTATATGGACCATATCATCTGCAAACACTGATAACTTGGTTAAGTGTGTAAAAATTCTATATTTTCTTTATTTTCCTCAATCTTCCATTTACCATTATTTCATCTAAAAGAATATTGAATAGACCTGCCAATCTTGACAACAGGCCCCAATATGGCCGAATGTTGGATAACCAAATGTTATTTTTTCAAGATTAGTCCAATCCTAGGTCAACCTTCAGATCCCAAGACTCGGGTGCTTTTTCAAAGCCTCGGTACCAATTATAGGTTTTATCATCTCTGTCCAAGTCAGAGCCAACCTTCAGCGACCTAGTCTGGTTTCCTTGCTGTTTGCCCAAGCTTCAACCAATTTCGGTGTTTCTAGACTTAGTTTCTTACCCTTGAATCAAGTTTGGGCCAATCATTACATATTCTACCAAATCAAGCTTGTGAGGTTTTCTGTTTTTGTTATCGACGAAAAGACGAAAATATCTACATAGTTAGATTATAATTATTATTACTAAATATAAATTCAGCTTTCAAATTTCCGCGCGCAAACAAGCACACACATGAAAAGTCAAGTCAATGAGGAAGCCTTTACCGGCTTAGTCAATGTTCATCCACCTACCATTAGTGATGTTACGTTGCTAAGATAGTATGTGTGTGTAACCGTTTTATAATATAATTAATAAAATAATATTTAAAAAATAAAAAATGTTTTAAAAGATTTATTTGTGTAACAATTAAAATATTATTAATTCCAAATAGAATCTTATGTCACATTTTTTTTAAGTTACGTTGTTATGTTACTAATAATTGGATCAATTAAATCAATTGTTGAATCATTTATGAGTTCTGGACCAAAACATTCGTCCACGACACGATGGGATCATTGATTAATGTCAGGTTCGAACCGCAATTCTCTGCACCAATATGGGTTATTTACCTTGCGCCAACACTTAGTATTAGCGTCGGCACTATATTGGTCTTCACTATTGGGCCAAGATGTATCACTAATTAGGGCCATGACTGATTAACAAGCTTGGGACGAAGTTATCATCCCGGTTTTAGTCCAGCCATGAGACATTCTCGGGTTTCAGGCTTGTACCAAAGTTGATAATCATCACTCAAGAGTGAGTCAACCGAGGGTCCTTTGTTAGGAAATTGGACAAGGGGCCTCTCCAAGCCCCTCGCTGTAGACATTTGTGCGCCATCCACTCGATGGTTATATTTTATATATTTAGATATAATCGGTTATTTAAAATATAGGTCATAATACCAAGTACGTAGAAAGATACTTTGTTATGTCTCGTGTCCCATACAATTGATTTTGTTTGGTATAATACAAGAAAATTAAATTTTTTATCGTTAGACCACGCCATTATTGCTGTAAACACTTTGGCAATAATAATTGGTTTAATAACATTCACAATCAAGTGTTATTAATGATGGGTAATTTAATTTAATTTAAAACATCCACCACTGCATGCAGCCACACAGCTGAACAGCCGCCAACATATGCATAAACACTGATATTGGTCTGAGTGCCCTTTGCCTCGTGTACGAAAAACCGCCTCCAAAGCCAACCCGTTCTAGATGTTGGCGCTTGGCAAGCCTTGCCCAAGGTGTGGATGAGCAATTACAAGCACGTTAGTTACAAACATTTCTGACTTCAAGAAGTGTTAGGTTGATGAAACACATATTTCCTAAGCATTTTCATTATTATAAAGAATATTCATTCTTGTTTGTCTGTGCCAATGCCGAACCAGGTTTTATACAAATGTTGATTTTTCTATTTGCTCTTCCAACATGTTTCTATTACACTTCAATAAATATCTGGTTTAGCCTCCTTAAGTCTTTAGTGCTGTTGTGATAAAGACTGATCGACTCACTTCAAATTATGCTACGATCACTAGTTTTTAATTTTCAGAAGAAATACTTTCCATTTTCCCAATCTCCAAAATATGTTCAGTTTTTTATTTCAGCTGCTAGTAGAAGTGTGACTTAGATACTCGAAACCCGTATCCGATCTGAGCAGCATTTGAATTAGATCGGATATAGATTGCGTCGGAAACGGATTGGATCGGATATGCTAATTCCAATACCCGAGTATCCAATTATCCAAAAGTTATTTGCTTATTCAAAAGGTATCACTTAAAAGAATATTTGAGCTAAGTACTAAAAATGTATTAGATATACAATTGTTTTATCAAGGATCTGTCTTAGATCCAAGATTTACCAAAACATCGTACTCAGTGATATGCCGCCTAGCATATGAAATGATGCAGATTATTTTGTATGCGGCGCTACTATACTATTGTAATCTATCACATCACCATTTTTTAGAAATTGAACCAATTTCCTGTTTACGATAAGAGAAAAAGTGTTTTGGTTATTGAAAAGTATACAGGTTGAGCTAATTTATATATGCTGGTTAGTTTCTCTCTGTTACCTATTTAACTATTAATCTATAATCGGATATGCTAATAAAGACTACCTTTATAATGCCTGCCTATGCAGGGTAACCAATTTTGCAATAGTGTGTAATAACACATTAGTGTTAATAATGGTTTAGATGCAAAAACCACATTCTCTTGCATTTTTATGTAACCACTGAATACGAAACTTAATAAGGTATTCCAAAGCATTCGGGGTTCTTCATTTTTCTTTTTTTCTATCATATTCCTGTAAACCTTTCTTGGTTACTGATTCAATTCGTGTACAGTTTCTTCAAAGTTCAGTGATATTCACTTCAATTAATTCTTGAGCTTGGCTAGCGTAGCTATCTTATTTATAAAATCTTCGTACCTAGACATTTCAAAGTTATTTATGTATGTCTACATTTCCTTGACCAATTTTGGTTCTCTAATCGAACACTATCTGACTATAAGTGGTAGATCAAGATAAATTATTTCTCTGATGAATCATATAGGAGATCAATGCCTTTTTTGTAGCGACTGGCTAATCAACCATTAGTTGCCTCACAGCAGCAGTTCTGTAGACCAGAATCTTAGAAGCTACATCTTCATAAAAATGGATCGAAGGCCAATCGTAGTTCTTAACGGAAATGAATAGGAATGACGAAGAGACGTTCTCCACAGATAAAATCTAAGAATCTGGAAATATATATTAAAGACGGAGTGCTCTCTGGTAGAATATTACATACATAGCCCACCGAAAACGAAACGAACTCTTTTTGAGGCACTAACCCGTAATTTTTCGAAAAACCGTCCGGACACGTCAAATTTATTAGGAAGGGCGACATCTCGTATGGCTATTTCCTTTCAGCCATTTTCAGCCTTAAAATAGAGGTGAGATTCGCCCTAAAATTTTTAAATTGCATGGGGTGGCAAAAACTACCATTTGAAAGCTCAATGAATTTGCTCTGCAGTAGTATTTTTATTTTTTTTTGGATTCCGACTATTAGTTTCCGCGAAAATGCAATTCAAGAAGACAATACAAATTTAAATTTAATTTCACATTTGGAGCATTTGTCGAGTGATAACACCCATTCGTTGACCATAAGTTGTCGCATTTAAACGTTGTATTTTGAAGTGCATTTTTGCGGGAACTAATAGTTATAACGGTATGTCTATTACCATTCCATGCCATTTAAGAATTTTCGGGCGAACCTTACCCCTATTTTAGAGTTGAAAATGGCTGAACGAAAATAGCCATATGGCAGAACCCTTTTCTAATAAATTCAACGTGTCCTGCCATTTTTCGAGAAATTGCGGTTTAGTGCCTCAAAACAAGCTCGTTTCATTTCCGGTGGGCCACTTTGTATACTAGCACTGCACATAAAAACAGCGAATTAATATACATATAGCAGAGAATTAAAAATGGCTGACTCTCTGAAATATAAAATGGTGATTGGTGAAAATATAACCATGGATCATGAAATAAATAAAGATTATTAAAAGTTTCACAGTTTTATTAAAATATACCTGACAATATTGTTTCGACAGCTATGCTGTCATTATCAAAGGTAATATAATTATAAACAAACACGTCGCTAAGGTAGATACAAAATAGGTAACTAGATAAAATAATAATAATAATAATAAAAATTAATAATAAAAATCATAATTAAACATCTAATACTTCCAGTAACGGAGAATTACTGAGCTCAAGTTGTTCATTCATTAAAGGTACCCTGAGTTTGTGTTTGTATATCTCAAAGGCTTCTAAAATGTCTAATTTGCGTTTGTTATTACAAAAATGTAGGAATTTAATATTATTTTGAGGAGTCATTGTGTGATTTTGTTCTAAAAGGTGTTTGGCGTAATTCGATTTTTCAGGATGTTTATTTTTGTAATGACGTACGTGTTCTTTATATCTTATGTCAAAATTTCGAAGTGTTTGTCCAATATATACCGAACTACAAAAAAAAAAAAACTGTCGAAACAATATTGTCAGGTATATTTTAATAAAACTGTGAAACTTTTAATAATCTTTATTTATTTCATGATTATGGAGTTCCACAAAATAAGGCTGGAAACAATAAACAAAAATATAACCATGGAGTCTATTCAACAAACAAAAAGGCAAATCACGCAAATCATGAACAAAGATGTTCATTGACGTTTTATCATTCTAACATATAGGGTCTCAATTGATCTTCCTTATAATACGTTTATACCGTTAAATACTTATTCATTTTCTTGTCTAATGGATAGTACTTCAAGAGATTGATTCCCAAAATTGCTTGAAGAGCATGAGCATGAGCACTGTATTTCACAACTCTGTGATTTGAGCCCAAGTTCGATAATGAACAGTTTCTGAGTTATAGCATGACAAAGTTGCAGCGCTCATGCTCTTCGAACGTCTTTGATGGTCAATATCTCTGAAACTAAAATTCATTAGACAAAGAGGATTTTACTAATTGAAGCACTGGTTAAAGCTTTTAACTACATGTAACAACTGTAACCATAGAAATTTATTATAAGGAAAGCTCAAATAAGATCTTATATGTAAGTAAAGTGGTATATATTGATAGCAACTTTGATTTTACCAAAAGAATATGAAGCAGTTCGTTTATTCTTTCTTCACGAAAAATTTGTTTCAAAGTACTGTATTCTCCAAGTTACGTTGCACTTGTTGTATTGTAGCACAGATGTACTGTTTGATTAAATTCTTTCCTGTTGGGTTTTCACAGGTGGTTTATATCGATTAACATTTTAAAAGATTAAATAAGCCTAATTTCTCGATTAATACTTGAAACAGTACACACAATCAATAATAATTAATTTTCTCTGTGTATAAAATGAACATGGTCATCTTTACCACTTCTGTATGTGTGATAAACTGGATGTCTCGTAGGGACATAGCACAAGTTAGCTATGCACGCTTGGAATCGCTCTAGTTATAAATAAATACTATTTATTACTTCCAGGTTCTTTAAAACTTCAGTAAAATGTTTGTTCAAAACTTTTATTATTTAAAAATGAGTACTATAAAGTATATAAACATGTCTAGTAAACAATTTTAGAAATTATATGAAAACTTTTTAAGACTTTTTGTTGTAAACTGCTGGATTTTGTTTTAATATTTTTATGATTTCAACACCTCTTTTTTAAAGTTTATTTAATAAAATTAACTTGAAGAAACCCACTAATTATTTTTCCTTTCTCTAAGAAGGCTTGTTTTTGTTGTTCAAGATTCTACGTTAGTAAGAATGTACAGGAAAGTTTCAAACTTTCAGCTTGGGCTTTTAATTACAATAAAAACATTTGCTTTGAAGAACTTCTTTATATGTGAATAATTTGGAGTATTATAAAAGTAACCCAAGATTACCCGAACGAAGATTCTGAGATTGAATGTGCTTATAACACTTTATCATTGAGACATAAAAGAGGGAACATACGAGGGAAGATCAGTATTTACGGTCCCTGACATAGTAGGCTTTGCATGATATCGTCACTCATTTTTCTATGAGAACTGTCATTACTAATTATTTGTTGTGTCAAGTTTTGCGTAGGTGCGTGTTGTTCTTTGAAAGTTATTAATAATTAAGCTGGTCGATAACAGACAATTTTTAAAAATGGAAAAAAGTGAAGTCAGAGCGGTGATAAAGTATTTGCAAAAAAAGGATTAACACCTACTGAAATTCACAAGGATATGACAGACGTTTTAGGGGACTCTGCCCCTTCTTACCAAGTGGTGAAAAATATGTCTCGTGAGTTTAGATTAGGCAGAACAACTTGCGAACATGCGAAAGGTGCGGGACGTCCAGTCTGTGTCACCGTTGACAAAAACATCAATTTGATCCATGATATGGTAATGGCAGATAGAAGACTGACTATTCGCCATATCGCGGAAATAACGAACATCTCTTATGGGTCAGTTGAAAATATTTTAAGAAATGTTCTTGATCTCAGAAAAATTTCGGCGCGTTGGGTTCCAAAGATGCTGACCGTCGATCAGAAACGCTCTAGAGTGCTGCATTCGGAAGCCAATTTGGAGTACCTGAAGGCCAATCGGAAGCAATTTCTCACTCGCTTTGTGACTGTGGATGAAACATGGGTGCACCATTTTGATCCTGAGACGAAAAGACAAAGTATGGAGTGGCATCACAGAGGTTCTCCACCTTCACGCAAATTTCGAGTTCAACGGGCGGCTGGAAAGATTATGGCCACAGTGTTCTGGGATGCAGAAGGAATTTTGATGATCGATTATTTGCAGCGTGGACACACAATAACGGGTTCTTATTATGCAGGGTTAATTCCAAAATTGCGCGAAAGCATCGACCGAAAAAGACCAGGAAAGTTGGCACAGAAAATTTTGTTCCATCAGGACAACGCTCCAGTCCACAAGAGCTGCATTGTCATGGCTGCCTTACAGAACGCTGGTTTTGAAATCCTAGAACACCCTCCATATTCACCAGACCTGGCACCCAGTGATTACCATCTATTTCCAAAATTAAAGGAAAACCTGCGTGGAAGAAAATATGGAGACGATAATGAAGTTATGACCGCAGTAAATGGCTGGTTTGAGGAGCAACCGGAAAACTTCTTCCTGAAAGGCATTGAAGCATTGGAACATCGGTGGACCAAGTGCATTGAAGTCCAGGGAGATTATGTTGAGAAATAAATAAATAATGTTTTAAAAATTCTTTCTCTTTCTATATCAGGGACCGTAAATATTGATCTTCCCTCGTAGCAAGCAATATAATTCTGTTTGTATTATACGAGGTTGGGTTGATTAATTCGCGGCCTACCATAGTAGGCCATGGTTTTTCTGTTTAATTTTTATGTTTGCATCTAGCAACATTCTGTCACAGTTTGACATTAAACTTTTGTCCGAGTCTGTCAAGTAGTTTTCATTTAGTGTCTTATCAAATTTTGTAAGTTGTCGGTGTTTGGAAAAATGGAGAAAACTGAGATTCGAGCCGTGATAAAATATTGTTATATTAAAGGTTTAACACCTACAGAGGTTAAAAATGAAATAGATTCTACGTTAGGTGAATCTTCTCCATCGTTCAGCACGGTTAAAAAGTAGATGGTGAAGTTTAAACGTGAGCGTACAAGCGTTAAAGATGCACCACGTCCAGGAAAGCCGAAAACCGCGGCTTCTGCTGAAATGGTCGAGAAAGTCTACAGAACAGTACTGCAAGATCGCAGATTCAAGTTGGATGAGATAGCAGAGATTGTGGGGATTTCAAAAGAGCGGGTACATCATATCCTTCATCAAGTTGTGGGTATGAGAAAATTATCGGCGAGATGGGTGCCGCGACTCCTTACCCCTGAACAAAAGCTCATCCGAAAAATCACATCTGAGTAATGTTTGGAGCTGTTCCAACGCAATCCAACAGATTTTGTGCGCCAATTCATAACAGTGGATGAAACTTGGATACACCATTATACACCAGCGACCAAACAGCAATCCAAACAATGGACAGCAAAGGATGAACCGGCTACGAAAAAGGCGAAAACAGTTCTTTCGGCCGGAAAGGTGATAGCGACAGTTTTCTGGGACGCAAAAGAAATTCTTTTGGTTGACTACCTTGAAAAAGGAAAACCAATGAACAGCGAATACTACGCTAATCTACTAGAACAGCTCTACCAAAAAATTCAAGAAAAAAGACCCGGGTTGGCCAAAAAGAAAATCTTGTTTCATGCCACAAGTCGGTTATCGCGATGACTAAAATTAATGACCTGGGCTTTGAACTGGTACCTCACGCATCCTACTCCCCTGACTTGGCCCCGTCGGACTTCAGCCTATTCCACAACTTGAAGAAATTTTATGCGGGAAATAAATATGCTTCAAACTTGGAAGTGATTGAAGCGACAAACAGTTATTTTGAAGCGTTGCCAGAATCTGCCTAGAGGGATGGGATAAAGAAATTGGAACATTGATGGACCAACTGCATTCAACTAGAAGGAGATTATGTTAAAAAATAAAAACAAATATATTCTTCTAAATTATTGTTTTTTTTTGTTAGGCCGTGAATTAATCAACCCATCCTCGTATCTATCTATCTATCTATATATTTAAAACACAATGCTTATTTTTGTTCTAGTTCGTTTTAGAGTTTCACTATGCCGATTTACATGATTCTTTTTTTATATTAAATCTTTCGCTGTGTAGATTAGTCAATACCGTAACATTAGTGATTTTAAAAAGTTTTTTGTTTGTCATTTTTTTTAATTTGTTACAAATATACAAAAAACTTGTTGTAATCAACAATTCTCAGAGAATAGACTAATGCAATCACTTTTAAAGAATTTTGGCTGATTGCAACCAAAAGAAATTAAAAACCACCCGATCAAATTTACACTAAAAATGGGGCTTCTTTGATCCACGCTCCGAAAGTGCGTTATATGAAGCGTTACTACTATAGATGGGTCAAACTCGCCCCTTTTTGAAATCGGTTCTGCCAATTTTGTGTATTAATAATTTTCTTCATGTGGGGTGACTTTGATAACTTTGTATAAAGTACCTAACTCATCCGTTACAATTAATGTTATTGTTATTTTTATTACAAATGTTTACAAAAAGTTACAATTCAACCACATCCACCTTACGCTCAAATGTAAAAGTTTGGTTGTCTTCTTGGTAAAACAGCAATAATATCTGCAATGGGAACGGTGGAGATATCCTTCTCAACCAGTTTAAAATTGGTTTATTCTGCATCAATAGATTTTAGACCAACAACAGTCCATTCGTCTTTTGAAAATTGTTCTCGAATTCTACACACGTATCTATAAATAGTAGAGTTTCTTTTCCCGGACACATACTTTATGAGAACAAATGTTTTTGGAAGAAGCAGTTTTCGTTCTGGATAACGGTAGTCCACTCCTCAACTATTTCTTCCATGACTTCATCAACTCCTTGATCTTCAACTTCCTCCTGTTCGACATTGTCATTATCTTCGGAGCTGCTATTATCTGGATTTGTAGCAATGCTTCTTCCAGGAACAACATTCAGTCTCGTTTTGTTTCGACGCACTCTCTCAGTTCCCTGACCATACCTTTTGTCGCGAAGTAAGTTAGTTAATGTGTCGTTAATTTCTTGTGTAGGATCGTATTGTACTTCTGATGGTAGTTTGTCTGATACTTTGTTTCGATTTGGTGGATAAAGGCCAGTAGCAAAAAATCCATTTATTAAATTTCGCGTGACATCAGACTCTTCATTATCGCCTGGTTTGTTCTTACTTTGGGCAGTTACATTATACATTTTTTCACCCCATGTTAAGGTACTACTTATTCTTATATTTTTTTAATTTTTATATTTTTAAATTAAATAAATGAAAAATGACTAATTCAAGACGCCTGAAATCCGACATCCACGACACCGACACCATCTCAAAATTCATCGCGTCAACTTCTGGAACTACTTTTATAAACAGACCACTTCTATCACTATATTCGATATTGTGATATGTGTCACTATATCTCTTTATCTTAATCTCTTATCTTGATATTTTAGTCATTCAGTGGCTATATTTTATAATATTTAAAAAAATATAAAAATCTTAAAACAGTAGACAAAAATCAATTTAAAATAGGAAATATATGTAGTTATTTTTGTATTAAGATACCAAAGTTTGAGTTTTTATGGTTTTTATGTAGTGTTGGCAAATATTTCAAATATTTCCATAAGGCAGTATTTAACACTACTACAATAAATTAATTCCAAATGCTAGAAATAATGCATGCAGCTTTAGCTGATGCAGCCCCTACAGTCTAGCCTTCCATCATCCATCATTGAGTGTTTAATAGGTATTCGAATTGGTCTGATGTATAGACAAACACTTACATGCCGCCATAGTACTCCTTTATGAGTGCTACCAGACCGATCTGATAATTCTTATTTGTAAGCTTTGACATTCTATTTTCTTTAGTCTTTAAATTTTTAAAACCATAAATTTAAAATACTTTATATCTATTTAAAACACAAGACTTATTTTTGTTACGCTTCGTTTCGAGTTCTACTGGGCCGATCTACGCAATTCCAAGTTAAAGGTTTTCCGCTAGAGATTTGCCAGCTCTCCTTAGTTTTGCGATTTCTTAATTATTTATTTACATTTTTAAAAGTGTTATTTGTAATCGATGGATTTCTATACGCTCGAGGCCGAATGTTTGCTTACATCATTCGCTTCGCCACGTGTCGGAACTAAACATCCTCCTTCTACTTGCTGACTACGTCACCGATTGCTTGCTTACAAATCCTACCACAAACAGTTCTTAGCTGACTGTTAAAGTATTTAATGTGGAGCATTCTCACGAAATTCGATACGAGTGTCTGTCATCAGTTTTTTCGAAATTTTTTAATTTTCATCAGATTCGAATATTTGATGGAAAAGTAGAGTAGGAATGTCTGAAGAACCAGAATGAACTAGAAAGTTAGTATATTAAGCATATGGTATATGGATTCAATGTAGAATTTCCGTATGTATGTATGTAGAACAAACCGAAGAGGAGGGGTAAGCCAGAGCGAGAGATACGTCGGAGGGTAAGTTGGGTGAGGGTGATGTTAGGCTTAGAATTTTCAATTGGTTATGTTCTCATGAGAATTCAAAAGACTGTAATCACACAACGAATGTTGTACATACGGAGATCCTTCAATCACTTCAATCCTTTTGACCGTCCTGTGTTGACCGGGTTTCCCTAGTTTCTATTTAAGTATCTTGACAGTTGATCATAATAACCAAATCAATCGCTATAAAGATGTTTTTCGTTAAGCGTGAATACACCTTTGATGTCCTATTATTTCTTGATATAAATACGATAGCAATTGAGAATAATTTGAGTTTTATAACCTTGAAGGTACTAGCAACCCTCGATCTGCATTCTAAGTGATAACCCTTTCCTTTTGGCCTTGATATTTGCCTGCTAAGTGTAATTATTTCCAGTTATTCAATTCTTAACACAAATGTACACTCAATAGTATTACTACATAATTGAGTTGAGATAAATCATATAATACAAATACATACTAATCGAAAAAATCTAAAACAAGTTTAAAGTCTGTGTTCGTTTATTTATCGGATTTAGAAAATCCGCCATCATTTTTTTAACATCAAGAAGGTTTATTTTCAATTTTCTTACAATAATAATACTTTTATCCGATTTCTTCTAAATGCCGAATTTACAAAGATAACATTATAGCGTTTTGTTTCTTCTTCTGTTCACTCTTCTTGTAGGAATGATTCAGAAAAATTCGACTTTCATTTTCCTGATACTTGCTCTCATAATGCAATAAATATTTAAACCTTTTATATCAATTCTCCAACATCAATTCTTAAAAATTATTAATCAAGCATTATATTTGACAGAATAATCAATTAGAAAACAATAAGTACTTAATTCTAAGTGGAAATTCCTAAACCTTACAGAAAAAAACTTATTTTTTAATCATTTATCCTTCTTTGTAATAAAAAATTGCCAAAGTTCTTTCTTGTCAGATAAATGTCAGTCGGCTTTGTGTGACCTTTACCTTAACTTTTCACCTGTGGTTTACTGCTTTGAGGATACTCTAATAATAGTAAAAGAACACCCTTTTAAACTTCATTGATAAAATTACTTTTTTAAATTATAAAAAGATTTAGAAAGTAACAATTTGCTTTATTTATATCATCATTTAACATTGATTAATAGAAATTAATTAACGATTTAATAATATACTATGTATACCTTGCTATACTAGTATCAAGTTGTAGATGCGTTATAGAAAACAATATTTATAACATCACAATTCCAAATTTATATAACCTTTCAGGTGCATCATTGTTTAATAACAGTTCAGTTTTACTGTAGGGCATAAAGCTGTACACTGGCTTAGAAGCGTACAAAATCCAATTTCCTAAAATTGACAGTGCTAGTTATTATGCTTGGTAACAGGAATAGAGTTAGACCTGGTTGATAAAGCATTGTTAGCTACATGATTATTTCGATAACTGCTTGGCACTCATGCAAACATTGGCTAATTCAAAGCAAGTGCACTCTGATTGTTCTCTGAAACCGTTATTAACTTATGTTTAACCAGGTTAATTAACTGTGTTTAATGCAACCAGTCCTAAAAATGTTAAAATATTCTAAATACAATTGTGTAAATAAAGATTGATTTAGGACAGTCCTGTGCAAATCAAAAATAAACTGGTTTCAATTTTTCATAGCAGGTGCCGCTCAAAGTGTGTCTTTCGGCTGGATGTTTTGACAGGGACCCAGTTTCTCAAGTTTCTCAATGAGCAATCTTTTGCTAGTCTTTCTACAACATCGCATCCTTATCATTAAAAAGACTACCCAGGACTCATCACGAGGTGGTAACTGTACTTCGAGTCCCGCCCGTACCCACTCAACCTCCCAACCAAATCAATTTAGGATTTGATGGAAAACTTGGACAGTAGTCTTCCTGATTAAAGAATAATACGTATCAGTCTGTCTCGTGCTTTAAAACCGCAAATTCTAGAAGTGAGTCGCTCACAATTAATTGTCTCGCACCTCTTTGCGCTCTGTGTGTGACAGAGATAATCTAACACAGTGAGCATTTGCGTGATATTAGAGTCTAAATTGCCGTGAATGTCAACATCTGAAACATTCCCGTTCTAGTTATTTTAAGAACGAGCAAAAGTCCATGCCGTCAAAATTTTGTCATCTGTCTCATGCGTTACCATGGAGATTGAAATGTATTCAGAGCGCGCAAATGCGTCATTTTGCACTACTTAGAGAACAATCTTTTTCAAGTGGACTGGCAAATGACGACAGATTGTAATTATATCCAGGAGACGACCCTTCGGTGCACATAGACTGAGGCTGTATTCGATACCACTTTGAAATATAAACCCTGACAATATATTCTACAACCTCTCTCAAATCATTCGTTGGTCTTCTTGCTCCCACGTAGAATCTGATAATTCTGATTGCAGTATTGCTTCAATGAGAGTAGTTTAAATGTCCTGGATTGCATTGAGCCAAATTTACAAAGTATGTACCAAACTTAATTGCAACTTAACAACAGTACTGAATCCATTAATATCTTATTTCTCTTCTCCTTGAAAATTACTGTCAGCAGAGTTGAAAGCGACAACTGGCAAATCTGTACAAGTTTGCAACTGTATGTCAATATGCCCAATAAGAATTAGGGCCTAATAAGGAATTAATTGGCGTGCAACATATAGATGAACCTTTGCAGAGCGCCTTCCAGATTTCTTTTTCGCAGTTATAATAATAATATAATAATTGCTACAACCCATAGCCTGGAAACCAGACCCCAGAAGCTATAAGCTTGTGCGGGAGGGAGGGGGCAATTATTATTATTACGTAGGCCCTAAGTGCGGCTGCAGCCGACTTACAGATGGAACAGCGCAAATCTCACATTTGTGTCACAGCTAAGGAAAACTGCAGAAAACCTTAACCAGATCTGCTAGCACCGGGAATCGACCTCGGGCCGCTTGGGTGAAAGTTCAGCACTCGAGACATTACACTACCAAGGCGATATATATCGCAGGTATATCGCACCACAGCACTTACAGTCGGTACTGATGTTGATACTCTCACAACCAACAGCTACAGTATGAACTGCAGACAAAAAGCTTTAAGTAGCTCTGTGGTGCATCTTGAATGTTTTCTGTCTTTGATCCGCAGGCGGCGAGGCGAGTATGATAAAAAATCTCGTGCTATTACACAACCAATATATGTTCTCTCTGTTTAGATGCAGATTTTAGTCTCTGTTAGATCTTTGGCGTTATCAGAATACACAGCTTTTACAGTGTTACTTTTTTCCTCTAACTATCCGAAATTTAGTTCTATTCACGACGTTCGTCGCATCTTCTGCTGTTATCAGGAATGCCATCGAAAATTCCAAACTTGGCAGCTATAGATAACCTACTTTCTTTACGTATTTCTGGCAGCGTTGCATATGGAGATCGTTCACAATCTTTGCCATCTTTATCCGTTGTTAGTCTTGCGTTTCGTCAGTTTCAGGTGAACAATTCTGGGAGCATGACGGAACATTTCATTCCGATGAAAAGTGCATCGTGTCCTTTGTCAGCAATCGAAGGGCCTCTCCGACTCCTTTCTACGAACTGAGCTAATAACCAATTTTCTCTCTCTGTTTTTGATCTTGCAATAATGCTTGCTCAAATTTTGGAACCTTTAGCAGTTATCACGTCTACATCAAAAAGTTTCTTTTTTGATTCTGGAAATTACCTCACTTAAACTCTTCTTATCCTTTTGCTATCTTTTATAAAGATAGGATAATTTATCCAACAGTATTTTAGAGGAAACAATATGAAAAGATGCACACTTTCCCAAGCCGTTTTCCTAGGCGTCTCCTTTCCTTCTGCAGCATAATATCTTCAAAAAGTGGGAAGATTTTTTCAGCTAATTATTTTTGGATGTACATAATTGGGGCACTTATTGTCACAGACCTGTGACTAGGTCTGTTGCCATTTTTCAAAAAATCCTTTTTGATATTCACGTTCGTAAACAAACCACCAGTCTCAACAACACTCCACAGAACAACAAGGTGACGACTATTTAACTATTATCGGTGTTGTAATAAACAAGGTTAATTTCTTCTTAAACTAAAATTGTTTAATGTTTGTATACAATATTTAAATTTGTATATCAATTAAATTTTACTTTAATCATTTAAAACGTAACATTATTTGTTAACACTGGAAACTGTTAGAACAGGTCTTGTTCTCGTGAGACAGCAGAATAACCACAATTTTGTACGCAGTAAGAACCATTTATAAAACCAAATATATATTAGTCAGTAATTTTCCTTTGAACAATCAACTTCTAGTCAGCTTTAGTTTATAGCAATGAATGTTTGGATTTTGGTTCTTGTTTTATTTGTCTATTATGTGTTTAATTTCTCAGGTATACAAACAAACTACAAAGGTGACAGAGCGACCAGAACCGGCTATCGTGCGGGAATGCTTACATGGTGTCCTTGTCAAAACTTCAAGCTCACTGCGAAACTCAAGATATAATTTCAAGAATTTATTTTTCCCTGACCTAAATAAAAAAAAATCGAGTTAAAATTGAGGGGTGCCTTTTAACAACAATAAAAGCGGATCAACTAATATGAGTTTGTCATTCAAAAATATTGTAAAATGTATCCATAACTCAAAATTATTTTAAAATCGTTCTAAAATTTCCAAATAAATATGTAGGAATACTTCAAAATCACTCGAAATCTCTAAAATTACTTCAGGGGTCTCCACAAAAAAATTCTTACACTGCAACTTACATCCAGGATCTGACAGTGTCACTAATATCTCTATTAAAAATGAAAATGATTTTAAAACAAAATTCACTAGCTAGAGGGTAATTGTGCTAATAATGCTTACATTTATGTTTGAAATTATACTAGAAGGAATGATTTAATCACGACAACCGGATCCTCTCATATTATCTTGTTCTAATTGTGAAAAGATAACACAATTAGGATTAACTGGCCATGTGCTTTAAGCCAGATTTATTTTCTTGCAAACTCTAAAAGTTACCCAGACAGTAAAAATAACAGATTCGAATAACAAACTCTCCGTCACACAATTAAAGACAGGATTACAACAAAACCAAATGTTGAAATAAAATGCGATATCAGAAACAAGATCTAACATACAAAGAATACTACTAAACCACCAATGGATTTTTATTCGCGAGTAATCGTACGTGACAATAGTGAGCACGATATTTCCTTATTCAATGCATGTTTTCAGCATTCTAGCGTATCCCCTTTACATCTACAACACTTATGTACACTAATCAACCGGTAAATATCTATACATATCCGTAGCTGCTGTATCTGGCTCGGAAAAGTCCTGGGAATTGTTTTTGCTCAATTTTTGTTGTCTTCAGTTCCGGGAAATATAATCCGAGACGCCGGACTTTTGTATACAATATATTCAATTAAAATTCTTACTTAGAATTCAAGTTTTATTTATTTTAATTTCTTGGTCAAATTATTATTTAAAAAAGAAAGTTCTGTACAAGAGAGTCGACTTACACAGATGGGTTTTTTGAAAGAAACCACTAAACAATTATTTGAAATACGTACATTATTTACAACCTGTCTAGAAACAGTCAATGAAGGAAAAAGGATTAGTTTAGGAAACAAACTACCGATACATTCAATACCTGGCCAGGTCCTTCATTAAGTAAATTTGTCCTTTCTATTCAATTATATTCAAAGAGGGTTTTTATTCGGAATTTCCTTTCTTATTTATAAACAGGTACTACTGTTTTAAAAAGTAGTCTTCTGAAAGATCGAAACAGAATATTTTTACTTAAAAATTCAAATTCAAATTCTAATGCTCTTGATCACGTTAACAAGCATTCGTTTTCAACAGGTAAGGGGTCCCAAGAAAGTTTTAATAGTTTTTGCAGACAATAGTGTGCTTTTATAATTGAAGGTTATGAGGAAAGAACAAGGAATGTCAACTATCTTTGATTAGAGATATTTTGATTGTTGTTGACAACGCCATCATTTCGAAGGTAGAAAATATATACTTTAAAAAATCTTACATGGATTAGGCATATTCTTTGCGCATAGTAGTTTGTACACTAAATAGCAACTTTAGTTCGTAACAGATGCCACATACATCTCAAATTTTTCAAAATTGTGACATTCCTTGTTATTTCCCCATACCCTTCAATTGTTTAGTTAGCTTTTACTACATCTAAATTTACTAATACTTGCTTGGCGGAATCATCATATTTAGGAAAAAGATTGTAAAACCTATAAATGACTTAAGACTTACAGGCAAACAATAAAACACTAAACAGAGAAGGTTGTGTCATGAAAGAGAAAGAGAAAAAAAAGAATTTATTAATAAGAGAATTTATTCGTGTACTGCTGTGCTTTTCATTGAATATAGTTATTTTCCAATGTGGACTTTTGGGGGAAAGTGATTAGACAATTAGTTAAAGCGATTTTAAAAACGAATATTTGGGTTTTTTGTTGGGTAAAATTACTATTCGAAATTCCCGCAAATACCCGGAATAGGTGCCCGGGGAATAGAAAAACTGTCTCGAAACACTAGTCCATATCAAAATATCTTAACCAATGCCAAATAACCTTTTTTTTTGTCATATTTAGAAACCATTAGACATAATTCTTGACACTGTTACTGCACCATATTTTGTCAAATCTTCTAAAAACAAATAATCACGTTTACCGCAGCTATTTTAAAAAAATTTATATGAATTATGAAACATGGTTGCACGGAGAATTACAAACTGCTTTAGATGGGCAGATAGTATGCAGACCAATTTATTAGTATCTTACTATTAAGTTAGAAGTTGTAATCGGCTTAAAAAAACAAGATCATCATTTTGTTGGTCTGCTTGGTATAAAGACAACTGTTGGGATACGCAATCTAAGGTCAGCTCGTCGTGGTGTATTCTGATTTTATTGTAATTGCACATATTGTAATATTATGAATAAGTGACCTAGGTTGAACAGACAAGAATTGATGAAAATTTTCATAATTGTTATAGAAGACAACTAAAGGAAAAAATATTAGTGTAGTGTTTTAATATAATAAAAAGCAGTTCAGTGTTCTCCGACCCAATTAAATATTTGAGAAAATAGGTTACATGCTGCCGATGTTTGGAAATGGGATATGTGATTATTCTAATGAGTATAAATACTGCCGTCCAAAGGCGGCTATACCAGAAATTTCGAAAGGAGAAGATTGCGGTTGTAGGGGACGCCAACCTAATAACTCTTTAATAAGAAGTGTAAGAAGTTTATGTCTAAATGGGCTAGACTATTTAAACAATTGTAAGAACTAGTTTATAGAAATTTCGCAATAAGGAAGAAAAAAGCTTATGCCAGCTAACGTTTTAAAACTCCAATTTTCTGAGTCTGCTAATTAAAGGTTTTCACTCGAACTATAGATGAGGCAGATAACTGTAGGCTATACCCAGCTAGAGCACCGAGAATATATCATAGAAATGCATGGAAAAGTTTTGATTTTTCGAATCATTACCTGTGACCTCGGTACTATTGTGATACCATACTGCCCATTGACAGCCTTTAATATATGACACGCCCATAATTGCAGCCTTAGGGGACTGCCAATATAGAGGTAAGATTAAGGTCGACGGTCTTCCGATTTGGTACTAACATTTATAATGGCAGGATTGTAGTTGATGAACGTTAGTATAAACATTACGTGCAAATATATCTATGATTTCGATATATTTAGCTATATCTTCAACGATTCTTGCAATATTAAATTAATAATAAATTAATAATGATAATAAGTATATGTTTTGCTAACTACAATTAGGTTTATAATACTGCTTCTGTTTAATTCAAAGCTGCATAAATTATGTCGTGAAACAATGCGATCTAGTAATAGTTACATCACTTTATATTTAGAGATATCTAATTTGTGCATACAGGAATTTCATTCAATTTAATATTAATTCTCGTAATCACATCTATGCTACACGCAATTGTTTGCAAATTGTCAGTCACTCATAAGGCTAGTAGCTTTGAAAGCTAACACGCCATAGTTGTGTCGAGGTTTACATTCAGCTATCTTCGGAAATTCAGAGCTGTAACTGTAACAGTGTATTTAAGATGTGCCTTACAGAAGTAGGTTAATACCTGTATACTTAAAATGAGTATCTTACCAGTTTTATAAATACATTTTAACGATATTGGATTTTTCTAGATGTACAAATAGATTTTTACGAGATATTGGTTTGTTAACACCTTCTCCAATCCAACCTCTAATATGAATGTTTAATTTTGTCAGATTTTGTATCTACATGGAGCCTGCGAGTTTAGATCCGTATCCGAAAAGAAGGTACACTTATGAATTTTAATTACAACGGAAAGCAGTATGCATAAATGATGGTGTGCATTTTATAAAAAGTCTGGTCAAATAACTAATGAAACGAAATCCAATTATTAGTATTTATACACAGTAAAGAATTTAGTATAAAGATCGAACACTAGACCACTCTAAAAAGTATGTGTTTAGGTCCAATACATTTTTTTATTTAATACACTCTAAAACAATTATGTCTTTAATCATTTATGGTAACTATTTTACACTAAAACAGTCAAATTTCTAATCGTTTCGCCGTAAAATTTTACTCTTGACTTTTGAATCTTTTATTCTACATGGGAAAAATATTGCTTATTTAGAGTGGATTTTTATAAAATTTTTGTATAATTTGTTTTCTATTTAGATTAAAATTTAGAGCGATAATAGTGTAGTTTTCAAGGTCAGTAATAAAATAAGTGATTTATTTATTTATTGCAATACAAATATACATTACAATTAAAACATAAGAACGAATTAAAGAAAATATATACGAGCCCAGTTGGGACACTTCTATTTTGGTTAAAGGACACCCCGGAACCTTTACTTCGAAATTGTCTTTCTTGGTCCATGGTATGGTTGTTAATTGTTGCTACAGCATACTACTGCTCGTGCTCCATACCAACTCTTATGAAATTTCTATTAGGAGATTCCCTTGCAACACTCCGTGAACTCCGCCAAAGCTCAAAATTACTACAATTATGATGTAATTACTCTTCTGTTCTGCGAATTAAATATAATTATAATTATTGCTTTTAGTTACATAATTTTTTAATCTCTCTGTTTATTGTTTGGAAATAAAACACTATTTATGAATTATTAAAAAAGTACAACAGTTGGTACTGGCAAAAGTACAAATGTACAAAAGTACATTAATATTAAATAATTCACTGTTGAACATGTCTTATAAGTTTCCAAGTGCTCCCGTCTTGCTCATCAAAAGTAACACTAATTACTAAAATTATACAATAATACATGTATTAATTAAATGTATAATATGTAAAATTGTTTTAAGTTACCTTATACTAGAAAGACCCTATAAAGACGCGAACCTATTTGCACTAACAGATCTCTAGCTCTAACTGTTAAAACTTTGCAATTTAAAAAATTACTAAAATTAGCGGGAATTTCAAAATTTTACAAATCTAAACTGAATGTAGGTACTACTATTTATGTACAGATATCTTTTTTTGGTATAGTCAATATAATTCTGATCTCTAAATTTTGCTTAGTTGTTCATTACGTTTTAAATTGTATAGCTACATTAAGTTATTTAAAGATTTGTAAAATTTTAAAATTCCACCAATTTTAGTAACTTTTAAAATTGCAAAGCTTCAACTGTTATAACTAGTCGAAATCAAATACAGCAGGCAGCTGATTGTCGCCAGTCTTTGTTAGTGTTGTTATTGTGCACATGCTTCTCTTGTCAAATGAACTTTTACGTGTATATTGGTGTCAATTCGCTGTATTTACTCTAGAGACAACTAGAGTAACATAAACACTAACAAACATTTTTTTGCCTATTTAGATCACTTTTTAACGGCTTTTTTTCTCTTAAAAAATTAAAATTCAAGTAGATATTGTTATACGTACTTTTAAAGTAGAATACTATTATATGTTAGAATATTCAATCTATATAGAGTTAATTGATAATATTGAGAAAATAAATTTCAGTAATTATTTTTGTTATAAGAATAGAGGGAAAAAAATGTTTTTCTACCCTAAAAGCTTTACCCAGTACTCTAAAAATTGTTCACGGTGCTGATTTACTGTGTAGGTCAGTCTGAGATTTTAAAACTAGTAGTTTTGTTAAATTCGCTATTAAATAGTCTATGTTTAATAAACGATCTCGTATTATCACGCAATATCCCTAATGATTTACATGTTAATGATGCGCCGTTTATTAGTAGTAATAAGCCTTCTTTAATTAATACGACAAAGTTTTGCCAAAATTCGTTTGATATATGCACGGTTTATGTGGTCATTAAAATAATATAATCATTTTGGCAAGTTCTCATTTTAACCGCTTAAGTTTCACGTGACTTCCTAAATTAATCACACGCAATCTGAATCGGATTATTGCGCACGAATTCACAAATTTCCACGTAGGAAAATACTACTTCATCTCGCATATGATTTTCTCGTTTATTTTCAAAGTAATTTGTCCAGCGATAGTAACGAATTACTGTAATTCCAGTTGCATTTACTTGTTGGTACTAAATTAGATAATTTCATTCCCTATACACAACAACTGGTATCTCGCTTTTGAAAACGGGATGAGCTTTGGGTCACATTCAGGAGCTACCACGATATTCCTATTCTCGCTTTAACTTAATACCACGCCAATAGTGGTATAAGTACGCAAATCTCATACATATATTCATGTGTATTGCTGCAACTTATTTTTGTACCTGTATTCGGGTGATTCCCCCGAACGGCAACTCACGGTTGCGTGCTGATGCGTTTCCGATAGCACATCAAGGGGGCGCACATTCAAACAGACTTAGATTTATATAAAAACACATAATACCGGGTAGAGGTTTCATACGGAAACACACCAAATTTTTATGTTTCACGTTATTTTAGACAGTTTCCACGAAACATAGGAGCCGTAAGAGCAACATCAAAATGTGATGAATTCATGACTGCTTTTTCTAGACCGAATAAAGCCTTGGAAGAAGCTGGAATTTTTGATGGAAATAACAATGTCTCTTACAAGATGTAGTAAGTGAATGAAATATTGCTTAAAATTAGTACAAAATAATAAAAAGAATTCTAGATATAACTTCATATCTCAACGTTAATATAATTATTATAATAAGCAGAAGGTGGTTCAGGAAACAGAACGATTTGAATTCTGATAACAATATTTTTGAATAACAAATAATATGCAAATGCTTGCGAGATTTCGACTACAGCAATGAGTTGCAAAATATTTTTATTAAGAATGCTGTACAGTGCTAGCTGTATAGGGAGTGAGAATTTTGCAGGTGTTTATATGATGTTCTTTTTGTTTTCATAAATCATAATCAACCCAGCCTTTTTTATGATAAAATAAAAACGAATCAGAAAAATAAATTAAAAGCAATCAACTGTAGTACTAACAACTATAGTCTCGCTGACAAATGAAGGATTTAAATGAACGCGTGCACATTAGCTGTGAGAACATTACGATAAGCTAAGAATGCAAGCACAGTATCGTGTTACTAAGAGACGTTTTAAAAAAGTCAGTAGCGTACGTTCGGATAGTACTTTTTAACATTATGTAAATTTATCATCGTTGAAGTATCTATTCAACCTTAATAACGATTTATAATTAAAAATCTCATTACGTTTTAAATGGCATAGGGTAATGAATACATTTAAAGAAAAGTAATTGCAAAAATTACTTACAATTACAAAGATTTACAATTTGTGAAAAAGAATGTTTCTTGTTTTAAATCAATAAGCATAACTACACAAATCATAACTGGTGTTAATTTACATTTTTAAGTGCATAAAACTGATACTAAATGATGGCAATCTTTTTTATATATTAGGAATCGTACTGTATAATAATTTACCAATTTCAATAAAACAATTAATGTATAAACAATTTGTTACTGTTTTAAAGGAATTACTTAACTATTATAGTAGTTCTTAAGAATTTTTGTTTATAACAATATTTCTGCTTTCATATGTTTAATTTAATCTATATTTTTTGCCGTTTACTTGCATACATGTTACATGGAAAACAAAAATATGCCTAACTGTGAGTCAAATAGTATTTTATAGGTGGAATGAAATAATTAAACTTGGACGTTAATAATAATTGTTCTTCTAGTATAAATTAATTTCATTTTCCCTATTTTGTACGTGTATTTGATTATAATCGAATACAACATTAAGCATCAATGTTAGCCTTCGTAAAGGACATTTTGTGACGCTACTGAATCATTCCAGTTTATCAGTTATTTCTGTTATCAGATACATTTCTCGAGTCGACCACGTGATCATGAGGTGGACACTGCGTGATTTGAGATGCTTTTACAATTCTGCCCTCGTGATATCGGTAATTTTAAATCCTTCATTTAAATGTTAGGGTATAGTACAGGTTAAGTCAGGCTAAACTTAGATAATTTTGTTATAAATTTGCTAAACCCGAGTTTTACGACATTATCTTTTCAAAGATAACAATGAAAATTTAATTAAGTTTTTGATTAAGCTATCATCTAATAACTATGCACATTTCGAAGTGAACAAACACGAATACTTTCACGGCCTGAGTCAATGAACAAACTGGGCTTGAAGAGCATTCCCTGTTTTTGTGCTATTTTGCAAGCTGTGTTTATAATTTTTCTGAAGAAGCTTCATACAATTGCGGACAAAACGTTGAATTGTTCAATTGTTTTGTTAAGATGACACTGTCCAAACCTGGAAGTCGTTATTTGAACTTTGAACTAATTAAAAATTGGTGCTAAAAATAATCCAATAAACATCTACTAACATTTGGTTATATAAAAGATATATAAAAGTATTAAAAGTATACCGGGTAGCTAGAAAAAATGCATCATGTGTGACAATTAATAGCTCTTAACAGATAGCAGATATTACATTCAGATTTTGTCAAGGTATAGCCAAGTTACTAAAAAATTAGTATTTAAAGCGAAAATCATTTATTAAACATAAAACAAGTTAGCAACTGAAAGTCAAGGAATGGGAATAGTCTGAAAGGATAGATTTCCAGAGTAAACTTAAACATTTTTCGTCTATCCCAAGCAGTATCTAAGTAGCACTAACTGAGATCGGAACTTTGATTGAGTAGTTGTTATGTAACTACAACTAAATTTATGACTTTATATCGAGTGTTTTTTAAAATTTGACGTCAACGTAGGCTGTGAATAGTCGATTGTGAATTATTTAAACACGTAAGTAATTTGAACGTTTTGACAATGACATTTATTAATACGATCAAGATCCGTTCACAATCAACTATCCATAGCCGCCTTCGACGTCAAATTTAAAAAAACACTCGATAGGTTTAATTACTTCAGTTCGGATTATTTTAGTAATTATGTAGTTATTTCTACTATTTATTGGAACTATGTAGTTCCATTACTTCTGAGTAACCTTTAAAGTATGTGGAACGGTATTGCCACTTACAAGGGGATCTTACAGTTGACGTGTCGCCGATTAAAAAATGTAAATTCCCAGGTTTATAGTTTTTTATTCATTTTTTTGGAATAATTTAAAAAGCAAACGTTATGTCAATTATTCGAATATAAATAACTAAATCATTTTATTAAATGTATGGTAACTCTTAACTGTATATTATTCCTAGGTTCTTGTCCCAAATTTCTGTATAATAATTAGAGAGAGTTATAATTACGATTTAGGTAATACACGACTTAAAATTATTATTTAAAAGTCTAAGACAAGCCCAACTGTAAACAGGGATGCATTTTTACTAAAAAACTAATTTAAAAAAAAGTAACGGAGCTTAGTAGGAATCGAACACTAGGCCGACCGTGTATTAGGGTAGTAGGTTAGCCACGCGAGCACCATGACTGTTGCAAGCAACGCTTTTATTCCGTTGCGTCTTGTTTGTGTTAATTTGTTATTTTTTTTAAATAAGCCATACGAGATTAAATGCAGAAACACGTATTTCCATTTTTTTAACTGTTGATTAACTATCTATTGATTTACTTTTGTTTAAAAAAAGAATTTTTGAAATGAGTAACACGTCAGCTGCTTCCATTGTTAATATAATTACTTTAAAGTCGTACTGAAAGTTCCTGCCACCAGTCTGAAACCATAGCTTAGCTATTTAAAGTCACGTAACTTTACAGTAGTATTGAAAGTAAAACTTACGTTCTTGCTACCCAGAAGAATCACTTTAAAGTGATTTTTCGTAAACTACTCCATCTCCATATTTACTTGTAAAATGTAGGAGGCCATTAATCAATTTGCAATTTGTTACGATTCTTAACAGATGTTTTACTATATAACCTTCAATAAAAATAACAAATTGGTGTCAAATCGTGCCTCAGGAATAATATAAAAGCGGTTTCTATCATGTGTATCAACTTATAAATATTTTTGTCATATTTTATTAGACATTTTTTATTAAAAAATATATTTAAAGAAGGCGCGTTGTTATTTTTCGATCTATCATCATCACGTTTAACAGAAAAGTTGCAATAGTTTATAATTTTGGTATACTGGAATGACAAAATTATTAAACGTTTCATCGCTCTTTGTATTATTAAGTACGTATTACAAATAAAATAGTAATCCATTTTGTGACACGATCGCAGCATTAGTATAGAAAATGATAGAATATTTGCTAAGTTGCAAGAGTAAGAGAGAGCAACCACGCGACATGATGTGTTAAAGAGAAAAGAAGTTCCACGAAAGTAGCAATTACTACGCCGTCACGTTCCCGCTACGTAGCTGGACAAGTTTCAGAGAGGTTACGGCAACGTAGCTGCTACCTAAAAATTGTTCCCCATTTTGGTTCCAGGCATGTAACAAAATCATAGCAATTACGTGCTTGTGACTAGTGGCAAAAACTTAATAGTTCCACCGGTAGTTGCTGGTACGTAGCGATGACTAAAAATGCTGCTTGGGATTGGAATCTAATAGGCCTTAATCCTGCCTTAAACTGAAGAATCTTCTCATTAAATCTTCAGAGATTTCTAGCCACATCTGTTCTATTCGGTAACGAAATTGAAGGTTCTTTTAAATGGTTCTCTTCGCCATTCATATACTTTTTCTTGGGGAGCATTTCATACTGAATAATCCAAGGGATTACAACCTGGAGAGTTTGGTGGCCATCATTTACCCTAACAAACGACACATTATCTGCTAAAAAACCTTGAATTTAAGTAGCGCTGTGCTGCGGCGCATTGTCTTAGATAAAAATGTAGTTATTATTCGGATATAGACGTCGACATTCGAGAAGCAAATGAGATATTTGTAATTGTCTGCATTAGTCTTTATAACTTGAGTGTCGTAACGAATATTCTGTTATTTCTATTGCAAGATATAAAAGTGGATGCTATAATTTAAAAAGAAAATTGTAATGCAAATAACGATCTAAAGGAATTTGTTTTTTTCTGGTTACCGAGTAAACTCCGGAACTTTAAGAGCAAAATCCCTTTTATCTGCGCTGCAGGTCAGTATAAGAAAGTATTCTCAATAACAGTATAACTTAGAAGGCTTTACTTCGCTTCAACTGTAAGGGCTGGGGTTTGCAGAAGTAGCATTTGATGATTTTATAATTCTGTATATAAGTTATACTCAAACTCCGATTTCGGTCAATGATCCACGCGATGTGGACCTATCAAAATATCCACAACGCGACGTAGGTATTTCTATTCGGTCATTGTCCGAAACGAAATACCCACAACGCGTTGTGGATAAACGCAATTGCTCAATAGCCGGTTTAGAGTCTTACTTCGGTTATTGTGCAAGTGGTTTTACCTACAACGCGTTGTGGACAAACGCTTTTGACCAAAACGTGTTGTGGGTATTTTGTATTTGCTCAAAGACCGAAGAGGAATTTTGTTATTTTCTTAAGGAAAAGGGATATGTTTATTTTTAAATTCACAAAAAATCCATTTTGTGCTCTATCACAACGTGTAATAATATGTACTATTAGTATGGAATTTACATTTATAGCTTTACATATCTTTATTGGCCTAATCTACTTATTGACACAAGTGGTGTTACTGTGGCATTTCATTTAAAATAGTTTTTGCATGATTTGCGTTCACAGCTTTTCTTGCAACCATATTTTATAAAGACTTGTCTTGATGCAGAAGCCATAATTGTTCTTTCTGTCATTTATTTTGAAACCTTTCGGTGAGCAAATACAAAATATCCACAACGCATTTTGGTCAAAAGCATTTGTCCACAACGCGTTGTGGATAAACCACTTCGCACAAAGACTCTAAATCGGCTATTGAACAATTGAGTTTCGTTTCGGACAAAGACCGAATAGAAATACCCACGTCGCGTTGTGGATATTTTCATTGCGTCCACATTGCGTCGTGGATAATACATTCGGTCATTGGCCAAAATCGGAGTTTGAGTATAACATATATATTATACAACTTTTGGTGAGCAATTTGGCAGCTAATGCTTGCTTTATAAATTTTCGCTACTTTTAATGCAAACAAATTACTTTCATAAACCATATTATGAGTTCTGCCTTTTCTTAGTATAAAAGATGACCGCAATATGTTTTCTGTCCATTAGCTTTGTTGAGTAGTAGCAATTATCGTTATTAAAAACTTGAATAAAAGTTAAATACAGCAGTACATTTCAACATAAAATCTCAAAAATTTCTTTCTTTTTAGAATCTTAAATACAGTGTTAATACCCTCTACTGGCCTAAAAGTGTCAACGTTGTACGTTGTATAAAGTAGCATCTACTTCGTCAAGAAGTAATATGATAGATCATCAACGATATTTTTCATCTCTACAGAATAATCATGAATTAATGCAAAGAGCACAGTCCACATTGATATTGAAAATGCCTTGTATATATGCCCTTTACTTCTTGAAATTGATGGCACCAAATGTAAAAATAAATAATTGACTGAATTTGAAGATGATCATTCGTGTCCACTTTACAAAGAGGAATTGGTGTTTTCTTATTCTTCTGAGATTGTTCAAAGACTAAAATTTAATTTAATGAGGTTAGACCATTTGTTTACGGTCGCCTAACAAAATCTTCATAACACCACTTAAAGTAATTGCGGACTTTCAAGACGTTCAAGATTTATAAGAACACTTTCAGTAACATTAAATTACCTAAGAATATATAGCGCCAAAATTTTGCTAACAACACCACATAGTATTACTTACATTTATGTAAGATGACTTTATTGCTTTTCTTTATGACGGTATATGTCAAAATAAAGACGCTTACATGCGCATTGTTTAAAACTTAATATTTAACTTATTCTTACAAATTTAAGTTCAAAATTGGCCTTCGCTTAACATAAGGCAACACTTTTATTGAACATTTTTTAATGAAAATTTTGAAATATTCACACACAATTTTGAAAGTAGCAATTAGGTTTATTATTACTGAATAATTCAAGGATTCCTTTAGTTTTTGAAAGATAACTTATTTGTGTTTGTAGTAGAAAATCTCTCTATAGCTAATGCTATAAATGCTGAAAAATACTGGCAGTGTAACGGTTAGCGTGTTGATCTCTCACTCAAGCGGCATGAGATCGACTTCAGGTGCCGGCAAATCTGGTTAAGGTAATTTTTCAGTTTTTCTCAGCTGTAACACAAATGTGGGATTTGTGCTATAACATCTGTAAGTCGGCTGCAGCCGCACGATTAATAATAATCGGCCTTCATAATAATAATCGCGCCTCCCTCCCGCACAAGCTTCATAGCTTCTGGGGCCTGGTTTCCAGGTTATCGGTAGTGGTCGGTATTATTATTATCTATTCCTACGTAATATTACATAGGTGTGTCTAATACAACATATAATATGCTTTCTGATATGGCTTTTTGCATTATATTCATAGTAAAGATTTTAAAAGCTGTTTACAAAAGTACATTTTTTCGACCCAGCATTACAATTTTTTTTAATTAGTAGTCAAGATCTAAAGGCATATGGCACCGTGAGTTCAATCTCACAATCGAAAAATATTTTTTCAGCTCGAGGCTTGAACTCATGCGAGGTATCAGATAATAATAATAATAATAATTACTACAACCCATAACCTAAACCAAGGCCCCAGAAGCTATAAGCTTGTGCGGGAGGGAGGGGGCGATTATTATTATTATGTAGGCCCAATGTGCGGCTGCAGCCGACTTATAGGTGGAACGGCGCAAATCCCACATTTGTGTTACAGCTAAGGAAAACTGCAGAAAACCTTAACCAGATCTGCCAGCGCCGGGAGTCGAACCCGGGCCGCTTGGGCGAAAGTTCGGCACGCCAGACATTACACTACCAAGGCTGTATATTTGAACTCCTGAGATCGTACATAACAAACAGGCACTTCTTGATCAAATATAAAGACGAAACTACAACAATACACCCCATCTCCTCCGGCGTTCCGCAGGGCAGCTCATTGGGTCCCATCTTATATCTAATATACACAGCGGATCTTCCCACATCTCGTCTAACGACATCCGCAACCTACGCAGACGACATGGCCATTTTAGCCTCTCACATTAATCCTCAAGCTGCCTCAAGGTATCTCCAGGCCCACCTGAACAAAACCCAATGGAGGGCCAGTAAATAGCGAATCAGAGTGAATGAATCTAATTCCCAACACATAACCTTCACTATTAAAACAGAAAACTTCCCTCCAGTAACTTTCAACGGTCATCAACTACCACACACAGAGTCAGTCAAATATTAGGGACTACATATTGATAGGAGACTAACCTGGAGAATCCACATACTCATCAAGCGCAAACAACTCGGTCATCAACTCCAAAAGTTATATTGGCTCATCGGCAGAAAATCTAAACTATCATTGGAAAACAAACTCTTAATTTACAAAATAGCTCTCAAACCGATATGGACCTATGGGATCTCCCTGTGGGGTACTGCAGCCACTTCCAACTTGGCAATGCTTGATCGGTTCCAAAATAAAATACTAAGAATGATCGTTGACGCGCCATGGTACGTTCCTAATAATGTGATTTTAAATGATCTACGAATGCCCACAGTGAAAAGTGAAATTAAAAATTACAGTGAGAGATACAAAGACAGACTGACCGCTCACCCTAACGATACTGTGCACCACCTGAGGAAGATAATAATGAACCCAAAAGAGTCAAGCGTTTTAAGCCTTATGATTTACCTACACGATTCTAACTGTAACTGTTAATTATCTCTGGCAAAACGTATACTGTTCATATCCCATGCATTACATATTAAAAGTTGTAAGGGGAGATTTCGCTGGAACTCTACCCCACATGTCTTATATTTTATATCTTAAATTTTATATGGCAGATTGTATAATTATTGGAGTAATAAAAAAAAGCGAGGTATAGTTCTGTTCGGTAAGCAGATTATACACTATTTCTTCAGTAAAAAGTCTTCACCGTTAAGCATCCGGGTAGGTACTAGTTCAAAAACAACAATGTATTTCATTTAAAAATAATATACCATATTTTCCTTTCATTCTGTCAGGAAGTCACAAAGTCACAAAAGAAATATCACTTTTATACTACCAATGCTTTAAGTTGATTAGGTTAAGTAGAGTCAGGGATGGGACTCATTAACAATTTGTCTCCATCACTTCTTTTATTTCTGAAAGAATAGTTTTATTATTAAAAAGTAGTGTAAAAAGCTAATAACTCCTGAAATATGACCTGACTTCATTGATGGCAAAAAATTAAAATACAATGAGGACTCAGTGTATCAACTACGACACGGGTAGATATTTCCTGGCCCTTCTGGATTAGAATGTGCATATGTGTCTACGTATAATTATTAAGTTTAAATTGGTATCAGTATTCTTAATCTAAATTGTAAATAAAATAAAGGGTTTGTTTATCTTGTTATTCTTTTAAATGTTTCGTATGATTTCTTTAATGTGATGAAATCTCTGATTCTCGGATTCCAGATCCCTCTCGCGCTTATAAAGTTTGTTAGTTTTCTGTCTAAAGTGCCCTTTAAAGCTATTTTCAGAAGCCAAGAACGCAATTTAATTTATATAGTAGCTTAACAATATTTTATTTTATAAGGTACATTCTTTTATTCCTTTTAACGATTATTTTGATATAATCTAATCCATTGTCAAGAATATTAATCATGATAGTTATTGGATGGATTCATTATGATATTTGATTACTATATGTATGTACTTCAATATTTATTCGTAGACTAAATTGGAGCATCCTGAAAACTCACAGGAACGTTCGAATAATTTATCGACGAGAAATTTTTTATCGCGCATTTAATTTACAAAGGCGTGTTACGTGTTTACAAACAATGGCTTTGGCATCGTTATATCATAATGAGCTTTCTTGTATTGCTCATATTATGCATCTACATATGATATGTGAAAAGTTTGCAGAAAGTAATTAACGTCAACATAGTGTAGACTTTGACACTTAAAATATAGTATATTCGAAAATAATATACTCTGGAGCCTTTTATTTCTTGTTTCAATACAAACCACACGACTCTGCAATCATAGATAACGGGAATTACACCTGTCCGCTCTCTACACTACTATTTACACATGATCAAATAGACTTAATTATTCGTGGATTTAAAGCATTTTAATTAATTTAACGTAAACTTAAAAAAAGTTAATTTCCAGTTATGCGATTGCTGTTATATTGTTAGAGGCTGTAATACATACATGTTTCTGTAGTATAATTAATTGTAGTTACATCCGCGTCGTTCCTTCTCAAATTGTATAGAAGATGTGATCGAACCAACAGCCGATAAGTTTTTCCCAAATTCTCAAGACAACTTCACCTTAAAGGGTACACACCGAGATTCTACTAGGTAGAATTAAACGAAGCGCTGACGAGGGCACACCAAGCCTAAAACATGGTAGTGGGTGACAAACCCAACCGCATTGAGGTTGGATTCGGCGGGCACTGGTCCCACATCTGTAGAGAAAGTCTGAAGCTGGACTAGTGGTCATCTCCTATGCCGGGAGAAGAGCCCTGCCGATTGAGTACGTTTATAACTCTGGTAATAGCCTGGAGAGCTAGGAGAGGTTTGGGTAGGTATACCTCGCTCCCACCAGTGTGTACTGGTAGCTATTGCAATAGCATTAGTGCGCTAATTGAACGTATGTCAATTCATGTCCCCGAAAGGGGGGCGTGGTGATTAGGTATCTAGGTGCAACACGTTAAAATGACGCTGCCCGAATAGTTGACTCTATTCAGTAGTGGTGGTTAGAAATATCCAGATTTCTTGCGAGATACTGTCATTACAATGTGAAGAACTACTACCTTAACCTCCAACTCTGGTAACCAAGTAGCACTAATTATATATCTTCATTCCATTAAGTACAGGGCCTTAGTACAATTACCATCACAATCACAATTATCAGTACAATTCTAAATTATTACATTTCACTACCAGAAACGTAACACCATCTAGTTTATTAAATTGTCCACGAACGTCACTCATTTCGGACTTCAAGACATCGCCTATAGCACATCCACCGCCGATAAGTGACAACTAGCCGTTCTAAGCTTTAGTAATGTTTACTACTTTTATTCTGAAAACTACCATGTTAATAATAACGTTTTTGTGATTTTTCAAATACCTGTGTTTCAAATACCAAAACGTTATAACCATTCAATGTACAACCTGAAGGTTAGTAAGCAGGGTTAGGGTTATCAGGTTAGGTATCAAAGAAATACACAGAAGCAAATTATGATCGGAACTCAGAGTCAGTGTACTATTATTTAATAGAGAAAACAATATTTAATTACTTATTACTTGAACATAAAATAATAAACAGTTTAATCACATTGAGCTGAATTTTAAGTAAAGGCTGTTTTAGCCCATAAACCAATAATTTTTATTAAGATTTTATGGGTAAATCACGACTGTATACTTTACGTAATCTTGATCTGATTTGTTTTATTAAAGATTTGATAGAATTCCTAGATAGAATTCCTAGATTTTTTGCGATTCTGTCGTGCCGTTTCAAAATGGCGACCGTTGAATTGTGAAAATTATTTTAAATTAATTCCCAGCAAAAGAAGAAGCCTTTCTTGTTTTATCAGAATAAAAGCAACTATCAATCACGCTTTATCATTCAATGCCTGTCCTTACATTAAGTTTCTTGGCCTGAGCTTGTTTTTAAATCCATGGTGGAAAAGAAATTCGATATCTCAATATCGTTGCAATAGTAGTTTGGTTCATAGTAAACTTAGACAAACCAAACACAAATAAAAATTAACGTCAGTATTGACAAGTGGTAAGGTTGAACATTAGTAAGATTTAACTATCATTGCGTTGTATTGATGTCCTATTGGCTGTTGAAGAATATCCGCCTAGTGCCAGTCGGCAACTAGCACTTGATATGGGAATTAAGTCACACGTCTGTGCAAACAATTTGGCACAAAGAAAAATACCACCCGTACAAATCCTGCCTGGTACAAGAATTAAATCAGGATGATTTCGATCGAAGACTGCAATTCTGCGAAATCATGCAACCAATTTGTAACCATGATGAAAACTTTGCCGCAAATATTTTATTCTCAGATGAAGGCATCTTTTTACCTCAACGGTACTGCAAACAGGCAAAATTGTCGATATTGGTCCAAAGAAAATCCACATTGGATTCAAGAAGCTCATTGTCAATCACCTTAGAAACTTAATGTATGGGCCGGCATATTGAAAGATAGAGTGTTAAGACCATTTTTCTTTGAAGAAAATCTTACTAGTGTAGCTTACTTGACTTTTTTGCAGTTTAAACTTTTGCCAGCTTTAGTCACTCTTTATCCTGACCACAATAATACCGATTTGCCCAGTCCAGAAATTCGGCTACAACAAGATGAAGCCCCGCCCCACTATGCAAGAGAAGTTCGGGCATATCTCGATTTGATGTTTACAGGAAAATGGATTGGCCGACGGGGTCCCATTGAATGACTAGCCAGGTCACCTGATATGACCCCTTTGGACTTATTTTTGTGGAGTTATTTGAAATCCAAAGTTTTTTTAAATAGACCAACAGATATTGATGATCTAAAGTGCCGCAAAAGAACGGAAATACGAGAAATTTCATCCAGAAATGATTCGAAATGTTCAAGAAGAATTTGTTTGTAGACTTAGGCACTGTCAAGTTGTCAACGGTCGTCACTTTCGGCATTTACTGAAATAAGTTTTTTCTATTATGTGTTTTATCCTCAACACATCATTCTCATTTTATTATTATTTTTATGATTATTTGATTGTTGTTTGTTGTGTTTTTGTTTGGTTTTATTTAATTATTACCCGTTGTTCTAGTTTGATTGATAATAAAACCATGTTTAATAGTTTGCTTTTTTTCTGATAAAACAAGAAAGAGTTATTCTTTTACTGGGAATTAATTTAAGATAATTTTCACAATTCAACGGTCACCATTTTGAAACGGCACGACAGAATCACACAAAAATCTAGGAACATACTGAGTGAAACAAGAGCTTTCAAATGATGATGTTCACATGCCATATATATTGTCATTTAAGAAAATTGTCGATGACGTCATATCTTTGACAGATGTCAATAAAAAAAACAAATTAATTCTATCCCAATGTGGGAAACTAAAAAACTAAATTGACGTGTTCGAGCGTTTTCCATAAACCAGAAGACTACCAAATTATTAGGGGTGGTCCATACTTTTTTCCACACTGTATACCAAACCAAAGTTAAAATATAGAATGCACATCTTTGATAAAATAAATCAGATCAAGATTACGTAAAGTATACGGTCGTAATTTACCAATAAAATCTTAATAAAAATTATTGGTTTATGGGCCAAAGCTTATTTTCGTCTAAAATACATTTTGTAGTCGTACAACCAAGAAACGAGCCTTAATTAATTATTAAAATAAATAATTGTAATAATGTTAAATGCAAAATTTATATTAGAAATATTTACACTAACATTGTACACGCGTGTGCATTTCACTGTCAAATTGTATTTTCGCTACTCACCACTACCGTATCTAGACTTGGATTGGTCCGCTTTGAACGTCAAGTCTCCCTTAAGTAAATTTATTTATCATACAATTATTTCGATGCAATATGTATCATTATTAAAAGTAGAAGAAATATAAACAGATCGGTCGCTATGGTTATATATAATAGGTAACTAGATGAACGAGGTTAATTGAATATGCAGCACCTTCAGAAATGGAGAATTACTGGGATCAATCTGTTCATTTATTAAAGGTACTTTGTGTTTGTCTATCTGGAAAGGTTCTAAGATGTCTAATCGTTTATTGAAACAAAGTGTAAGAACTTGAAGTTATTTTGAGAAATATGTTTGACATAATTATTGTTTCTTGAGTGTTTATTTCCGTACGAAGTAAATCTTGAAACTATAAACAAATGTATCAAAACATGTTTTAGTTTTGTAAAATTTTTAACTATTAGCTATTACAACAACGTGTTTTGTGCAATGTTCAATATGAATATCAAATAATGTAAAGAATAACCTACAAATATTGCTTTCTTATTCATAGTTCATTAAATAGAGTCCATTATAGGTAATTGTCTCAAACTGTACTTGTACTATATTATCTAACAATTTTAATTAAACATACTTTCACGTGAATACATAAACTGATACCCGCTACCCATTGTAAAACGTCTTTTTGTTAGTGTTTTCAACTTTCAATTTTTAAAACAAAAAATTCGTTATTCCCTAAATTGAGTTTTTTTGATTGCCGCGGAAAGTAACTGTTAAGGAACTGCTAAATTCAAAATTTCATTAAAAACTCTTATTTAAAATTTACGACGAAACCTAATGACTTGATTAAACTTTCCTCTTTGTTGAAAAATAAATCTACTTGCATTAATAAATTAGAGGGTGGAAGAACTATAAAACGAAATCGAAGTAAAAAAGCTATTATATAGGATATACGATTTAAAACATTGTAAAAACAAGAACTAAAATTAAAATTAAATGCCTTTAAATTCTCAAGACATTTAGTACAGTTTGAAACATCAAGTTTTGATTTAACCAATCCCTTTTGTAATTGTTGTCTTTTTCTAGCTAAAAATTAATAATAAATCTTGACTGATTTTCTATATCATAATTCTGCATTCGTTTTAGAGTGTTGAAAAAGAATAAAGAAAAGGTGTTGACAATATTTAATACTTTGGTTTTAGTGGGGATTTTGTATTATTGCTATCTTCTGTTATACTCTTACTAGGAAGTCGTAAAATTCAAAAAGTGATTCTAAGAACTTTGATTATTGTTTCAGGCATGCATAATCATGAATCATGATGGTAATTTGTACCCGAATTTAATAAGAATATCTTTCTTGAAAGATGTTATTCAAATATTTCAAGATCTCTTAATTTAAAACGTATTTTCGATGAAAAACATGTTTAATAAAAAAAAAACATATTTTTTGCCAACCCTGATTGGGACGATATTCACACTTATTTATCTGAATGAAAAATAAAGTACACAATCTACATATTATCAACTATCCTTAAAAGTCAGTTTATTATACCAAATTAATCTTTTTATTATTAATTATACTAAAATTGTGTTAGCGAAGACTTGGCTGCATTGTGATATATACAGCAATGGGGTTTTCATTCTTGTTAGGTTGTCTGTAGGTGTGATCCAAATGGGTGCTAAAAAAGGAGGAGGGGTCTTAGTGGCTGTTATCCGTTAACACTCATTAAAACCAACACTTCCGGAAAATGGAAACCGTGGAAAGTCGTGTCAATTCACAAACGTGGTGATAAATCAAGCATTGCGAATGATCGTCTAAATGATATGCTACCGACTTCAATATGAAATTATCGACAGAACATCAGCATGGATTTATCAATAACAGACATATTGAAACTAACCTAATAACATTTTTGGAATATGTTTAGAAAATTTATACAAGCCATTCCAGGGCATTTGATACAAATTACACATACATGGGTTTTTTGGACATGTCTTAAGATAAAATATAAAACGACTGATGCTAAAACTAAAAGATGATAAGAGTAGTATCAAACCCAAACCTATAAATTTATATATTGAGTATGAATCAATTGATATGACTATACGTTTGCTTCCTAATTCTATGTTAAAAATGCACTGCCCTTTAGAGTAACGCCCAAGGCAGCTTATATTACGTTAATGATTACACTTGATACGTGGCTTTTGGTAATTCCTTAACTTTCGCTCAGGTGAAATCAGCGAAATCTCAGATAAGTCAAGCCAGAATTTTTGTCTTTGATCTTGGTTATCTACTGTACTGCTAGTGTGGCTGTAATGAGATATAATGAATCTAATGACAATTAAAGTCTACAATTACGATAATCACAAGCGTTCATGGGACTTAAACGTATCTTTTAGGATATGGACACTTACGTATCAATTAAAATCAGAGATGCAAAGCCACCTTTGTCTGTTCTGTTACTAGACTTTTTGTCATCAAAAATTACCAGAACGTTTAGTCATTAATCAGCGATTATTTGTCTAATCTAGAAATATAGTGTTGGTTATGTAAGGCAGTGCTAGAATTTTGACGATATGTAAAGGAAGACTTGAGATTACCTTCCATAATGTTTCAAATGTAGCTTTGAGATGATCTTAATCTATTTTAATGTGATAGTGATTGATAAATTTCCACTAAATGTTTCAAATCCGTTTTCTTCTTCTACTATGGACAAATTAGGTTTTTACAAAGATTACATTCTCCCTCAGAGGGAGTAGATTAGATCTCGGAGCTGTCAGACATCTTCTACTTTACAATTCAGGAAGCAACTAACCTACAGATGTAAAATTTATGTATTTCGTGTAGAAAGTAGGTTCTACCGTCCTCTTACCTCGACATCTGACAAGAAATTTAATTATATTGAGAATTTACAAAAACCGTGTTCAATTGTAGTATATGAAAATAAAATAAGAAATTGTTTTCCATCTCTACGCTAAGTAGACTACCTAACTGTTTATACAGTAACTTTAAAAGGGTGCATATCTCTTCCAACTCTAAATTTACAGGAGAATTCCGTAGATCGACTAATATGACACTCGTTTGAATCTTATTAAGGATGTTTCATCCAAACAGGAGATGGAAATCCAAACCGTTCCTTTTTTTGTAGCATTGAAAGCTACCACTTTCGATATATATATACAGGGTGGTCCAGACCACCCGTACACCCCTTTTAGAATGCGGGGGATTAAAAACTTTTAACAAGACGATGGGTGATCTTACTAACGTCGATGTGCTCTATCCAATCACGCCAAGATGGAACCCCCCTCACCTCCCCTTGTAGGGGGTAAGGGGAGTAACTTTGAAAATTCAAATGGGAATCCCTAAATTTTATTCCATATTTAGATTCTACTCATCAAAATATGAATAATTTATTTGAAATTTTTTTTTATTTTCGCAACAGGTGGCGCTGTAATCGCAAAAAACCGATGTTTTGCATTTTCCGCCGTCTCTGGCATATTTACAGGTGCAAATAACAGTTTTTTATATTTTTTACTAAATAGTGATGAACAAGCTTTGCTAATGTGTACTGAGAAAAAATTCTACGTTACGATGAAAAACGGAAATTCTCTCCCTAAGGTGTTTTCGACAAACAGATTTTTTTCTGAAATTTTTAGATCGTTTTTGAACCTTAGCGTCTACTTATTTAGATATTGCTTAATCTTTTTAATCTTCATCTGAATATTTATTTTAAGCATATTTATGTAATTAATGTTTAACTTTTAACTTTTTTAACTAATAAAAATGATCGATAAACCATAAAACATTCTAAATTGTAATCTGCTCTGCATATGGCAAAATAATATTTAAATCGTACTAATTAATTTTAACAGAAAATAACTTGCTACACTTCTTTACTTCGCAATATTTCTATTAAAATAGTATGTAATTGTTGAAAATCAACTGTTCAAATAAATAATTTTTATTTCACAATTTAAAATTTTATTCGTTTAAGTTATTCTTATTTTATGGCCTGAGTAGATGAGATATACATATTTCATCATTGACTGCTATACGCTAAAAGAAAGATAACCATCGAAATTTAATAGTGAATTACAAAGTGAAATGTCAAGTGAACTTGACATGTTTTGAAGTAAAACCATCTTCCCCAGTAGAATCTTGGAAAATGTTGTTAGAATGGAACACAAATTCTAACAACATTTAAGGCAAAAAATATTGTTCACGTACAACGTACAAAATCACGTACAACGTTAGAACAAAATTCGTTTGTCGAAAACACCTTAGGTAGAGAATTTGCGTTTTTCATTGTAGCATAAATTTTTTTTTCATGAAAGTACACATTAACAAAGCTTTTTCATCACTATTTAGTAAAAAATATGAAAAACTGTTATTTGCACCTGTAAATATGCCAGAGACGGCGGAAAATGCTAAATGTCGTTGTTTGCGATTACAGCTCCACCTGTTGCAAAAATAAAAAAATGTTTTAAATAAATTATTCATATTTTGATGAGTAGAATCTAAATATGCAATAAAATCTAGAGGTTCCTATTTGAATTTTCAAAGTTGTCCCCCTTACCCCCTACAAGGGGGAATCAGGGGGATTCCATTTTGGCGTCATTCGAAAGAGCACATCGACATTAGTAAGATCACCCATCCTCTTGTTAGAAATTCTTAATCCCCCGCATTTTAAAAGGGGTGTACGGGTGGTCTGGACCACCCTGTATATGATAAAAGTGCATCGTACGATATTACAACACTTATTTAAAGTGACTAACTCATATTGCAATCTTTTCAACCGTTTACCAAGTTAACAAACTAAAAAAGTTATAAACAGTAGCTCTAAGTCTACCCAAACAATTTCTTATTGTTTCAAACTATGTGAGCACATATTTTTAAATATGAATCTAATCTAATGAAGCATTTTGTTTAACGTGGCTCGCCTGCGTTGAGCTTAATGACCACGGCCCCCTTAGGGGTCAACAAATTTAAATACGCTCAATTAGCACGTGACTTACTTTTATAAGAGCTACCAGTACGCACTGGTTGGAGGAGATTTCCTATAGCCTGCTAGCTCTCCAGAGTAGTGCCGTAGTTATCTACGTATTCACCCGTCCAGTATGCAGACTTTCACTGCCAAGGCGAGCTCAATCTTAAGTGTGGCTAGAACTTGGAAATTAGGTCTGCCTAGGATATCCTAGAATTTAACCACCCTCTACCATAATTAAGGGTTGGTGAGCCCCGACAGTGCTCCGTTCGATTCCTACAATAGAGACCCGGCCAGTACCCATTCGAAAGTGGGGTTGTCTTGAGCGGAAAAGGCTAACAGTCGTATATGCTCTGTATTATTCGCATCAACTCTCCTTATAAAGTGATTCCTCGAGGTAGTCTTTCTGGGATTATCCAGATCTGTAATTCTTGGGTAAACCCAAGTCACCAATACATTGCAGATTTACATCCACGTTATTCAATCCATAGTACCGAAGTACACCAGGGTGTTGCTGCCGAGATCAATCTTGCTAATATCACTGGAGTCCAACCTTGTACTGGAGCTAAATTAGGGTATGGAAACCCTAAGACCAGTCCAGTCATAGTGCAGCGATACTTACGTCAGCCCATATTTTTAAGCAATAAAAAATATTTAATTTTATCTTTATACTTCTGAAACCACATGAAGGAAATATTTTAATTACCTGAACTGAAAGTTTAAAGTTAACATCCTAAACTCCTAACTCAATCGCCTTTCTCTAAAGTGACGTTATTAAATTCCGTCTTATGAAAAATCTTAACTTTTAATTATTACTTGTTTATAAAATATTTTAATAAGTATATAAATATATTAACCTTAATTAATATTTAATTACTTAAAACTTCATTTACTTGCTAAAAAGAAACCGATTAGCTTTTAATTAACATAAATATACTTTAAAAATGGACATACAAATTAGATGAGAAACATATATTCGCTTACTTACTTTTACTTTTTTAGTCTTAATAGTCAAAACATGAAATTAAAATAAAATTTAAGTCTGTAAAATAAGAAATCTATTTCTTATTCGCTTAATATTCAGCTATTTTTAATATCTAGTAATATAGAAGAAATTGTCACATTGACTGTTTCGTACCTTTATTCGGCATATTTTTGACCGTTTTGCATTTTATGTCGTTTTTTAATCAATATTCTTATCAATTAATTAATATGTGTTGGTTATATTTAAAATTTGTAGCAACAAAACGAGACATAAAAAGCTATAATAAAATCAAGAGTTCGGCTAAACTATCTCAGCTTAAAACAGAAAGAGCATTGTTCCATAAATTGCGCAAAAGTTGGGAGTAAAAGAAAAAGATAACAAAATTCAATATACCGCAATAAACTTTATTAAAGTAAGTAGAATAGTCAACAGTATGTTGATAGTAAATAAGAATAATAATAACGACTACTGTCGATAACCTGGAAGCCAGGTCCCGAAGCCATGAAGCCTGTGCGGGAAGAAGGAGTGATTATTATGATTATTATGCAGGCCCATCGTGAGGCTGCAGCCGACGTACATATGGTATAGCACAAATCCCACATTTATGTTACAGCTAAGGAAAACTGCAGAAAACCGTAACCAGATCTACCATCACCGGGATTCAATCCCGGTCCGCTTGGGTGAGATACCAGCATGCTAGCTGGTACACTATCAAGACTATATAATGATAATATAAATACGATGACAGAAACTCGCAAAAGTAATAAAAAGAGGAGATAATAGCTATTTTTTGTAGAAACTCTTGTACTGAAAATATTTGCTCGATTTTATATACTGTAATAAAACATACTGCTGAGAGTCTGTTATCTAAAATGAGTGTATACTTAGAATACACTGAGAATGAAACTTTCTCCTCAATTATTCAGAAATATACAGAAAATCGGGCCAATTTTCTGCAGCAACACAGTGCTTATTTTTATCTGGTATCTTATGGTTAGAAAAACATGCTCGTGAGCACTAATCACATAGTTGGGTAACTCAGACTATAACACTATATTTAGGCCTCAGGTGTCTAACAGATGCGGCCAAAACACCAGCAACCTGAATCAGAAAAACATAAAGAAAAAATATTTTGTAGCATTTTGCATATCTTAAAAATGAATTAATTATGTAATTTATGAGTTGCTTACAATAATAAGGTGTTAATATTTTAAATCGACGGCGGTGTAAGTAAAAATCACAATAAAAAAGTGAAAAAAACTGTTAGTAAGAAAGAAACATTACCCTGACTGAAGAAAACACGTATGCGACTTTCCTTTGAAAGCACGTGTGACTTTTATTGCCGACCATGCCGTTTTGCCCTTCGCTGCGGAGATAGTTGATCTATTCTTATGCAATGATTCATTTCTTGGAGGATATTAATTCTTCATTTTTGATCAACCTATAATTTTATCTATAGTTTCGCCATTTGTTGTGCAAGTATTATCTTATGTAAAAATATTTTATTTCTATTGACAGTAATGAAAATACCAATAAGTATTTTGTTTGTTAACGAAAAAAAAACTAAACGGCATTTTTTCAAAAAAAAGAATCAGAAGAGTAAGAAAGGTTCATTTAGTAAATTCCAAGTAGTATTGTCAGTTTTAGAGAAATTATTTCGTTATACCGTTTGTACTAGTATAGAAAGCCTATTGGTCAGTGCCACCTGTCTATTTGCCCGTTTGACTGTGTGGCTGTCACAGCTCCAAAAGTATGACTGGAAGCTGAAATCGGCCATAATTATGTATATCGACCCCAGAGAGTTTGGCCTTCGCGTGACACCTGAGAACAGGTCGTTGGTCACGATTAAACCTAGATTAAGTGTGGCACATGTGTATATTTAGGTGTTATTGAGGAGGGCTAGTGTCTGTTTCAAGGTCACTAATTTAAAGCCCTTTATTAATAAATCAAGTTGAAAGTGTTTTTCAATAATAAACCACAAAAAAAAGTTTTTTTGAGCTCAAAAGTAAATTTAAAAATATCAATATATAGTGTTTCAACCATAACATATTTCCTCTCGGAAAAGTTCTTTTTCAGGAAATCTGGATAGATATCTTCTATTTTATATCAGGTCGACGATGAACACTTGTTGATGTCAGTATTTCAAACTTTTTTTCTGTGGATAAACTGTCATAATTGGCCAATTGTTTTGGGAACACAATTATCTATAATTATTAGAAGATCTGGAACTTGTAGTAGCACTTTATTTTGCAACCATTTTGTTCGTCGAGTAAATGTTTTTGAGCCAAAACTCATGTTTTTCTAAGGTTAAGATTTTCGTCAATTATCATGTGATATTTTATTAAGCTTAAAGAACCAAGTAAAAATGGTGTATAGTGATACTCTCTGCATCGTAATCATCACCAGAAACGTACGTGTAGGATCTAGTGTGTTTTATGCTTTACATATTAGAGTCCGTAACACTTCTTTCGTTATTCTCTCTTTCCTTGTCACACTAAGCACACCTTTCACTGCTCTCACGAGCCTCTTCCATGATCCACCCCTGAGGGTATGAATATGAACCTTCCTTTGTTTCTGTTTCGTTGAACTTGTGCTTGTACTTTGTGCTCTATTATTTCTATCAAGCATGGTTATCCATCTGTAGCAATTAAACTCGCGAGACAAAAAACACATGAATTCGTTGAAAGCGTTTTAAACTCAATACAATCCTATCTTACCAGGTTTGTTTTCATTATAAACACAAAATGCAAAAGTATAGGTACCAAATTTTGTCATTTTCCTACTTTTTCAAAATAATCTTTGATCTTTCTTCTATATTCTTCAAAATTAACATTGTTCTTTATTTTTTTAAGCAGCATATAATCTCTGCATCTTCATTTGTTTATTTGTAGAAACGTTTACGGTTTCATACTTCTAAAGTAGGCTTATTTATTTCCTATCTACTCTCTACTCTTTTAGATATTTTTTGCTGGTTCTTCAGCTTGTTTCTCTTTATTTTTGCTTCTATTTGTTTTTCAAACCATAACTTATGAATTTTATAGAATTCCATCAAATCTTGAGAATGGGTTTGATTCAACTCTCCCATTTATTCGACTTTCAGAAATTTTTACATTTACATAAAGATCCCATCTGAGTTATGTATCAAACAGACTCGCGTTATCCTTAGAATCTTCAATGACCTTTCTAGATATAAAATCCCAATCATTATGTATAATGAGAAATTTCGGTTTTGTTTCTCCTACACCCGGAATGCTTACTATCGTTCATCAACTAATGCAGAGTTGCACTTTTGTATCATTGCTAAATAAAGTCACTGGAGTTATCTTCAATATTCTACAACTACAAAATTATATTTTGCTTTTGATGAATGATCTACCATTATTGTTATGTATGAGCAAAATCTTGTGGTGTGATTTTTTTACAAGAATGCATATCAGAGGCTCTTCCATTCCTTCACTGAGCGTTTTTATGGAAACCCTTTAAACAACAGAAACTTACTCTCTCTTTTAGGACAAACTTCCAACTTTGTTCAGTTGATAGATTAGAAGATTTATCGCAAAATTCTAATTTCTACAAGCTTACACATTTGTTTTTTTAAGTCGTCTTTGTCAATTGTAGTCAATTAAGTATTGCAAAGGTTGGACTAAGCCACCATTAACTTTATCTCCGGGTTTGTTTATTTTGATGTAGGATCGGGAGATTGCAGTAAACACTGGTATTCATCTTTATTAAATTTTAATAATAAGAATAAAAATAAACATATACACTGGTACACACATATAGAACATAACAAGTCATCTAATGCGGTGTTCATAAACGCGACCACTCCGCACAGAGGCTAGGTCTTGAGTGCTGAACAACCCCTCGAGCGTTCTACTACACACCCCTCTGCGCACGCTCGACTGACTCTACACTTCTTCAGGCACTTAACAGATGTCAGCGCGCACTTAAAAAAAATAAAAACTCGAACCACTTCATTATATTTATGTTTGTCTTTATTACTATTAACATTTGTCTGTTGATGTTGAGAATTCGTGCTTACTCCTTGTACAGAACTTGGTGCGCCTGATTATAATAATAATGACTACTACCCATGACCTGGAAAATAGGCCCTAGAAGCTATGAAGCTTGTGCGGGAGGGAGGGGTAATTAATATTATTGTTATTATGCAGGCCCATCGTGCGGCTGGCAAACCTTAACCAGATTTTTCAGCTTCGGGGGTCGATCCCTGTCCGCTTGGGTAAGAGATTAGCCTGCTAACCGCTACACTACCAACGCTATATATTGTTTCCATTCACCGAGGTTTTTCATATTGGCTCTACTTTGACAAAAAATATCTTTTCTACGGCAGCTGTATTTTAAACAAAAGTTTGAATAACAGTTATGTTAATTACTGACGCACTTAGCTGTTAATGAGACACACAAAAAGAAAAAGTACTTGTACTGCTTGTACAATAAGGGCCAATCTTTACCATCACCTGAAAATATTGAAAGCTCTTTTTCAATCACGTGTCTATACAATATTTTATCTATTCCTGACTTCTTTATATTCGATATGCTTATTTGTTTAAGCAGGTAACCATTTACTTAGTTTCGAATGTGTAGACTGATTTTCATCTAAACTCATTTCAGGTTTACTTACACAAACTATTGTCAATTTTTGACTTGCTCTAATGTCAGCTTCTAGTTTCACTTGTAACGCTATATTTTGTAAACCTTATTGTAAACAAATGTGCCGCACAATGCTTTAAGCGCAGTATAGACACTGGTTTTAAAGAAGGAACCACTTTGGTCTTGAAACAAGATAAACTAACTTTCAGATCGCTATCAGCAACAGTTCGTAAGCAAGTTACAGCTCTTTCAGAAGCATCTGAAAATTCAATTAAATATTTCGACGATGTATTTTTAAATTTGATGTTTATAGTAGTTCATGTATGAACGTACTTCACTTTTCTACTACGTAATATGGAGGATTTTCGTCCCAATCTAAGTTTATCGTCCAAAGATTTTGAATGATCAATTTTGCAGTCAATATTATTGGATTGGCTAAAAAAAGTTTATCTGACCTTCAATTTCACTGAAGTTCTAATTCCTGAATCCATCGTCAATCGAGATTATTCCCGGTGATTGGGGTTCCGCAAGATTCTGCAAGTTGTTTTCAATACTAGACCACTTAATCAGCTCGAATCCACCTGCTCTGCTAAATTTAATCATCCCAGAACATAACCTCCGAGCATAGTTTAAACTAGATACTAAGATACAGTAGTCATTGACATATATGTCTTCGACATACATATAATCGACTGGGCTGCAAGAGGTAATGATTCAGACTTATTGGAAACTAATTGACGAATAGTTCTTAATGCCAAGCAACGCGAACTCGAAATGCCAAATGCTACTTGATATTGTTTATCTTATAGACAAAAAGTGACTCTTTGCAAAAAAATGCCATAGCAAACGCTGATAGTGTTTCAGAACTTTCTCTACAGGAAGATATTGATTTTAAAACCTGATCAGGAGAACGTTTTAGAACGCTCTACATATAGCTATCAAAAGTAAATTTAATCTATATGAATACTTAGTATGTGCATATAAACTAATAAACAGCACATCAGCTGAACATACTTATATTATTTACGTATAAACGCGCACTGTTTATCAGTATTTTATCACGTACAAGAAATCGTGCTCAAAAATGTAAAATTACTGTTTAATCCACCACTAAAGTGTATGAATATTTTATTAGCAAATAAAATTTTTATCAATATAAATCTAATAGATGATGTTAACCAATAATCCGGCTCGAAGGACCAAAATGTTTTATATGATTTCTAACTATATCCATATGTGAAATTTATATTGTTCGCCTAAATGAATTTTTTTGCTTTAAAATAAATATACTGTATAATATAAACAATCTTATCCATAAAACAAGAGATTATGTTACCAATTGCCTTTAAAGCGGTGATGAAAATTTGCATGGCATGGCATGGGCATTCAAAGTGACGGCTCGATACATTTGAAAAGGATAATAGTTTACAGTTGTCGCGACATAAATAAAATCAGTTTGTTGCCTTCTCCTTTAGATATCCATAGATAGGATCATGGGAGATTAACAAGTGATGTGTGACATTATCTATCGATCTCCGAAAAGAAAAATATATTGAAATTGAGTTATACTGCAATTATTAAAACATTTTTTAAATTTAATGGAGCTAGTTTGATATTTAACTAAAATGTCAAGAATGTATTATTAAATACTAAAACCTTTACTGTGTTTAGCAGATATTCGATCAAAATACACCAATTGATCTAATATAAAAGCCAACCAAGAAATCTCAATTTTTTTTTATCTACTATTTAGCTCGTCCGGTTTGAATGTTTGTTTAAAAACACAAAATAATATGACGATTTATTCAGAATCAAATAACCATAAACAAGCAAAACAATTATCTTATTATATCCTGGCGTAACAGGGAGTAAAATTCATTTATTAGAACATTCATTACATTTTCGGATTTACTCGTTATGCTACAGAAACAAATTCTTTGTACATATGTTCAGCTCCTGCATTGCGAACATATACAATCAGATTTCTGTTGTAAATCTATTTAGTAGATATATATTTTCATAAAAATAATACAATAAGGACAACAAAACCTAAGCCTCAAAGACCCCCGACTCCATTTTAAAGCACTCGTCGAATACAAAAACCGTCAATTCGAGAAAGGGGTTATCTTTATTTGCCTTTACCTTTTTATCTTCTTCCCTTGTAAATGTGCTGACAGTAAATGACAGTGATTTAAATTAACTGTATTGAACCGTATCGTGGCTAACTTGTTGAATTTTCATATTAAACTTATAAAAAGCTCGTTTAATTCTTTAGGTGCCCTTAGCAAACCGAATTAATATAAAATCGAAAAGAAATTTAAAGAAAGGCGGAAAGTATCATATATAATAATTATTGAAGCGCTATTGGGTAACCATTATATTTAATGTGTTTGCCAAAGTGGAGCACCGTTCGACAATAGCCATTTTCCCGGTGAATGCGAAGAGTCCTCGAGCAGTGTCCACCCAAAAGGCGGCTCGTCTAAGGACGATGAACGCTCAAGCGTCATCCAGCGAAAAACAATACGACTTCAAATCGTGCAGGAAATAGCTTTACAATCTGTTTATACGAAACATTAACCTACTTCCATTTGTGTGTAACAACATACTTAAAAAAATGATATAATGCTCTTAGTACGCATTTCTCGTAGGTTATACCGTAAAATGAGCTTATAACCCACAATTAACTCTATATCACATATATGTTAGGCCGAAAGGGAGTCGAAGGGGAGGAAGAAGCTGCCGCTGCCCTTTGTTTTATGAAATCTCGTGTTGTTTTCTCGTTTTGTAGCCCCTGACACCCGGTACCCAGAGTCACGCGTGCATCTTTATTTAAAACACAATCCTCATCACTTTTTTTAGGCAGGTTTATTGTTTGGGAGAATGGAACATCTGTTCCTTGAGCTTCTAGCGTAACGCCAGCTGGAAGATCCGCAAGCCAATCTGCATTACATGATCGGATCATGTTGGCCGACGTCCAAATCTTGTCTACTTAGTGTCTAGTGAATATAAAATTTCGCTCTTTATCCTGGTATTTTTAGGCGTATTGTTTACAGGTCGCCTGGATACACATAGACCGACAAATGATTCTAACGATCCACCGGCACGTCATCTCCAGAGTTCCGCGATTTAGTGTCTCCCATGATAATGCTAAGACGTGGCTTTTACACGTCAGCAGCGTTCAACAAGAAGATCGGGGATATTATATGTGTCAAGTTAACACCAATCCTATGATAAGCCAAGTGGGCTACCTGCAGGTAGTGGGTGAGTATTATTTTTCATTTTTTTCCATTACATTTTTACTTATTTTTTGTAATATTGTTGCAGTTCCACCAAATATCCTGGATAGCGAAAGCACGCAATCCACTGTCGCTGTGCGTGAGAATCAAAACATTAGCTTAACGTGTAAAGCTGATGGATTTCCAACCCCGAAGATCATGTGGAGAAGGGAAGATGGTCAAGCCATCAGCGTCGAACGCCGCAAAAAAAGTGAGTTTCGTCAGCAATTAACACAATATTGTGTGTATTCAGGCAAATTTCCACTTGCTTGGTTAGTTGCTCTCCGTTATCTGATGTAATTCGGTGTCTGGGGAATTCTATGTATAGTCCCTAATTATACATTTAACAGTTACTACCTCGCTATAATGTACAAAATAACCCACAAAAAGTTGTAGGTAACAATAAAATAACGGGGGTAACAAGAAAGCTTTTTTTAACATATATTATTAACATAGATACATCGGAATTTAATGAAATTTCATATTTGAGAATAGCTTTTGGATTACTCTTAAATGAGGCATTTTTTTCATTCAATCATTCAAAACCTTGTATTAATAAAATTAAAGTTTTCTGAAAGTTTTCGATTTATTGAGACACATTTTCAGAATCTTGAAGGTAATTTTCAATAACATTTTGAAATAATGCAACGTATTCCTTTTACATTTAAAACACGTAAGATAAAGAAAAATAAATATTTTCCATATTTGGCTATTACGTGCCTATTATCAAATTTGTTAGGTTATATTACGTTGACGTTATGAAGATGATTCTTATTGCCCTTATTCTTCCCCCATTTTGTATATTTTATATTGAGATGATATCGTATCATCAATTTGAAAATTTTATTAATTTAATAAAACATTAAGAATATTTAAAGGCTATGATAAGATCGGAAGCACAAGAATAATCAGGATTATGTTATATAAAGTATTCATTCAACAAAAAAAAAAGATAGATATGCTAGGATACTAGTTTTATTTATTAAAAAGCTTTACATGCTAGGTTACAGATAGATTTATCAAGTTGAAATAAAATTTATAGGAGTACGATCTTCACACATACATCACCTCAATTTTATCCACTTTTCTTGAATGTTTTATCTTCTCACTAGATTTAAGTTTGACGTTTGTTAACGCAGATAGTATTTTACCTCCTCCCACAAAACTAAATCGGTTTCGGGTAGATATTTTACTGGAAATAGTTAAAACAGATCATTACCTTGATGTATAGAAGGTTACACTTAACTTACGGATTCCTGTATTTAGTAGAAATCATGTCATGTAAATGAAGATATCGGCTGTGTGGATATTCATTGATTTTTGCAAATTTTGATATAATCACGAGGTTTTGCACCTTTGTTTTGATTCAGTCACCTGGAGTACGGTATTCTGTACTTAAATAGGTATAGTTTTGATCCATTTATGTTGTTATTTACTTTGAACTTGCAGAAGCATCATTTTTGCTTTAAAACATAAGGCCAGATTTTTAAGTTTAGTTTTTCTTTATTATTTTGTGATAATTTGCGTGAACTCCATATGAGTGAGTTACCTAGAGTAACTATGTAAATATTCCATGTAGTGAGATAGCTGGAAATTTATGTAGTTCCAATGCAATTAAGTTTTAATGAGTTTTGTGACAATTGATCGTTTTTATTGATTTTTCCTGTAAGTATTATAATATATAAATAGATATTTGGAACAAAAACGATTTGGTTTCGTTTTTAACACAATCATTGGGAATTATGACCGATTTATTTCATTTAAAGTCATTTTCATTAAATGTTGGAAATGCTGAAATTAAAAGCTGGATCACAGCTGATTGGAACTTTATGGAATTTTGTTGTTACCAATTGCGCACAACAAATATATTTGTGAAGTGAATTTTAGCGCCACATACGTTTTGGATTATTATTACACTATATATAAGGTGGGTCGAATTTAAGATTTTGTTTTCTGACCAGAAACATTAACAAGTTAATCATAATTTAAATAAATTTGTTCTCATTATAATAAGTTCTTTATGGAACATATTTCTTTGTTTTTGTTATTATTTATTTAAATACTTCTTAAATTTCTTTGACATTAGTTTATTTAAATGAATTATTTAATTATTATTATTTGATTATGTTTATTTGTGGTGATACCTATGTCAAATCATTCACAAATTAACAATTCATTTAAATAAATTAAAAAGAGTTCTTCTCAATATAATTCTTTTCATAATAATCTTATTTTTGAGTAAATAAAACCTGTGTTTTTATAATTTTAAATAATTGTTTTTATTATTCACGTGTGATGCAAGTATCAAATTTTATATACAGAGTTAAAGATTATTTCTCGTCCAGATGCAGGATTCCAAGTGTGGTTTGTAGTAAGTTTTTCCTTCCAGGTACAGGAATTAATAAGATCAATATTTCTTATCTCATGTTCAATCGAATGAAAACTGAATTAGCCTACTGGAAAAAGAGAAAAGCTATTGGATCTGATTATATTTTAATTATTATTACAGCTAGCCAAATCAGATCAAATATTCATAGTGTTATTATTTCACCTCATAGTTTATTGTTCGCCCGAACGTGGGGCTTTCTTATAAAATCATATTTATTATCTTTATTTAGTTTATATCATCCCAAAGTTTAATGTTGCCCGAACGTGGGGCATTTTGAATGAAATTCTAATTATATTTATTTATTGAATATATCATCCCAATATATTCGGTTAAAAGAACAGCACCACTAGGTTATAATTTCTAAACGTCTGTTAGATCTTAATGAAGTTTGACAAAGCAACCAAAAATTTTAAGTGCCACAACTCGTGAAAAGTAGGTTTGTGACCTCTGAAGGTCAAAAGTCCAACTTCAAGATAAATAATCAAGTGCGATGTCATTTGAAAGCCATAGAAATCACTAAAGTAAAAAGTCCAACTTCAGCATAAGTAATCAAGTGCTCTGTCATTAAAAACTTATTGACCTACTGAGAAACACCATCAAGGATCGCCCTAAATCGTTCCAGTAATCTCCAGAGGTTACCAAAAATCAAAATTTACTAAGCATGGTGTCAATCGAATGCTATTAATTTATTGATGATGACCTCCTCAAAATCGTTCTAAAAGCCTCTTTAGGATGGATACCACACGTCCACACTTAAACATCAACATAAGGAAGAAATCTCTTGCTTAACTGCAAAACATTTGGTGTGTAGCAACAATTTACATGTTTCATTCCAGTAGGTGAGCTTAGCTACAACGCAGTAAATGGAGTAGGCGACTCCATACTCCACATCTTGCTCTTGCAAACTCTTAGCTTGGAAGAAATCTTTTACATCGGGTGGGTTATAAAACAACACCCGAGATTAGTTACTTTTTTAATGTATTTAAACTTTTACAAAAAGGAATAGTTAAACTTAACTAACTAATTAGATGTACTCTCTATGACGACCCGATAGTTACTTATCCCGTAAGAGCACGTGCTAAGATGGGGGGGGTCGCGGTTGCGTGTAACTGTTCTTCTTCATGAAACTTCTTCCTTCTCTTCATGAAACACTGTCTTTATCTAAGAAGGTGAACGTAACGACGTCGAAGTGGTTGTCGATTGGCTGGTCTTGAGCTGTAGCTGTAGTTGGAGTTGGCTCAATTTATATCTGGTGTGATCGACATAAAATCAAACTCTTCAAATCTGTTCTTGGTCGACATTGTTTTGCCATGGTAGTGGTGGTACACTTAATTGATATGGCATTTAAATTATTTTTCATTGAAGTCCAAGCAGGTAACGTTTGTTCCTGGGATCCACTTGTCCGTACTTATATTTTAGACAAAAAATAAATTGGTTGTCCCGATTCAGATTCTCGGAATAAAGTTTCAAATGTTGCTTGTTGTTTCTCAGTGATCTAACCTAGTGAGTATGCACGTGGAAAGCTGGCGGTTGACCGGTTGTATTGTGTGGAGCTTTAATCTCTCTTAAGTTTTGTTTCAGCTCTAGTTGTACACATAGCCTTAACGGTATCTTTAATGGTTTGCACATATTGCTCGGCCTGTCCATCGGTGGATGGATGGTACGGAACTGTGAGTTTGTGGTATTTCAAAAGCTTGTAAAAGAATCCTTGAGCTCTGCAGCCGTAAACTGTGTTCCGTTATCTGAAGTAATGGTGAGTTGAGCTCCATAGGTTGCGAACAGCTCATGGAGTATAGCTATTGTTGGCTTTAACTTCAACCAATTTACTATATGTATCAATCAGCAACTGTAAGCATCATGCTTGCTACACGTTTCAAAGATCCTTTCGGATACTCCCAGTGATGAGCGCTCAACATGTGCATGTTTACCACATTCAGCGTAGGACTTAGCTGCTTATTCAATGTCAGCATAGATTCCTGGCCAAAAAACTAACAAACGGACCATACCTTTCATTTACGATGCCCATATGTACTACGTGAAGATCATTTAGGACAGACTGCATGAGTATTGCTGGGATTGTTGTGAACCAGATTTTGACCATTGTTCAAACACTAAACAATTATGCCTAGATGTGAATCTTGTTGGAGCTGTTTGATCTGACGCAACAAAAAATTGGTCGAATTCATCCTGTTTCTTCTTCCTTCTTTGCGACTAACAATTTGTGAATTATATTGCAGTTAGCGCTAAACGAGAGCAATAATGTGAATTAGCGGTCAACTTGGTTGGTTTGAACACAACGTCAAAGTTGAAATAAGAAAGGTAGTCTGCATAATTTGCTATTTTACTAGTGCACTATACTGTTAAAGATTTCTGAAACTCAGCCCTCAGCTTGGGGATTCGATTTCGCTATAATAGGAAGAGCCGACATCGAAGGATCAAAAGGCGACGTCACTATGAACGCTTGGCCGCCACAAGCCAGTTATCCCAGTGGTAACTTTTCAGACACCTCTTGCTGAAAACTCTTCAAGCCAAAAGGATCGATAGACCGTCCTTTCGCAGTCCCTATGTGTACTGAACATCGGGGTCAAGCTGGATTTTGCCCTGCATCGTGGTAAAGCATTTGTAAAAGGGGCTTAAGATCTGACATAAGCGTAAAGTGACGACCATAAACGTAGTGGAAACATTTTTAAACTGAGACGAAGTGCTAGCACAGCGCTTAGTAACTCACTGGTTGCCTATCCACCCTCTACCAGCTCTCCAGGCTAGTACCGGAGTTATAAACGTGCTCACTCGTCGGGGCCCATCTAAAGGGACGAACCCTTGTCCAGCATTAGGACTACTCCCACTACGTGGGACTTCACTGCCCAATCGAATCCAACCACAGATGTGGCGGGACTTGGTTTTGAATTGTTTTTCCATCCCGATCTTCCAGTTATAGGCCTGGCGTGCCCCTGACAGAGCTTCGTCTTGAGTCTACAGAAGTAAAATTCCGGTATGTACCCGTTAAGGTAAAGTTGTCTTGAACGTGAGAGGCTATATATTTGCATCATCGTCCCTTAACATAGTTCATTTCCGAGACACTACCCGGTGGCATGCAGTTCCCCATAGGTCAGCTGGCGAACCCTCTAGCCGGAATAAACCTCACGTTAATTCTCCTCCATTCGTCTAGGTCAGGCAGCGGGTAACCATCACCATACCAGTCCCTGACGTCAGGTAAGAATCAAATCCACCCACACCGGTACCTCATGTTAGCAGAACTTCCTCCGCAACGTTTATGAGTCTTGAAGGAATGCAGGTAAACTGTAGGTAAAATGTAGGTTAGGGAACCTGGACACATTTCTCCGACTAAAGGGTGATTGTAACTTTGGAAGGAGGCCACCCACTTTATTCAAAACCCCAAATCTAGACATTCTTTCATGAAGAGATAGGGATAAGGGTGTCATCAAACCTGTAATAGACTCTTAGCATTTTATTGGCCTCTTAGTCCCTCACTCTCCTCCTTCCGCAGGTCATGATGTCTAGGCCGTGAGTTTTGGTAGCATTTTTCACATGTCTTGACAATCACATCTTCTTGCTTGAACAACTTGTGTGCCAAATTTCATTAACATTGCAAAAATTTGAAACTAGATGATACCATGTTCTTTTGATTCATGATAATCTATCTCATGGATAATACGAAAAAGAAACCTATATGATCCTGTAATGGATTAATGACCCTCTCACTCCTCTTTTCTCTGGACAGGATATCTAGACTATGAGTTTGTTTATACCAAAGGATCCCGCATGCCAAGTTTCATTAAAATCTAACGAAAGTAAACATTTGAACTCAGATGGTGTTTTGAACTAACTTTGACTAGTAATTTGAAAAACAACCCTGCAAAACAATTTTCAACAAAATTGTATTTATGGCTAACAATTTCTTTATTGTTATCAAGACGAAGACTATTTTCGGATTGACGACTGATGGTATGCAAGCAGGTCTCAAAATACGCTTCCGGTAGCATTATGAGCTTGTAGTTGTTTTACATTTTAGTTTCAACTTATATGCCCGATCATTTTTGGCACAAGAAATTGTACGAAATACGTACATTTCACCCCTATTCTACCCTGCCAAGCCAAATGATCGTATCTGCAAAACATCAACTCAGAAATATACTATATCTTTTCTTAGCACACATTAACATTCTACATAGTACATCTCTACATTGCAGTTTTGCAGATAGGACCTTTTGGCTTAGCAGGTCAGTATTCGTCTCGTGTTATAGCCTAGGAGATTAATCGGTTACTAAAATTGCAAGCCTGTTCTTAATTTCCTTCTCGGTTGCTGTTGTTGGCTTAGGTTTTCTCAATCTATTAGTTGTGTACCTATTTATTTTTGCCTCTATTGTTTTGTCAACCGTACTCTGATTATAAAAGTATTACTTTTTATGCTAAAGTCGATGAAACATGTATACAAAATAAATAGGATGTACACACATGGTCGAAGCAATTTAACAGTACGTTAAAAAAAATCAGAGAAAGTCAGATGCACAGCATATTTATACGTACACTGACATGCACCTAACATCCACTTTCTGGAATGATGCATGCATGCTAGTTCCCCCAACATTAATTTCTCGTTTGTTAAAGAATTTTCAACATTATTTCTGAAAAATAAATTACGCTAGTACCAGTGGGGAGAACAACCTAGTCATACATCAGCCGGTAAACTAGGATTAGTTTTACTAACATATGAAGTTGGTCATATTGGGCTGATCGTCCCTAGTTCCACAGGGAGCTATTCAAAGTGACATCAGGTTTTCCAGTACGAACGAATTTTCCTATAGCTTTAACTTGCGAGTTTATTTTAAAATAGCAGTTTTGCCTAAAATCTACTTCTAATACTCAAAATATTGAAAAAGCCTTAAGTATAGGAACTGTACTTAAGATCAGATATTCTCAGTTGGCGTATTTTAAGAGGATTTGTTGCTTGCTTACTACTTAATTTGACAAAATATTTTTATTATAAAGTTCTAATGTCGGAGTTATTAATTATAAAATGTTAGATTTCTCGAGCTTTGAAGAAAATTAAAAATTGTTTGCAGCGTCCTAGACGCATTTATATACGTCACTAGTAATAATCTGAGCATGTACGTAAGTATTTTATGGCTTCTCTTGCTTTGGGAATAGCACAGATATAAATCGAAGAATCCAGTTCTCCATGCGCATTAAATATGTAAACCTGAGAAATTTATCAAAACAATCCCCGGGAAAGCTTTTTAATTGAATTTAAAATATTTCAGAACAAATATAAAATAAATAGTTGTATTTATGGAAACTGTTTTTGATACGGTATAAATATTGAAATAGACTTACCTCCTTTTCAAGCGAATCTATGAATGTCTCTATTAATTATACGAGATTGTGATTTTATCTCTAATTCCACTAATCCCTACTTAGTTACTTAGCTTTCAATCTAATTATTCCATTTGGGTGGGTTTAAACCTCATAAAGCCAACGGCTTATTTGTCTGCCTCTAAAGTAAATTTCAGTAGTGAGGAGGTGGTTCTGAAAATAGTAGATTTGATTTGCAAATTGGACGATTGAGTGCTGCTTGAGCGCCTTACACAACCCGTCTTACTGTACAAATCGTGCTATTCGCCCTGCTATCAGATGTGTTCGTTAAGCAGTCGGTCTAGACAACTACAGAAACATCTTTCTGTGATTGTCGTTAAAAATAACACCGTCCTATACCACGACAAGTATGTATTTATTTCAGTTAATTAATTCATGTTAAATAAAATTAACATTTATACAACAACAAATTCAGTTCATGTGGTTTTTGGAGGCTTTCCGGTCGTGGATGACAGTTCGCTGCTCATAAAGGCCAGAATGGCTAACTTTAGCACAGCTGCACTTGTTGATGACTGATGTGATCGTTGTTTTCTTTATCATCTCCACATATGATTGGGATATTCTATTATGCACCGTACGACCTCCATCGTAAGAAAAAATTCCGTTTTCTACGTAGTTGCCTCCCCAGGACCAAGCTTTTGTTTTGTAGGCTCTTCGCCCAACTTCACTCCAATTCACGCAAATCACACCTGACTGAAACTGGACATTGTTTTATTAGAGCCGTCATTTGATGCCTCATGTCGGAAATGCTCTTTTGCGAAAGTAAAAATTATGTGATGATACATTCTTAAGATGTCTTAGAAAATGTAGATATTACGAAATCGGGGGGGGGGGGTGTTTTTGGGCTTCATGTGGTTCTGGGTAAAACTTTTGATATTTATTTTTTTATTTAGTTTTAGAGTCTTCATTGATTTTATCTACAGCTTTGATTGAATTATTTTGGCCGAGAATTTGCCCAAAAACCACAAACTGTACTTTTCGTTCTGTTCTGCCGTTGCAATTGCGTAGCTATACGAGGATGAATTGATAAATCTCCGGCCTAACCCATATGGGATACAAATTTTTGCAATGTTTTTACGGCATTTTATTTTTTCATAATTTATCAGTATGGCTGTGAAATAACAAAAATTTCTGTCAAACAATAATTGTTTGGCAAGTTGTCAAAGTCGATAAAGTTTTGTGTGGTGTTAAAATGGAAAAAGCTGAAATTCGTGCGGTTATTAAATATTTTCACATTAAGGGTTTATCCCCAAAAGAAATCAAAGCTGAGCTAGACGGGACATTAGGCGAATCTTCTCCTTCCTATAGCACAGTTAAAACCTGGGTTGCGGACTTTAAACGGGGTCGCAAAAGCACAGATGACGCACCGCGTTCAGGAAGACCGAAAACTGCCACCACAACGGAAATTGTCGAAAAAGTCCATAGAGTTGTGTTGAATGATCGGCGATTGGAGTTGGCTGAAATAGCAGATACCCTGGGCATTTCAACGGAACGAACATATCATATCACACAGCCTTGGTAGTGTAATGTCTGGCGTGCCGGACTTTCACCCAAGCGGCCCGGGTTCGACTCCCGGCGCTGGCAGATCTGGTTAAGGTTTTCTGCAGTTTCCCTTAGCTGTGACGCAAATGTGGGATTTGCGCTGTTCCATCTGTAAGTCGGCTGCAGCCGCACATAGGGCCTACGTAATAATAATAATCGCCCCCTCCCTCCCGCACAAGCTTATAGCTTCTGGGGCCTTGGTTAAGGTTATGGGTTGTAGTAATTATTATTATTATATTATTATATCCTAACCGAAATTTTGGGAATGAGAAAGTTACCGGCACGTTGGGTGCCGCGGCTGCTCACAGTGGGACAAAAGCTGACTCGCAAAACAGTTTCAAGTGAGTGTTTAGACTTGTTTAATCGAAATTCAGTGGACTTTCTGCGACGGTTTGTAACAATGGATGAGACGTGGATTCATCACTACACACCCGAAACAAAGCAGCAATCAAAACAGTGGACTGCCAAAGGAGAACCTGCTCCGAAGAAAGCCAAAACAGTTCCGTCAGCCGGAAAAGTTTTGGCTTCAGTCTTTTGGGACGCCAAGGGAGTACTTTTCGTTGATTATCTTCAAAAAGGTAAAACAATCAACGGAGTATACTATGCTACCTTACTGGATGAATTAAAAAAAAATATTGAAGAAAAACGACCTGGATTAGCAAAGAAAAAAATTCTGTTTCACCAGGACAATGCACCTTGTCACAAGTCGGCAATTGCCATGGCAAAAATCAATGAATTGCAATTTGAATTGTTACCCCATGCCCCTTATTCACCAGACTTAGCCCCATCGGATTTTTATTTATTTCCAAACCTAAAAAAATGTCCGATGAAGAAGTGATTGCTGCCACAAACGCCTATTTTGACGAGTTAGAAGAAAAGGCTTATAGGGACGGTATAAGAGCACTTGAACAAAGGTGGACCAAGTGCATTGAACTCGATGGGGACTACGTAGAAAAATAAAATTTTTGTTAACCTGATATTCTTTTGTTTTATTGCCTAGGCCGGAGACTTTTCAATTTATCCTCGTACATATAAATGGAAAAATGTTGAATGTATTCTGATATTCAAACTAAACCTTTCAAGGTATACCAGTATCCGATTGAACCTGAAATAGTTACCGCGAGCATCGCATCGGTACAGAGATCTTAACTTTCATGTTACTGAACAGGTACCCTGGTAACTTTAGCAACCTTGTATGAAGTCTTCTTTATGCTTTTCAGTACGGCAATTATGGAGACTGCCAACCAATGCAATTTGTTTCCATTGGTGTTTTTGTGGGAACTTAAGTCATAAATCCCCAGTTTCATCAAATCCCGGAGCAAAATCCTAGGTATTAAGTTGGCGTTTCTATTCATGGCTTCTATTGCTGATACGGTACATTTACTTTCCAAGTCCCTTTAGAGATTCCTACCGTCTGACCATTTTTGATACTGATAATTTTTGTAATAACCCGGAATTTTCTCCAACTTTTTGGGATTTGGAGTTTTATTAGACAGTATTTAAAAAGCTGTAGTTGCCAGTTCTTCGTGCATTTACCATAGTGATCTATTTATTCTATTCTAATGTCATCTACGCCAGCTGCCGTTTTATTCTTACACTATTTTATTGCGGTCTCTAGTCTGGTTTTCTCAAATCGTATTGAAAGGACTGTATTTTCAAATTGTCTGTCCCTTACAATTTTTCATTTTCTGAAACTGTTTGGTTTGACGTTTAATAGTTGCTGGTGGGCTATTTGGTCGGCAGAAATATTAGCATGCACTTTGCAGTAGCTGGGGTAATTGTTTAGACGTCTAAGCAGTCTCTACACTTTTTTTTTGTTTCTTTCTGGAGATGTCAGTTTTGTTTCATTGTTTTGATTCATCCATCTGTCGGTTTGGATTAATTAAGCTGAAACAAGAACAGCAGCAAATTGTAGCCTACGCTTTTCTTTAAACTTTGAGGTTGTACTAAAGAGGTCTAATGTTAATTGTTGATGTTTGCCTATGTGTGTATAATGATTCTACTAGTGGAGTGCACAATAGAAATTACGTGTAATAGTTTCCACTGCATTCTAGTTATTATTTTTTAGCATTTTTTGTCTAAATCGTCATGCTTACTGTCATCATCAATATTTGGTACGGCTTTTTATTGGTTTACTAGGAATCCTCATGAACAGAAGTATTGAGTTATTTGGTCTTTCGTCCGTGGATGTCGCAGAATTCCAGATCTTAAGTGAAATAGTGGCTCGACTGAATTACTGCGGGTAACCATATGCCTTTGATCAGCTACCTTTTAATACATTCGTCTGAAATACGAAAGGCGAATTTTTTCTACATATTTGGTGTAATATGGGTTTATTGACATAAACATATATAACTCTTTGCGTCCATTGCATGAGTTGATTTGGTCCGTCTGTCTAAAAAGCCTCACATACAAGAGATTGTTAGTATGTAATACAGTCTTGACAGGAAAGGAAATGGGAATCGGTTTCCTCGAGTTTGAAGTCTTACAACTTTTTCTTTTTAAGTCAATCATCAACGATGATCATAGACCCACCTATTCAACACCTGGTTACTGCTTCGCAAACAGTCATCTCCAGCAGTGGCCTTTTGTTATTTCTTAACTCATGCTCCATTCTAGTGAGTAAAGTAACTAGGACTGAAGAGGTTATTCATTAACCCATTGACTAAAACCTACCTCTGCAGATTTATTGCTTTTATTACAATATAATATAGATAGGCTGTAAAGCTTGGAAAGAAGAGGAATGCCATGCCAAGTGATGTAAACAGAACGTTTTCACGACGAATCAACGACGTAAAAAGGACGGATTAAGCGAAAACAGTTAGCTAGTAGAATAACTTCTAATACTCATCAACCGATAATCCTAATAAAATGACAACATTTTGTTGTGACAAAAACCACAATGACCATAGTGGAGAAAGGAGAATATCATGAGTACTTACCTTAGGAGTATTCACACTAAACCTATTAAAATTAAATTAATCTCTCATATACAATGGAAACTCGTCAATAGGCTGTTATATAAATTAACTTTAAGCACACGTGCTCACAGCAATAATGCAAACTCACAAATTTAGATGATTCATATTAGATGAAGTCTTCACGTGAGTCAAATGGCCCAGTTAAATAGTTTCTGTGTTGTTACGTCACTTTATATTTTTAATTTTTAGCCTTATGATTTAATTAAAAAACCCATTTGTTTGGTATTTGTTCGTCCATAAAACATTAATTTTGTAATTGTTTTTAATTTTGATAGTTGGTTTCGAATTGAATTCAGTGTTTCTCAACTCTTATACAGTGCTATTAAATTAAAATGCAATAAACTCGATATTGCATTTCAAAATAATCATCTCAAACCATTGTATTTACTGTATGTTTATGCAGCCAACAATACACCACAGCTCAAAATGCGCTAGTCGTTTAACACTAATTTACTATAATAAAATAATAAACACTATAATAAAATAACATTTATTGTAAAATAAAAGCTGCAAAGGTGTATATTTTTTATAATAAACCACGTATGTTCGTGGTAAAATGCATACAACTTGGTAGTACTTGCAACAACCAACCAATTTAACCTAATGATATTACTTGGTTTCTTTTCAAATGCAATATAGAGTACTAGAGTACATATATTGCATTTTAATTTAATAGCACTGTATATAAATTTGATTGGACGATATGTCTTTGACTAAGTGCCTGTTAATAAACAGCTTCAAAGATAGAAAATTAATAAAATGATCTGCAGAAATTTTTTTTCTAAGTAAACGGCTAATGAAAATCGGTTATTGATGGCGTTCTATCATTGCGCCCCACCCCCCCTCCGTCATTATTTATATAGTTACCTATACCATGCATGCTTTTAAAGTTGTAAAAATGTAAACGATCGATGTCAGCTGTTTAAGGAATAAAGTTAAAAATATTCTAAAATGGTATCCTCGGAATAAAAGAATTTTTTAGTGAATTTCTAAAAGGAACTGATGTGAGCAACGGAAGGGATCTAAGAGCTTAAGTGTTTATGTGCACGGAATTGGCTACCGTATAAGTTGTATGCTAGAATGGAAATAAATGAAGATTATTTATACAAAAAAGGACTTTCTGAAAAATTTCAAATAAATCTAGTCGAGACGTTTAATATCGATTTAAGTGTGTATACAAGTACAACCCATGTTCAGAATTGATTAGTATGAAGTTATGTTAGGTTAGGAATAAGTGAAGATTATTGAGGTTAATTGAACAGATAACTATTTAATCAGTGGGTTAAGTCTCTAGAGATTTCGGAGCTCATGATCCCAATGCACTTAGGCCACGGATGGGTCTATTGTATGCCCTTCAATGAGCTTATGGATTAGAAGTGTACTGAATTAACTTAAACTATGAAACTATTCTTTGAAGCCAATGCTAAAACCATTTCGAGAACATTACAATTGTACAAAGTTTGGCAAACTAACAATTCATAACTGCTATCATTGAGAGCTAACTTACTAATAACTAATTAGTGAGTTCCTTAAATCTATTATCACGTTGGTTCCCCTTTTTGTATTAAACACATTTCGTGATTTCTCTTCGGCGTAAACGATGCCCCTCTTACTTTGTTTACTTATTTACAACCGTCAACAACTTTTAACACAATTATCAAGCTCGGCAGATTTATGAAATCTGAGAATTTCTAATTTTTATAATATCATAAAATTTTATTGTCTATTTAATATTATAAAGTTTTAATTTAATTTAACAGAAACAGCTACATTAAAAATGAATTCCTTATACAGTGAATATTTTATACAACAGATAGCTTTGTTTTGCTTTCTCATGTAGTAACACAATATCATGTACACGCAATATAAATAATAAAGGCCCTGTTATAGAACCCTGCGAAACTACAACGCTGGATTTCTGATGTAGTTTTTAACAAGAAGATGACGAATTGCTTCCTTGTGTGGATACCGCGCCTGACATATCTGTTACCCCCCCGCCCCACATACACACCAACACAAAATACATCAAATCGACCTATACATTGTAAAAACAAAAGAACAACCGCAAATTGGCAGAAATTAATACTAATTAACAAATTGAACAAAAACTTCACATGCCACTACTACTTTATCACTGAATTTCTCTAGCATCCTATTTATTGGGAATGAACATGGTTTTTTTCTAATCGACTTAGGTTACAATGTACATTACTTGGGTGTTAACATAGCAAATATCGGCCTTCAAGCAAAGACTGTGTATGCAAATAAAATAAAAACGTGCAGTTGAAAACAATACTACTGCTCGCCAACGTGTTTCTAAAATATTTTGGTCAAGATGTTCCACATATGTTCCTACTTCTGCGGTATTCTAATAGTTATTTCTTAGACAAAAAGTCGCTAACTTCTTGAGAGTGAGATGCTGAATTGAACAAAACAAATCGCATCTAAATTCTTCTATCATATCAGGAATGACGAGCTGAGTCCAACTTCTCGGTAACAGAGGAACATATCAATATGCCCATAAATAAAGAAATACAGAATAAAATAACCGCTTCAGCATCGTATTTAGCAATTACTATTTTGAAATTTTTCTTGATTGGTACCGATTTGGGATCTGTATTTTTTGATCGGTAAAGTTGTATAAGACTAGATACCCGAACCTAATTCAAACTGAGAACCACGGTCAGCAGAGTGTCCAGTGGTTGCGGTCGGCATAGTGTCCACGGCCGAAAAACTGTTCTGCGGTTGCGGTCGGTGTAGTGCCCGCGGTCAGTGTAGTATCTACGGTCGGCAAAGTGTCTAGTAGCAAATTTTATTTTAGAGTCGGCGTAGGGTCCACGGTTGGCAAAGTGTCCAAAACAGTGTACAAGGAGAAGGAATAAGAGTATTTTAGGTAGAACGATGGTTGCCGAGGTTATAGTATTATAGGTCAAAATATGGTAAGAAAATCAGTTTCTTACTTTCGTTGAGAACTAAGGATATTATCAGAATCAGTCGTCAAAAACCGACATGAGAGTGAGCAAAATAAGAAATTTTTAGTACATTACAGTACCGATTGAAGTCTTAACAAATCAGTATTCACTGCAATGATGATGATTCGATGCTGCTCGAATTATGTTTCTTGATAAATACTTGAAATTGAAATTTTGCTGCTTATACAGTGAATTTTTGCACTGTATTTTTTTACGATGTCTTCTAACCACACATTGTATTTGACCAACTACCAACACATGTTTAGGTAATAATACGTATTGACAATTAGTCAAATAGAGTGTCTGGTTAGGAGACACCGTTAAAATATAGTGTTGTGATAAACCACAGTCCTTACAATCCATTATTAGTGAATGTTTAGTTTCTGCTGGCTGGTTTTTCGATATTTCGAGATTGGCAGATTGATTTTGTAATTTAGACGTTCACTACCTTGTATTTATTATTATTAAATAATAATGTTATAATTTCGATATTAAAGTGTTGTTGGTTTACGATTCGACCTATGGAACCTGAACCGATGGCTTAACGTGCCCTCCGAAGCACGACCGGTTGCGATCTTCAGGCAATTATAGGGCTCACCCACCCAACTTCTGACCCGGGCTTAACTATCAATACCATTTGAGGAGTACTCATAGCGCTAGGCCATGCAACTGATGTTGTTTTCCAATTATTTCATTTTGGCACTCGAAATTTTAAAATTTCACTATACAGTATGACGTATTATAAAATTGCCAGATTTAGTATTCTTTAAATTCACGTGGTTTGATATTCAGAATTTTAGGACATGTAACTTTAAATACCGGCGTATGCGCATTCAGTATTTTGATACTGATTTCGTAGATCCCAGCCTACTGATTTGAATTTCAACGCAGGTTGATACTTGACAATTAAACAAATTATAAGCCAATGCACCTTTTTATATTCACATGCGCGCGCACATATGCACACACTCACTCGCGTGCGTGCACCCTCACATACGTATACATACACTGAGCACGCACTCAGCTTATTCCTACTCGATGCTTCGAGAGGCAAAAGAGCAGTTGACCCTCTTGGTTGAAACTTCAATCTGAAAAAGTGTTTTGTTTTATTTTATTTTATCCATTTGTTCAGAACGTGGAAGATGTACAAGTTTTTAACGAGGCTTGTTAATCTTTTTTGACCTTGTTTTATTTAAAAATAATTAAAACGCCAAAGAGAACATAGGACAACAGTTTGAATACTTACACTCATGCAGGAGGAAGCTATATCCCCAAAGTACAGTAGAAGCTGTAAATCTGGCCACCTGTTTAAACTGACCCTCTGGTCATATTGACCACTTTTTTCAGTCCCTGCAAAAATCCCATTACTTTAATGTAATTTTTAGAAAGGGAGTTTTTAGAAAACCACAGTGAAAGAAATCGATTAAGTTTAAATTGGTTTTTAAAAATGCGCAGTGTAAATGCAAGACTTTCTGGACCAATGTTACAAGAAGTAGCATTAAAATTTGCCCAGCAGTCAAATTTGCCTAATTTAAAGCATCGTCGGGTTGGCTCGAATCATTTAAGATACGAAACATTTCCCAGAAAAGGTTTAGTTGGTGATGCAAATGAAATTGATCCCGCAACAGTAAGTTATTTTCTTATTCGTTTTACAGAGTTTGCAAAGGGCTTTATATCAGAGGATATTTTTAATGCTGACGAGTGTGGGCTATTTTGGGCAAATTGTAGTGTATAAAGAATTCACACCTTTACTAAGTGACCACATGCTTAAATTGACCAATTTGGGTCAGTCCCAAAGGTGGCCACTTTAGGCAGTTTCTACTGTATATCTTTTTTTCCTCTTACATTATGTAACGATATTACAGATATAGACTCTTTTATCGAACACCATTCTAGAGTGAAAAATTAGTTTTCATAAACTATATGACTTGTGATTTAGTTATTTATTTATTGTTCGTTTATCCTTCCCGAATTATAATTAGTTTCACTTCTTTTCGAATTTTATTTATTATTCGTGATATTGTATACATATTTGTAATGTTTCAAACAAACGTTAATACAAACCGATAAACGGGCTAACGCCGGGACGTCCGATAACTCAAATACCACACGGTCATAACGTTTATTTATGTTTACATTATTTTGATTTTGCTTTCGGTGTGAATAACTGCTTGTTTGTCGTTAAATATTTATATTATTAATTTTAACATGTAACCATTCAATACAATTAAAGCCCTCTTTTAACCATCATAGCTCTGTTCAAAAAGAAGTCTTGCCTCCCTAAGACCGAGAGCGGCTGTAGACACATACTTTTAAATTTAAAAAACCATATCCCACATAAAATCAAATCTTATGCCATTTAAAGAAAAATTCTCTGTATTTTCAACATCTTGGTTGTGTTGTTCGTTAAATCACTCTCAAGTATACGTGTATGCATGACTCTTTACGACTGGTACTCGTAACAGTTAATTTCCGCAAGTACAAACGGCTCACAGACGGTATTCAATGTTGTTGTTTGAGCTCATCAGACGAGGACACGTTGACTAACTTTAGTTTGCCATCTGCTAGTTCAATAGCTAGCCAATCGGTATTGACAATCGCTACCAATCGACAATTTGCGATCGCCAGTGTAACTACAGAAACCGACCTCGAAACCACCGTAGTGTGAAACATCTCATAATTCCCTACCACTGCCTACCGTGAAACTTCTTCGGTTTTAGTATAAATTCATTTATCAAATCCGTGCAAGAACACAGTTTATCCTCTACGGAACTCTATACTGAATTGTTTTTGTAATAGCATGAATAGTATTATTATCAGAGGCAGGCGTGACCTTGCTAATCCGGTAGTTGAGTGCGCGATTACGTGCGGTCTGCATATAAAATTACGACTAGTGATGACCGCTCTTCGTTATTCCAAGCGTATAAATAATACTTCAAATTGTGGACTTAACTACACAGTCGGAAATCAAATGCCTTGGCCTGATTATTATTAAATATTAGAGTTTAATGAGATGCTATAGAGAGCGGAATGCAGCAAAATATTGGACACCGTTGATGTTACTATCTATAAAATTGTTCTAAGCTAGGATGTATGGATGCACCATAAGGTTTTACTACAGCCACTTCTGAAGAGGAAGTAGTTTAATTTAAGGAGTCGGTAACAATAAATTAACTATTGCATAAATGTAAATTTGCGTGCAAATAACCTTAACGGTTGAAGGGATCTTAAACAGAACAATAAAATTTCGTTAACGAGAGATATTAAAATATTAGTACATACAACGAAATTCAGTGTAGTATAGTGCAAATTAACTCGAACGCAAATTAATTCCAGTAGTTAAATTCAGTTTAAGATTCTGCTCAATTTAAAACAATTGAGATTATCCAGTTTCTCATTTATTCGATTTAAATATAAATGAAATAGACTTATTAATTCAAAATTATCTCAAATGTTAATTTTCCGAATAATTTTATTCATAAGGATTTATCGAGAAAATATGAATCCTTTATTGTGGAAAGAGGTTGAAAAGGAGATATCACTCTTTCTTACTTTTCAGAAAACAATTCATTATAGAAAATATTTGTATAGTTCATATTACCTATTGTATTACTTGTAATGTGTAATCCAACTGCAAAATGCACTAGGTTATGTGAAAATTGAAAGAAAGAATTATGCTGCACTGCTTTAAAGCTGTCATGCATAGAAGTTGCTTATTATTGCTGCTGCGTATGTTGAAAAAATCTGCGACGTAAACTAACAATAACACATCCCTACTAGGGACCCTTGAGTTACATCACTAATACCGATCGGAAAGACAAAGGCTTTGGTCAACTCGTTAATTTACAATTACTATCCTCTATTCATTCAGTAAGTCGGCTGCAGCCGCACGTAGGGCCTACGTAATAATAATAATAATAATCGCCCCCTCCTTCCCGCACAAGCTTATAGCTTATCGGGCCTGGTTTCCAGGTTATGCGTTGTAGCAATTATTATTATTATTGCAATAGTTGGATTGATTCCTATAAATTTTAATTTTAGCATTTTAACAAGCATTTATTCTTACGTGACAAATTAACAATCACTTCTACATCAGATGGTCGTTGTATTCATACATGTGCGGATGTCGTCCCAAGCACATCTAAAGCATGACAAACTAATTAATGCAGTTGTAGCAGAATACTGTAGTTGACGGCTAATACGTCGGTCATCAAGTCTTTGCCCTTCAAATACAAAGGTACAGAATCCATTCTAGTAGTAAACGTCTTTAGCTCAACCAACGATGACACATTTAATACCAGACAAAAACTTTACCATCCCAACCCCCAATGCCAAATGTCTGGAAATGTAGTAGTGTTCTGCGGTTAGCTCCAACTCCTACTCCGATATTAGCCCGTCTCCGACTGCCTAGCAAACGGCATGATTTGGTGCGTATTGCGTTTCCTAGCTGGCTACTGCAATCAATAGCATTCACAGTCTGAGAAACGTAAAAATGGTTTAGGTCTGTATTCTACAACGTATAATCAATGTTCTACAGTGTGTCGTCTATGATCTACAGTTTATGGTCTATAATCTACACCATAATATATGATCGAGAGCCGATAGTTTATAGTCTACAACCTACCGAGATGTTTTTCAAGTTTTTCTATTTCTCAAGGAACTATAAAGCAAGTAAAAACTGCATACATAGATCATGGTACTTTTTGATAATGATGTTAATTATTCCCTTAATTTTATGATATTAGATATAAGATTACTTGTGAAATACCTGAACTAGGTTTGTTGGACAGCTCTTGATTTTTTGAAACACCAGAAAACACTTGTTGAAATGCAATGTTCCAATGTATGATAATTATATATTCAGTGGAATGGAAATTGCAACACCAAGAAAAGATGCGAATTTTAATTGATTAATAATTGAGATAATTGAATAATTGATTAAATTTCGGGATTAAGTCATAATGTCCCCAATTTTACATTTCTTACAGTTTCAATTTTTCTTAGTTGGTGTTTTTTCTTTTGATTTATTGTTACGTTTGATTGTCATTAACATTGTTTCAATTGTCATTCTTTCCTTTCACGTGTTGTGAAAGTGCGATTGTGCCTAGAGTATGACATTGAGGAAATTATCGTCAATTGAGCATATTCGAAGGTGGTCGAACTTTTGGATTGCGGGAAGGAGGTTCTTCGTTTAAAAACATTGCAAACCGTCTTAACCGTAACAAACCACGTTTATGAAATGTTATCAAGCATGGAGTATGGAAGGTAAAGAACAACGCAAAAGGGGTACCGGGGGTCTAAGGCGGATAAATAAAATGTACGATCGCCGTCTTCAATTCAGCGATTGCTGATGAATGGGTTGGTAATGAAGCTCGTTTTGTAACCCCTGAACGGTTTACCGTCGTATCCGGTTTTTGACTTGATGGGTCACATCTTGTATTACCTTTAACTTTTAACTAATCGACAGCAACGTTTGGAATTGTGTAAGCTAAAACTGAATTGGCATATTGAGTGACGCAGTGGTATGCATAGATGAATCTCGATTCGGTTTAGGGATGCACGACGGTCACATCCGGATCTAAAAGAAAGGAGTTCCAGCATGGAGAAAGGTACGATTCTCAATTCTTTGTTGCAAGACCTGTGCGCCGAAATATGGGATTCTGCCGCTCATAGGAATAGGTGTTCATACGAGGCAATATGACTCGCTTTCCCAGCAGGATAATGCTCGCCCCCCACGTCGCGTTTTTGAAGAACCCCCTAGATCTCCTGACTTGTCGCCAATCGAGCATGTTTGAGATATAATGAGGAGCAGGAGAGGAACCTACTAAGCCTTCATAGACGCTAGAAGCTCTTCGGGAAGAATTGCAAGTATTGCTTGAGACACAATATCTCAAGAAGAAATAAACTACGGCTAGTCAGGGAGTGTGTAAATAACAGGATTGGACTAACATATTATTAGAGAAATTCAATGAATCTTCTGTTCTTTCTACTTGAAAAATTAAGAATTATGGAAATAATTAATCTCTAACTCATTCTCTAAATAAGCCATACAAACATACTTCGTAATCTATATCCGAATACCTTATTAGGAAATATTTCATAGGAGTATATTGCAACTGGAAGTCAGTTATATCCGTTTTAATAAATAAACTCTAAGAAGCTTCTTTATAAATTAATAAGAGCAATAAAGTTACATATTTAATAGCTCGAAACTGTACTTTTTCATTTCAGTAAAATACGATTTTCAAATACTGCAAAGTGGTCACTATTTGGGGAAGTTAGATTTTCTATTCACATAACATTCCCTGTATGTAAATCTCTAATGGCAATAGGCCAAGCGGCGCCTTGCTCGTTTTTATAACAACTAGGGAAACCGCGTCGAAACATGACGGTCAAAAGGCTAATTTATTGAAGGATTTCCTTATATACAACGTTCGTTATGTGATAACAATCCTTTGGGTTTCCAAGAGCGATTATTTAATATTAATATTTATTAATAAACTCCATCTAACAAAAACAGCTGAAAATACTAAGCTTACCAATCTCAGACGAACTTTTAAACGCGTTATTTAACAAACACCCCCGACTTACCCTCTCACCACCAACCCCGACTTACCCTCCCTTCTACCCTTAGTTTTCCCCTCTTACTCCTTTTCCGGCTTACCCTTCACCAACTTATCTCTTCCACAAAATTACCACCCCTCTCCCAGCTGACTCTCTGACTTACCGCCTCCGACTAACGGCCCCTCTTACTACTTCCCCTATTTACCCACCCATTCTTACCATAAAATTATATATTGAATTCATATATAATGATTTAATATTAATATTTATTGAGTAATTCGAACAAAAATAGTTGAAAATACTAAGCTTATCATTCCCAAACAAACTTTTGAATGCGTTATTTAACAAACACCTCTTCCCCCCCAACAATTCCGACTTACCCTCCCTTCTTCCCTTTAGTTACCACCGTTTTATTCCTTTTTCCGGCTTACCGTCTCAGCTTATCTCAGCCTCAGACTTACCTACCTTCTCCTGGCTTACACTCCCGCGACTTCTCCCGACGATCTTCCTTCAGCTTACTTACTCACTTTTACCATAAAATTCTGGTTGAATTCACATATCATATGGTTAATATAGCAAATTTCTAGACTTTATCGGCCATTTTCAACATGTTTCTTAAGAGATAAAACATTAGTCTATTTTTATTCTAATTTTTCCTCAAATATTCCAATCTGCAGTCAAAATTAAAAATTTCTGAAAAAACGTACTGACTCAGAGGCAGACATATCTGATTTCGTGAATATGCTCCACATACTATACAGGGTGTCCCACAATGCTGTTTACACGCAATATCTCCCTTATTTAAAAGATAAAGAAATCAACCAAAAACTATTGTGAATGACTTAAAATGGACCTTCAGGAAACATGCTTAAACGCTGGTTGCATAGCAACGTTTAAGAGATCATGCCAACTTGATTAATGTTTCAAATTGCACCCTCTGTTTTTCTTCACGGAAATGTATTCTTAACTTCATTCTGCATACGGTAGTATGCCTTACTTAATTATCTAATGTGCATTTAGGGGCTGAAAAAATTATTTTTTATAAATCGAATTTATCTTAAACTTAAAGCAAATGCTCAAAATGCCCTCCTGTGGACTCTACACGGGCTTTAAAGTGCCTCAGTAGTTCCCTTGTATACACGGCTCTAATCATATTTTTTGAATAACTAATTTAGTTAGTGAATATGAAGTGTACAATTTATAAAAAATATTTTTTTCAACCCCTAAATGCACATTAGATAATTAAGTAAGGCTTCCGTATGCAGAATCAAGTGGAGAATACATTTCCGTGAAAAGAAACACAGGGTGCAATTTGAAAAATTAATCAAGTTGGCATGATCTCTTAAACGTTGCTATGCAACCAGCGTTTAAGGATGTTTTCTGAAGGTCCATTTTGAGTCATTCACAATAGTTTTTGGTTGATTTCTTTATCTTTTCAAATAAGAGAGATATTGCGTGTAAACAGCATTGTGGGACACCCTGTATAGGCTTGACTGAGAATTGTTGGTGGGATAGTAAGCAGGTATAGAGATGTTTGTTTAGTTCCAGAACGTGACGAAGCAAGCGCTGTAAGAGGCAGTCGGCTTTGGGAATGTTGAAATACACCGATTACAAATAATGCTTTTAAATTATAAATATAAATAATTAAAAAAATCACAATACTAAAAAGAACGGTTTTAAAAATATATAAATTAAATAAAAATAAAAAGTAGTGTTGACTAATCTACAGAGTCAAAACTTTAATATAAAAAAGAATAAAGCAAATCGGTCTTGTAGAATTCGTAGACAAAGTGGAACAAAATAAGCCGTGAAATATAATATATGTTATATACAAAGATTAGTTAAAGTTTCACAAGTTTTATTAGTATCTTAACCTATATATAAGATTGATAAACAAACTCGTTGCTAATTATCTTATCTACCTTTGATAATGACATTTAATGTCGAAACAATATTGTCAGGTTAAGATACTAATAAAACTTGTGAAACTTTAACTAATCTTTGTATTTATATTTCATGATTATGGAGTTTCACAAAGTAAGGCTGGAGACAGTAAAATAAACCGTGTTTAAGTATATGAATTAGTAAAAATAATTGACCTGTACAATAAAGTTAAATATGACCGGTGTATTCACTATCGAAAGACATACTATTTTTGTAATATAAAGCAATGTTAATGGAAACATGATAAGTTTGATCGCCAACAATAAAATTTTTATAATAATCGCCTCAGTTATTTACAACTTTTACAACACTTTGCAAACTGATTTGTTTTGTTAAAACAATAAATGAAACAGCTATAAACGAGCAATTTTTATCAGATCATCACCTAATATTTGTATAATTTGTCTGCTTTCCATGGTTTTCAACTATGTGGGTTTGTTGCAGCAAACTTTTATAATCGTGAATAGTTCCAAAAGTTAACAACGTTGGGAACTAAGAAGGTGCTGCAAGTGGATGGTCGTTCTCGTGCGTATCCAAATAAATACTTTAGATTTATTTATTTCAAAATATAAATCTTAAAGAAATACAGAGGTTAAGTAGTGCTGATTAATATATACACAGTGAAAGATTCAGTATAAAAAAGAATCACGTAAATCGGCCCAAAAGAACTCTTAAACGAACTGGAACAAAAACGAACCTTGTGTTTTAAATATATAGATTTGAGAGTTTACCAACAAATCCACATCCACGGCGAGTCTTTGTTTCGATTTTTGCTATAATGAGTGGTTTTACACAATTGGTTTTGATAATTTTCTACCGAGATGAAAAATAGAACAACGGTGTTATAACGGCGTTGAGAATGTCTGTTTTTCCGTTATAAAGTGGAAAAGTATAATAAGAGTAGAAGTCACTAGATGCACAGAAATACCGAACGCAGACAATTCGAAGAAGGAGATATCTCAACCGGGGCGGAGATATGACATAAACTGCCCGCAAGCTAGTCTCGGGAGCAATGCAGAAAAGATTCTGGTTTTACACAATTGGTTTTGATAATTTTCTACCGAGATGAAAAATAGAACAACGGTGTTATAACGGCGTTGAGAATGTCTGTTTTTCCGTTATAAAGTGGAAAAGTATAATAAGAGTAGAAGTCACTAGATGCACAGAAATACCGAACGCAGACAATTCGAAGAAGGAGATATCTCAACCGGGGCGGAGATATGACCTAAACTGCCCGAAAGCTAGTCTCGGGAGCAATCCAGAAAAGATTCTGAGATAGAAAAGGAAAGGGCAAATTCCTGTGTTTCTTAGTTAGCTCTAGCTTTCTTGTTTATCAGTTGCGACACAAGATTTTGATATTCCAGGTTTTTTTATACAATGCTCGTTGTTTTGGGTAGAATAGTTTGAGATTCCCCTCTCCCACTTAGAAAATGTCAACAATCCGGTATTCATCCATCTCCAGCGACGTCACGGCTGAATTCCCGAAAAACGTTGATTTCCTCAAAATAATCGCTTTTGCTTCCTCCCCTCCCAAAAGAGGGTGGTACAGAAAACATTATTAGATTGAAATCATCAGGGAATAGCAATAGCTATATCTCCATCTGGGTACTATAAGGTGGAAGCGGTTCTTTGCCACTCGCACCTAAATCATATACAGGGGGCGGTTGGAACCACAAATTTAAGACGCGAAGTAACCTTTTGAACGGTTCTTTGATGGTTCGCTGCGTGACCCAAAACGAAAATCTCCTGGATTGGGTCTATGCCCGACGGGGTGCACTAGTCGCATCCACTAGTCGGATCCCAAATACAAGGAACCCCGAAAATTGCTTTAGTTAAGATGTAAATGGCTTTGTTAGAGATACAGTTATAAAAGGATTATCGTTGTCACAAGAACTTTCCTCTTATCGGACAAAATTCATTGACTCTTAAGTTTTACCACTTTTCCAGAAAATGGCCATTATGTATTGAGCAACCTATCCGCAGTCGCAAATGCATACTCCTAATATTAGTTAATTATGTGAATGCTATAATAGCTTTTCATCCTTGTACGGCACATTTATATTTATACTGGACGTAGATCCCCAAGTATTCTTACGGAGTTTTTAAAAGTTGCGCAATGCCCTCTAGCGACAAAGACCAAAACTTCAGTAATTTTTTCTGTTTTTATAACTTAACCTAACCTAACCTCGAATCTAACTTGCGACCCCTCAGGGAATACCTGGGAGCCTATGCCCAGTATAAATATATGTGAATATACGTCTTGTATCTCAATTCCAGAAGGAACCAAAAGGAAGAATAGCCGATATAATAATAAATAAATAAACTGGAAATAAAAGTGACTTAATATACGGTTAAGTTATAGTCATAAACGAGGTTATTTTTACATTCATTAAAGTAAAACCCTCCTGGGAATAAATACTTTGAAACTGTAACATTTCGAGTATAACAATAATACTAAAATTCCCTCGTTCAAATGCACTAGACTTTAGACCATGGGGATTTCGAGTATCAAAGGGTTATACGCGGTACTCCATTAGGTTAATTTTTTGTAAAGGGCTGGCCCTTAGTCGTGGTATACCTCGCACACATTGATGAAATTTGTTCCTCTTAGAGTTATTTGCATAAATAATGTCAGTATAAAACGGCTTATTGCGCAAACTCGCCGACACCTCAACTCCTGCCAGATTAGCTACTGCAATATTTAGCAGGAACAGGCGGCAGGATGGGTCGCTTCGCGCCCCGTCCTGTCAGGACCACTACGTGCAGCTGTTCGAACTCTCGCAACCGAACTCGTTATTTTCGTTGCAATTGTGTAACAGTGGAAACCTTGCACAACAGCCGATACCGCAGCTCTGATAAACGAGAGCAAAAGGCTCTCCGGAGTGTCGTATCGTTCGCAAACCGTCTGCGCGCAGAATGTCAACCATTCTCGCGCCACATAAATCTGAAATGGTTTACCAAAGCCGCGATTTAATCGAATTGCTTAATATTGACAACACGTGGTAAATTCCTAATGCCGAGGTGTTGATCGCAACTCTGAATTCCAGCAGGTCGTCGAGTTAATTAAAGACTCCTTCACTCGGATGTTTGCCTACGTACTTACAATCTGATGTATTCTCTCTACTTCGTTTTGCTCCCCTTTCTCGATTTAGAATACACCATTGTTCGAGAGCATACTTTTATGTTCCAAAGGCCGAACCCATTTTAATTTTAGAAAAGTTCCCACCAGAAAGTTCACGATCTCTTTCGCCACTTGTTTTATTAATGAACAGGATATAGCATTCAGTAAACCTTCTCGTCGATCCGACTGTCTTTTCATTTGTTTAGTCTTCGCTGTATCTCGAAACAACCAAATGAGGTCAAAAGGAATCGATTACGTTTAAACTACTGTGTGAAATTTCTTGTCTTTTCCCGAGCTAATTCCTAAATAGTAACAAGGAAACAGTTTCTAAACCTTGAAAAGGAATTTAGTCTTATTACTGTTTCCGAAACGTATCATTAACTGATTACGTTTGCCACATTTAGAAAGATAATGGTCATTTACACCCCTCTCGAAGCATAACAATGGCAAACTGCAGTATTAAACTCCCCTATTTAATACAGTAATGGAATAAATTCAATTACAAATTATAAAGGTAGCGAAGTGTCGAGAGGTTTTAATAAAATCTAATGCAATAGCCATTAAATTTAATTTTGACTAATAAAGCGTACGCGTTTAATAAAGAAATACGAGCGCAAATGATTCCTTAGCATTTTAATCACGGTTAATTTTTTGCCGGCGCCACCGAAATGAATATTATTGTAATTAATTTAGATTAAAGCAAATAGCAATGAGCGAGCAAAAGATATGGCAGTGATTTACTTAGCCAAACAAGTATTTACGAATGCACAAGAACCAACGCTGGAAATCCTGCAGCTTTCTTGCAAGATACATAAGTGTTCTGCCGGATGCTGTCACTAAATATTGATATGTGCCTTCTCCCTCTTTACTCGCAAATGCAAATGGCAACGCTCCACGTCTCCAGTAATTAAATTTCATAGACTCTAAGCTGCATCACGACCAGAATGCTCCAGTAAATACCTTTATGAAACTAAATTAGCAATTATTGAAAACTTTCCCATCAATAAACAGTTTTTTCGAAAAATCCCAAGAAACGCGATTTCAGGATGTTTTACTTTCAACAGCTACATAAAATCTATTTTTTCCTGTTACTAGTAATCAATCATAACTAATTTCTACTTCTACAAACAGTTCTAATACGGCGAGATATTCTATAACTTTTGGTGTGTCGCAGGGCTCCAGTCCTAGACCACTACTGTTTCTCTTTTTGATCAATGATCTAAGTAATCTCTACTTCACAATTAGTTCCCAATCTGATAGCATTGCAAAATGTAAAGCTTAAACCTTTATAAAGAAGAAGCTATTCATTACATATTCGTATACACTATCGACGGTATCGCTATTTCTTGATGTACTACTACTACAGATCTCAACCTCAACGTGACAGGCTTTGACGGTTATGCCACCCCGATCTACCAGTTATAGGCCTGGTATACCCTCGTCAGAGCTTTGTTTAGTTCTACCTAAGCAGAACCCCAGTGTGTACCTTTTGGAGGTGAAGTTGTCTTGAGCATTGAGAGGCTATGTCTTCGCGTCAATACCCCTTAAGTCCAGCGGCTCAAGACGGTCTCTTCAGATCACTGACTGGAACTTCACAGCCATAGTGTGATCCTTGTACTCTTGTCTCTGACTCCTTTTGGCTGGTGGCATGCAGTTTCCCATCGGCCGGACATTGCCCCCCCCCCGACAGGAATAAACCTCACTTGAATTCCCCTCCATGGGTCTTGGCCAAATAGCGGGTGACAGACAGTGCATCATAATTGACTTCACTCTCGGGCGAGAATCCAATCCACCCACACTGCTACTCATGTTAGAAGAGCTTCCTCCTTAACGTCAATACCTGGGATTGGGTAGAATCCAGCCAGTTTCATGGGTTAAAGCCATGTGGTGTGCTCCGTTCACCCAGGGATGAGTTCACGTTAAGGGATGGGACAGTTAGTCACCGCCGTCTAGACGCCGCCGATCCGCCTTCGCCAATTCGCCGCGATACCGGTTTGGCATAGTCGTCTCGTTCGCCGCCAGGCCAGTTCGCCACCTGCCTATTTAGCGCCCGCCAGTTCACCGCCGTGTTTTGAGTTAATAATATTATAGCCACCGCTTTAATTGTTTTGAATTTATTCTTACAATGTTTATATACTACTATTAGTAAACCTACCCCAGAACTCAGCCTCTAGACCAGCACCCTCTAGGAAACAAAACAAAAATATTAAACATATGCACACTAAATGTAGGAACACTACTAAAGGAAGAATATATCCAAGAACTAGAAACTGCATTAAGAAAAATAAAAGCTTGATCCCAAATATACATAAAATTTTCACAAACATTATCCAAACCCGCATATACAAACAACTAGAACCAAACTACAGTGTTAAAGTGCGAATAGTGGACATAAGACATAAATTTAAAAGGATAGACATAGTGCGCGAGTGTAAAAAACAAAAATGGAGATGGGCAGGCCATATCTCCAGAACGAACGATAGATGGACAGCGAGAGTAACAAAATGGTTACCACACATGAAACGAAGACCAAGAGGCAGACCCACAACTCGCTGGATCGATGAAATAAGGAAAACAGCAGGCTAAAACTGGATGAAACATGCCAAAAACCGATAAAATTGGAAAACCCTAGAGGAGGCCTTTGCCCAAAAATGGGATCCTATAGGCTATGATGATAATGATGTTGATTAGTAAACCTAATGAGCACGTGCATAAATACATGTGTATAAAACATTATTGGAACACAGAACCATGCTTTCATCGAAACATGCAACATATATAACGTGTAACACTAAAGACCATTAATACATAAATAATAAAATAAATATAAAAATAATAAATTTAAAAAGAATGAACTATTCAATTCTGTCTAGTCGTTTATTAAGAAGTTTGAACTTTTAAATTTATTAACTCCTAGATTCTAATTAATTTAATTTTCTTCTTTTAATTTCTACATGTAACATTTTATATTCATTCTAATCGGCACTGTGCTGAACTGGTCTGTCGGCGAACCAGACGGCGGCAAACAGGCTTCGCGACGAAACGTCGGTGGCGAATCGGCGGCGGCTAAATGTACCAGATCGGATAATTTTCAATCCAAAAGTTTTGAGCCCTGAGTTTGGATGCACATAGCAAAAAAAACTAACTGCTCAAATTAATTCAAGCAAAAATAGTTATATAGACATTTTATTTTTGTATAATATAGTAAATTTGTAAAATTATTTAAATCAGGTTTTGAATTTTTCCGAATTATGTTACAAAAAGTCCGGTTTTTGGGAGTTTTGACGTAAAGCCTGTTTTTAATAATTAATATTTCAATAACTACTCGACAGGATTGAATGTAATTTTATATGTAAGTAGCTAACGGTGTTGTATGTATGTGGAAATTGTAATTTGATATCTGTATTATTTCTCAAGTTATTTTATGAAATAGAGGGTAAAGCATTCCGGTGTTCTGGCGCCTTAATTTAGATATTTTTTTACAAAAGATAGTATTTTTTAATAAAACAACAAATACGTTAAGAAATTTTTAAAGTATTCACGTATTAATTAATAAATAATTATTTAAAGAATTATTTGTTAATTAAATAGTAAATATTTTCAAAATTTCTTGACGTATTTGTTGTTTTATTAAAAAATACAATCTTTTGTAAAAAAAACTTTGATTAAGGCACTACAACACCGGAATGCATTACTTTAACTAATTTTAAGTATAAAACATATATCAATATCCACATACATACAACACTATTACCTACTTGCATATAAAATTAGATTCAATTCTGTCGAATAGTTATTAAAATATTAATGATTAAAGACACGCTTTATGTCAAAACACTCAAAGAACAGACTTTTTGTAACATAATTTGTGAAAATTCAAAAAACAAAAATCAGATAATTTTACAAATGTACTATCTTATACAAAAATAAATTGTCTATTTAACTGTTTTTTATTTTGAATTAATTTGAGCGATTAGTTTTTTTTCTATGCGCATTCAAACTCAGGGCTCAGAACTTTTGCATTCGATAGTAGACCTGAATACGCGTGTATAGTATGGCACCCTTTCTATATTGACCATAAGCTATCCGTAGAGTATATACAGAAACAAATTTAAAATATTTATTTTTTAAGGAAGATGGGATATATCCACAGAGGGGAACGGAAGGTTGGATATTAAATTAATAAATTTAAAGTAAAGTTTAGAACTTAAGACAATTTTCTGTATTTTTATTATATATAATACAACAAGTGCTCCGAGTTCTGTCAAGAATATTTGTCATTCTCAGAAACCTTGTAATAGCGGTAGCTATTACATATATAGAACATATTTTCCTTATCAACATGTGGTCGCTTCCTGTTAGTTTTCGAGAAAGTTGCATTTTAAATTTTCGAGTAGGCACATTGTACTTACAACATTAAAAATACAAAACAAGCGAAAAATATGTGTTTTTATAAATTCCTTTTTTTGCTTGTTTCGTATTTTTAATGTAATGTGAGTACAATGTTGATGAGGAAAACATGTTCTAAATCATTACAGCTATCCCCCCATTACGAGGTTCCTAGTTATATTAGTTATACCGTGTATATGTAACATTTATCTGACAAAATATAGTAGCTACAATACTCGTCTGCTACTTAAATATTATCGTTGTTATAGGCTTTTGAATAGGCTAAAATGCACCAATGACAAAGGTTGAATTTAATTGTCATTTTTATATTTAATTATTGTCATAGAAAAACTACAAAAACATAAAAAATAAAACTTTAATATTAGTTGGGCATTATATGTATGTATATTGTAATACAAATTCACCAAAAACACTATGCTATTTGATTTTGCACCATCCAATAACTATTATCAACAAACATAACACAAACAGTCACATGTGATTTAACACGCCTTATGTATAGCCAACATTGCCAAAACCAGCCGAAACTAATTTTTACAAAGGAACCGGACATTAGCGATTTTAAATACCGATTCAAAATCTCAAATCTAAAAATATTGTATTTTTATAGTAAATGTTTGAAAATGAAATAAAAGTTTTCAGAGATTTCCACTCATCAATACACGCTTTACATTATTTTACATTATAAAATTGAGCATGGATGAGCTGTGTAATATTTACATAATCTACATAATATACCCTAAATTGGAAATATTTTCCAAATGTATGTTAAATATTTAAAAAATAAACATTTAAATGTAAATCTTTTGCTCAATTAAACATAGTATGCTACTGGGGTATGAAAATGAAATATTGTATAAATATAAAATATTGTAAAAACATTGCAAAACATTAAAAGAATACATTACAAGAGACACATTAAAGATAATATAAAGACTAGAGATTATTAAACTAAAAACGTACTTTAAAGATTACAAATACGATTTCTTTAAAATACGAGTTGTTTTGTATACAGTGCTATTAGATTAAATTTCCCTATCTTGCATTTGAAAATAATAGAGTCAAAGCATTATGCGCACATTAGGCAATCAATTATACAGCACGAACTTTGTACTATTTACATATTTTGCATGGTAAATAAATAGCACTGTTTAAAGCTGTGAAGTATAAAATAAATTAAAAATTGTCAAGATACAGGTTATGATTAGGAATACATCGCGAAACAAATCACGGTACATCACGGTATGCAGTAAATAGTTTTATCGAGTTTAGGTAACATTTCATTGATGTGCTCTTTCTACTGCTATAGACGATCTAGGACTAAACCTACAAATTTAAAACAGTTTAAATTCTTTAATTTGATACTGTAATTTTTAAAAAATAAAACGATAAGCCCTCGCTACTCCGTCACCTAGATATGGCATCGAACAAGTTTTGTCGATATTGATTAAAAGATGGCTCACTGAAAACCAATCTTATACGAGTATATCATGTTGTTCTTGAGATTCCAGTTATTTATATAGAACGTAAAAAATATAGAATGCAATAATTTATGCAAATATTTATTTTAAGGTTAATTGATTTTGTTTAATTCATGTTTTGTATTAAATTATATTTTAAATGCAAATCCATGTAGAAAAAATATCACCCCGGCTGGGAATCGAACCCAGGACCTTCCGCTTTCCGGGTGAAATATCTACCTCTGAACTACCTGAGGCAAAAGCTATCTAGTATACTTTGTATGTTTGCTATTATGTATTTGATATGCAGAAGCTATCCCCTTGATGGTAGTCGCCTCAGATAGCTCAAAGGTAGAAAGCCCGCCCGGAAAGCGAAAAGTCCTGGGTTCGACTCCCCATTTAAAATATAATTTAATGTAAAACACTAATTAAACAAAATAAATTAACCATTATCTAAAAATAAATATCTTTCTATATTATTTCTATACCCTAACATAGAAATGAAGGATCCAGGGTCAACGCGTGAACATCAGTTGTGAGAACATTACGATAAGATAAGAATGTAGGCAGGATATTATGCTACCAGGGGTCTTAAAAAAAGTCAGCAGAGTACGTTATGATTGTACTTTTTAATATTATGTAAATTGAATTATGTCATCGTTGAATTATGTGTTCAATCCTAATAATACCCTAATAACGAGTTATAATTAAACATTTCATTACGTTTTAAATGTCATAGGGTAATGAGGACATTTAAAGAAAAGTAATTTTAAAAATTTTAGTTATAACCCGTTAGAAGTAAAAATATAGAAGATAAAATCAATTTATAAAACATTCTTTTAATATTCTCATCCATATATAATTGAGAAATTTTACAATTTGTGAAAAATAATGTTTCTCTTTTCAAATTCATAATCATAACTACAAAAATCATGACTGATTTTCAATCATAATTTTGATTTTAATCATATTCGAATACACATTAAGCATCAACGTTAGCCTTCTTAAATAACATTTTGTGGCGCTACTGAATCATTCGAGTTCATCTGTTGTTTCTGTTATCAGTTAAATTACTCGAGTCGACCACGTGATCGTGGAGTGAACACTGCGTGATTTGCGATGCTTTTTACAATTTTGCTCTCGTGATATCGGTAACCTTAAATCCTTTATTTGTTTGCTCGAGTATATATAATTGTTGTTCTACATATTTGCTTTCCACATTATTGCTGTTCTACCTTTTTTACATAATATATTATTAACATTCTATAAAATGCCTTTTTCTATATTATTGCATTCTACATCACTTACGTTTTATATATTTAATTCTACATAAATGTCAGTTACGAGTACTAGATTTATATTTATATTGTTAGTCACTTCTTCCATATTGGCAGCTGTAACACGCACGTTCAAGTATACAAGAACGTAAATGAGTTGCAAAGACGAATTACCCCCATTATTAATAATATTATTGGTAGGACAATTTTAAAACAGATGCGTCGCGTTAAAATCCGACCTAGAAGATGTATCGAGCAAGAAGGAGGAGTCTTTCTTCGAGCACCTATTATAAAAAAAGAACATTTAATTATTCTATCACTGTTATTTGAGATTCTTTTATGTTATTCATTAATATTTATTTTGTATCATTATTTACTACTAGCTAATAAATACTTCTAGCTACTAACTAGCTTGGGTTCAACAACTTTTTTGTCATTTTCTTATCACCTATAACGGCTGCTAGCAAGGTTAAACCGAAAAATGCATTAAACAATAAATAACAAACAATAACCCATAACTTCTTTATTTTTTATTTTAAAGAGGTAACGAACGTAAACTTGTCTACTTATAATGTCGCTATCCATCCATTTCGACAAAGATATATAGGGTGTCCCATTGAAAAACGTTACTTTTAAAAGTAACTCCTAAACGCGACGTTCAATTGTTTTTTGTTTTGGCCGTGTTAATCAGCAGAAAAAATATAGCAAATTTGATAAGTTAACCCACTTCGTAGTTAACTTAGTGGCTCCAATAATAACAAAGATAGTGCATTTTAAAATTTGTACTTATTAAAATTTAAAAGTGGAACTCCGCAATACACATTAGTTACTAAGGAACGATTAATTTTGTCAGAGAAAAGAATTTCTTATTTTTCATTTTATATATATATATATATATATATATATATATATATATATATATATATATATATATATATATATATATATATATATATACCTTAGCATAAAAAACTAAGGTAGCTTATTTAATTGTTAAACAATATAGTCTTATTATCATTCACATTTACATGTTTCTACAGATTCAATTGTTTTCTATACTTTTTATCCGCAAGGTATCACAAAATTTAGAAACCTTCGTTTAGATCTAATATATGTGCAGTATATTGAACATGGTATGACACCCATATTTGTTAGTCTATTAAAGGTTAATTGTTTATAACTTAATTACAATGAGTTAACCCACATACGTTCATTAACATTCGTTATTAGTGTTCAAACCAATATTTAGTATCGGCTCTGTTTGCTGTGGTTATTGGAGTGAACCTGCACAACCCCGCATGTCTCAAACGTGCGACACATTGTAAAAGTTTCTGAACATTACACCGATTCTGGAGTGTGTAATTGTTATCCTTATAGCGACATATTTTTTGACCAAGATCCTGTTGGATGGGCATAAACTTCTTTATAGTACAATAGAGTACCGTCTACTAAAAAGGTAGGTTTTTGGAGACATTTATTTTGACTAAAATAAATTTGACAGTTGCAAATAACTGATGTTACCTTCCGTTGCTAAACAAGAAATGATAGAACTTTCAGGGTTGTTCTGATTGTTTATCGACCTCAAACTTCTTGTATTTCTCAGTTAAATTTTCTTCTGAAATATAACCAATTTATATTTCCATACTGTATATACAGTATTTGATCTAAGGAGCAAGTGGCGACCAAATTAGTTTTGTAATCAGCCAGTCAGACTCTAAATTCCTAAATCGTATCTTGATCAAGACGCTCCTAAACTAAGTTGTACGCCTTCTGCTTTCTAATTCTTCAGAGATTAAAATTTATTTATTTTTGCAATACATACAACTACACGACATATACTAACAATACATACTCGAAGCCGGACACTTCGGCGCAGGGACATTTAGGCGGAGAGACACTTTGGTGCGGAGACAATTCGGCGCGGAGACACTTCGACGCAGGGATACTCGACAAAGGGACATTTAGGCCCGCAGACAGTCCGGCACAGGGACATTTCAGTTCGGTGGGTGGGCGCATCCGTGCGAAAATGTTCCGCCGCAAATATCAAATCAAAATTTCCTAATATACCACAAAAATGAAAGGCTTATTAGCAAAGGAGTTGTGTACATTGCAGTATAGATACATCAAGTAAAATGACTTAGTAATAAATAACAATAATAATAATAGATATTTATGGATCAACCATCTCAAATACAATAGAATATGCAATAAAATATAGAACAATAGATAACAATAAAAATACAATTAATAACGTGAAAATGACATACTATAATAATCATTGCTACAACCCATAACCTGCAAAGCAGGCCCCAGAAGCTATAAGCTTGTGCGGGAGGGAGGGGGCGATTATTATTATTACGTAGGCCCTATGTGCGGCTGCAGAAGACTTACAGATGAAACAGCGCAAATCCCACATTTGTGTCACAGCTAAGGAAAACTGCAGAAAACCTTAACCAGATCTGCCGGCACCGGGAATCGACCCCGGGCCGCCTGGGTGAAAGTCCGGCACGCTAGACATTACACTACCAAGGCTGTAAATAAAATTACTAAAATATAAATGTAAATAATAAATATAAAAACACAATGCACTATTCAAATAAAGAAATATGTAAATATCTAGTTTCTAGTTCTGACTTTACTCTTAAATATATTAAGCGATACCCCAAAAAAGTCAATTTGCTGGTTATAGTTATTAGCTAAATTTGCTATTCGGGCGTGTGAAGAACACAGTCCAAAAAACGGTTCTATGATATGGAATTTCAAAACGTGCCGAAGATCTCACAACCGTGTCTCTGATACGAAATGATAAACTGTTTAAAATTTCAGGACTATCAATTAGGGCATTTAATACTTTAAATAAAAAACATAAATCAAAGAAAGTGCGTCTTGTCTGTAGAGAAGGTAGACCCATATATAATAGAATATTGTTGTAATTACCACTTTCATACAAGATATTTTGTTTGAAACATAAATATTTAACAAATTTTTTTTGTACCGATTCAATTCGTAAAATATAGGAAGAAGTGTAAGGCCACCAAATCTGTAAGAAGTATTCTAATAATGGGCGTACTTGACATACATACCGAATGTGTAGTGTTCTAAAATTTTCAAAATCTTTACATTGGCGAATGATAAACCCTGCGATTTTGTTCGCTTTATTAATCAATTCATTAATATGAAGCTCAAAGTGAAGTTGTTGATCAATGATTACGCCCAAGTCTTTAATGTATGTCTGTTAATGTATGTCAAGTCTTTATCCGAGCAGGTAGTGTAATGTAGCTATCGACCACACGATGATCGTGTGGGTAAAGTATAGCCGGACGCGGTCAGAAGTTGGATGGGTGGCCCGTTCCATTTTGGATCTACCTGCTAGGCTGGGGTAGGATGGAAGATCAGCAAAGCTGAATCCTATCCCAATCTACAATTGAAATATGTATTTCAAATATGTAAATTAAAAAGTAGAATAAATAAAGATTTATATTATTATTAGTATTATGTTACATTTTCTAAAACTGTATTACACAGTATGTAAGGACAGTTGCCTGGTTTTGAAGTCTACGAGAAAACCTAATGCGTTTGCATTTTCCTATATTTAATTCTAAATAGTTGTGAAGGCACCATGAAGATAAGGAATCTAGGTCCTCTTGAAGCAGGTGGTCATTATCCGATAAGGTATTATATTTAAAGACTTTTAAGTCGTCGGCATAAAGAAGGAAAAAACTGTTTTCAATGGCATTCTTTATATCATTTATATAAAGCAAAAAAAGTATAGGCCCCTAATGCGATCCCTGAGGCACCCCAGAAGTTATATTTATCCAGTTAGAGTATGTATTATTTAATGCAGATATAATAATAATAATGCAGTATTAATAATAAGATACTAATTTAAACAAAAATATCTCAATACCATAGCGGCACATAGAAAATTGTAGAGAGTGAAGCACATGTTTGCTGAAATAAAATAGAATATCGGTATAAAGCACCTCGCAGGGCTTTGCAAATAAGACCTTTTTCCGTAAATAAAAGTAGTACTACGCCTTTATTTGGAGAAATTGTCTAGTATTATTGTCATAATTACATAAGCAATATCTGTTGGCATGCTGACACAGTATGATGAGAAAAAACTTTATATTTGCCAATCAACAGAAGCTTGTATGTACTGCCAGGAAGGTTTATCAATTATTGCATGAGTATTCTTTATTATTAGTGTACTTAGTGCTGTTCAATTAAGTGGTAAAAATTCTTTGGCATCTGAAAATAAATGTCGCCGAAGGACAGTGTCTCCTAAAGGGCCGGGCCTATTCATATCCAACGTAATGGATAATCCAGAACTGATGCAAGTGTAATTAAATCAACGTTAATTACAAACGCTGTTGCAAAAATGATTTGTATATTTTTTTGGGATTTTCTATAATACACATAACTTAAAAATTTCATAGTAACCCTTTAGAAAGTTTTAGTATGAGCATACTGTTTAAAATACATTAATTTATTTTACAATATTACAGTCCCACTTATAAACGGATACTGCGTACAGTCCAGTGCTTAGAAAAATTAGACAAATGGTCCAAAAAAACGTTTTTTTTTTAATATCTCCGTAACACTTACCCTAATTTACCACGCAAAAATATATCTTCGCGTCAAAATGTCCCTACGCCGGACTGTCCCGCGTCAAAGTGTCTTTCCGCCGAAACGGTCGCGCCGAAATGGCCGCGCCTTAACGGCCGCACCCAAATGTACTAAACCGATATATACTTGCTCAGAATAGCATATCAGCCTCGCATTTTTAATTCATTCATCTGCGATGGCATTTTTGATATAATATAGAGTTCTTTGCATCATATGAATTTCTTAACAATAATTTTCTTCCACTGCCCTTCATATTAGACACGTTTTAATAATCTACAGACTCGTCGGTCTTAGTACTGTCATTGCGCCGATGAAACAAGTATTGACATTTTATATAGCAATGTAGACAGCTTAACAAAGTTAGACAACTTCTCTCTTCCCCACCCTTTTTCCAAATTCTTGAATTTTTCGTTGGACAAATTCATTTATTCTCACCCAACAAATAATAAACGAAATGTTACTACAAAGAACCTGAGATGGAGGACCTGTGAATAAGCTTGCATCTATGGCCTCCCAGTTTCTTAATGCTTCAATAGACATGTGCTCAAACATATTTTGAACCATTGCATACTTTATATTTAAAATTCAACAGGATCAAATAAGAAATGGTTAGAACCTGATTCCAGATGCTAGCTACTATACAATTCATTTCAAAAGATTTGTCGGAAACATCTATCATGCAGTTACCGATATTGTTAAAGGAACTCTGAACTACTAGATATAAGGTTATTGATTCCGTGTAACCAGTCTATTCAATTTAAAGTCTGTCGTTAGTGTATAGGTCGTATACTGAGTAAGTTAATCAAAACCAATTAAATTACTCAGCATGATGATCTACATACTTAAGTCCTAGTGCCATCTGTCTTATACAATTCATTGTTTGTTTACGTATTACCAACATACCTTTCAGTTTTGTCAAGAAGTTTTCAGAAATAACTATTGATGCGATTTTGTATTTTAAACATTCAGAGATTTTATTTCTAGTTATTCGTGTTTTGACGTTCATAAAAACATTAGCATTGGCTTTAGCACAATTTATGCGTATCTTTTCTGACATAGAGTTCAGTTAATAAATACTTTAATGCATATAACATGTGTTTTATTTCAGAAAGAGTGAAAGCGTCACTCTCCGCAAAAGTTTAAAATACAAGGTTTCTCACTGAGACAAGGGTTTAAATTCCACAAGCATTTTAGATGGCATGGAGAGATGAAACACAATTAGAATATTAACTAGAAGTCCAGGTATAATTACATAAATTCGCTACCCACTATGTATAGTCTAATATTCAAGTCGTTCGTCATTTGAAAGCAGTCGCAATGCCAACGCCTTTAATCAACGCGAATGTATTGTAGTGGTCACATTCTAACTAAATTTACCATTTTCAGTCACCGTATACGATGGAGAACAACTGAACCTGACCCGCATCAGCCGAACGGAAATGGGGGCATATCTGTGCATAGCCACCAATGGTGTCCCTCCATCCGTCAGCAAACGCATTATTGTAGACGTCGAATGTAAGTAATCCTTTCTGAATTTCCATTCGTTAAATTACTTTTAGTTAGTGACATTGGAGTACCTACCGTAATGTTATCAGTATTTTACAAAGGGCATCTCAATCTACATTTCTATCTATTTTAGATTTTGAATTTGCCCTCGGTATACTTTGCGGATTATAATTTTGGTAACAGTAAATCATTTGTTTTAAAATGAATGGTTGAAGGCTTTCTAAGAAAGTTTTCTCCCGTTACGTACACATCAATCCGCAAATAACCCCTACATTTGGAGGCGTGCTGTATTTGTGAGATGGATAATATTTCAAAACATCACATAAATACATATAAGATACACTGAACAGCATTCTAATATTATTTTTGGATAAAAAATGAAAACTATATAAATTTTCCCTCAGGTTCAGTTTTTGTTACTTATTATTACTATTATTCCACTGAGTAAACTGACATTAACCTACACACTTTTGAAATTAAAATTTTGGTTTGCGAACATACGCTAATGGTAGTAAAGTTTATTAAATTGTAAATACCTTAAAAAAATGAAAACCAGCTACTGAAATGAGTACTGGGAAGAGTTTCTTGTTGTATTGAATTGCCTTGTGCAAGATAACAACACTAAATGTTCACATAAGTTTTCTTTTATCAGGGCCATGTATACTATACTGTTACCATATTTTAAACAACCCCATAGAGAAAAATGGAAAATGACATTTACTACGAACTACCTAAATTTTCTAAATTTACCTCTTCAGTAATCAAGAACAAAGCTTCAATAAGCCGTTCTAGGCTATCGAAAGACCATTTTGCGTTATGATGGTTATTGATCTTGTCAGGATATGCTTCAAAGGAAGAATATAAATAAATGGTTAATTTTTGAACAATGCATTGTTTGGCACCTAGAGATAATAAAAGATCATATAAATTTGTAATTAATGGTTATTGAATATTTTATATAAAACATGAAGAGCCAAATATTGCATGATCTCAGCTAAAACCGACATATTTTCAGCATCTTTACAGTGGGGTATTAAGAGGTTTCTAGAACCCACCTGAAGGGAAGTGTGTTATTGGTTGGATATATTCAGCACAATTGAAAATAATAATTCTGGACAAACTGACCGTTTCTGGCAGGCTTGAATGGTGCAGTTCCTCTGTCTATGACAAGGCTGTGTATTATTTTTGCCTTTTGTGAATTATAAAAATAGTCCAGTGGTTGAAACTACTACTTCCATATAGTAATCCATTATCATTACTCATTTATTTAACTATTTTTTTAAATCATAGTTTTTACTCATTACTTTTCCTTAAAGTAATGCATTATTATAACCCATTACTGAAAAATGTAATTCATTACTTTTACATAACAATTTTTTCTGAATTACATATAGTATATTACATTACTAGTGTGGAAAGTGAAACTTTTCGCACGCACGAGTGTGAATTGACGCACGAGGCGTAAGCCGAGTGCAGAAAAGTCACTTTTCAACGTGTAATGTACAATATTTTTCCTACAACCCCTTCAAACTTCAAATGTTTAAAAAATGTAGATTTTTTAAATTTTCAAGAATATAATTTTTGAAGATTTTAAAGCAAAATTTTTATGGTTAGGTTTAACAAAAAAAATCACACTTAAAGCTAATTTTCTTAAGCCATTTATTTTTAGGATATAAAGTTTAATTTTCTAAACAACTTAGTTTTACAATATGAATAATTATAACGAGATTTCTATCAAAACATTTCCAGAAAAATAAAATTAAGTTATCTTGATAACTTAATTTTATTTTTCTGGAGCTGAATAAAGTTAAATGTTTGTTGTTATGACAATGGTTAAAGTGAATGGGTGTTTGTTAACATTTTATTTAATAGATTCTTTTACTAAATATAAATTTCAATTTTAAAAAATCATATTTTCATAACATTTAAACATAGTATAAAATTAAACCTTGGGTTTAGCAGCAAAGTTAATTAAATGAATTACTATTACAATTTATAATATAATTTGAGAGGCACATAATTTATTTTTTCTTTATATTTAATAATATCTTCATAATTAACAAATATAACTTCAACTATTTTAATAACATAATGCCATGTGTGAAAGAGGTTGCCTAACTAAATTATTACTTTTATTTTTCTCCCATTTGGCATCGCTGATTTTAATCTTGGCAAACTTGCTTCAATAATTTTCGTGTATTATAGTGAGGTTATGTTAGGTGTAATCTATTAGATATTTCTTTTTGATAACTAAAATAACTAATTAAACAATAATTAAAGTTATATTTATAAGAAAAGAATAGATACATAATGGTTAAAATGCTTCTCAAAATTGGATTAAAGATTAATGTCATCATTTTAATGTAGTAAACAAAATTCATGGATTTCTAGGTATTGCTTAGCGTGACGTATTTTCATAACACACACGTGTGTTATGTTCCTAACATACGCGTGTTATATGACTCACTTTCTTAATGTCGGTAGCGTTTGCTATTGTTCACTTTCGTATGGGGTCGTAGGAAAAATTATTTATAAATTTTTTACAATTACGTATCTCTTCTACCGGCCATAGCTATTTAGGAGCTTTTTCCTATAATTATAAGAAGGGAACTAGGGTTGCTGAGTCCCGGCAGTTTCTTATTCGCGTGATTTGAGAAAGTCCCGATAGTCTGTAGTAATTTTACATAGGATACCATAGGAACTTTAAAAAACAAATATTAGTTTTGTTTATTGTTTCCAGCCTTACTTTGTGGAACTCCATGATCATGAAATAAATAAAGATTATTAAAAGTTTCACAGTTTTATTAAAATACAACCTGACAACATTGTTTCGACAGCTATGCTGTCATTATCAAAGGTAATATAATTATAAACAAACACGTCGTTAAGGTAGATACAAAAATAGGTAACTAGATAAAATAATAATAATAATCAGAATTAAATATCTAATACTTCCAGTAACGAGAATTACTGAGCTCAAGTTGTTCATTCATTAAAGATACCCTGAGTTTGTGTTTGTATATCTCAAAGGCTTCTAAAATGTCTAATTTGCGTTTGTTATTACAAAAATGTAAGAATTTAATATTATTTTGAGGAGTCATTGTGTGATTTTGTTCTAAAAGGTGTTTGGCGTAATTAGATTTTTCAGGATGTTTATTTTTGTAATGACGTACGTGTTCTTTATATCTTATGTCGAAATTTCGAAGTGTTTGTTCAATATATACCAAACTACAAAAAAAATATTAGTTTGTTAAAATCACTTTAACTAATCTTTAGTAATTTTCTTCCAAAAGTTCCTATTCCTATCTAATATGGGAATTCAATTGATTTTTCTGAAGTTTCAAAATAAACAAAGTTTTTAATACATTCATCCCTGTAAACCACTTATGCTACTTGCAAAATTGCATCCTGCGAATCTTTATAGGAAATGGCCGTCGGCCAAAATTCGCTAAACGATGGTTGCTAATGTGTAGATCAAAAGTGTTAACGGGCACAAACTCCAAAAAACTGTAGTTTCTGAACTACAGCAGTTTGAAGTTTGAAGACAAGTTTTGCTTTATTCAACTTCAAACGACTGTACTTCAAAAACTATAATTTTTTTGGATTTCGTGACAGTTAGCACTTTTGGTCTATACATTAGGGACTATCATTTATCAGCACTTCAAGAATTCCCAAACGACTGTAATTTGAAAACTAATTTTTTGGACTTTGCCCATTGGCACTTTTGATCTACATATCGAGAGCTACGTTTCAGCAAAGTTTCAGAGCAATCTGGTGCAAGCCATTTCCATAAGGATTCTGCGGAGTCTTTTATTATTTCCAATTTATTGAGTTATCATTGAGTAGTTATTTTCTATAAACCTAGACTTAATTATTATTTTCAACTGTCGCATACATTCCCGTTCCAGAATTTGAATAATTGCATAATGGATATTTTATAACAAAAAAATTAGAAGCTGTAGGAAATGCATTTAAATTTGACCTTTACCAACAACCTTAAATCAAACAATTATAATTAAACAGACTGTCTGGGCTTATTTTTCCAGGGGTTCGATAAGTCAAATATTATGTAATTTCCGGGACTTATGCCCCGGCAATAAATAGCAATGAATAGGTCAAAATGCCAAATTTGCGACCCATTGATTTTAGTAAAATATAAAATATACTACGTGTTACGTTTAAAAAATCCCGTATATTCGAATTCGAAAACCAAAAGTCGGACATTTTGACTTTATCTGTTAGTAAATGTGAAATTGTATCTAATATCCCTATACCAAATTTTACGTGAATCGGTACGTAAATGACGGAGATATCACCTTGACCCTAGTCCCATTGTCACCTGGCATATCTTTAGGCTTTCTATACTAAAGTATGTTTATAAAACACTTAACTGGAACAAAGAAATAGTCCAACGACCAGTGGTGACTTACGTTGGAGGATTCAAATCAACTTAGAAACAGATTTGACCTAAGACTGGAGCTTTGACCTGTATCAAAGGCCAAGTCCAGACTTCGCTTCTTAGCATGTACATATATTGATAGCGATACTAAAAATAATCGATCACGAAGGATCGAGTTCTGGAATCAGATTTGACCAGCAATTTGACCATTGATACAGACCAAAGGCTAAGTCCAAGTTCTGTCCTTAAGAATGTACATTTATATTTGACCATTTTTTGACAAAAATGTCTGGAATTTTGAAAAAATAAAGTGATAACTCTAAGTGGAGGCTCCAAAGTGAAAAGCTATCCCAGGTCTCAAATACTTTTAGCCCGCCACTGTCCTTTCGATATTGATCTGGAAATTGAACTCAAAAGTTTGTCATCTCATTTATAAATAAAGTGCATTATGGTTCTCAGCTGATCGAATTTGATCTTCGATAGATCCTCACCAGTAGCGATGGCAAAAATTGTTCATTTATCGATATCATATATCAATCGATATATTGAATCAAATATTTCGAAACCATATAAATATATATCGATATAGACTTTTCTATTGATATTTCGACATATATCAGATTAATAGAAAATCGTTTAAATATTTATTTTCATCAAATGGTTTGGATGTTACTTGTGAAAGCTATAAAAGTATGTAAAATTATTTTTTATTAAAATTACAAGTTATTTTCATTGCATAAGAAACAGTTCGTTTATAATAAACAATGGTAATTTTACTACTGGTATTTATTTGTTTTAGTTTTCAGTTTAGTTGAAATTGTTACAGCAAAAGCTACGCTTGCTCAGAAATAACGTGATACGTAAAGTATCCGACTTTAAAGGTTTTATAATGCAAAAATTAATGCATGTTTGGATTAAAATATTATTTATTGTTATTTAATCAACAAATGTGGCGTTTCTTCAGAATTCGTCACTTAGACAGGTATTGCCATAACATTACCCTTCCACCTACTTCTCTTCCATAAAGATGTTTATCATTGGAAATGATTCCTAGAAAATGACCCGTTAGAACTGTACTTGAGATACCGATGAGCATTTACATTAGAAGAAGCTTCGAATTAGTGCAGTTGAAGTCGCGGTAGGCCATATATTATGCAGAATGCTCTACACGTGTTTCGGTTTGTTAATTTTTTTTCAATAGCTTTTCAATTCAATAACCAGTTGCCTTTCAGGAAGGCAACTTGGGCAACAAAAACAACTGGTTGCCTTTTACAAAGCTATTGAGAAAGGTCTAACAAACCGAAACAAGTGGAGAGCTTCTGCAATAATATATGGCACCATTAAGAAACTACGATTATTGTCGCAGATACTTTTGACAATAGCATCTTTCTTCAAAAAATAATGACATTCTGGTCTTTGGCATCAAATATTTCGTGACTCTTATGAAGGTTTTCTTCTTCAACTAATAGAAGAATGTAACACAACATCTATCGAAAACTCTAAATCAAAGCTCGGGCCGATTCTCTTTATACCAGTGATACTCAACCTGTTGGGCGCGCCCCTTAAGGAGGCGCTAGATTACAAAAGGGGGGGCGCGAAGACATGGAAAAAAGACAAAGAAATTGTCACCAAAATAAGAAATGATACATTCTATTAATACGCAAATAGTAAATAATAACACAAAAGTTAACTTCTCTCGAAAACGGAAGAAATACGGTGGGGGCGACGGTGTTGCCAAATGTGGTGTACTTTCACTATTCGTTCAAAATTTTAGTGTTGTTGCCGAATATCAGTAACAAAAGAAAAATAGATGTAGAAAAAAATATATTAAGACTCCAAAAAATCAATGGAAGGGAGGCGCGCTTAAAATTAATATGAGAATTTGGGTCTCAAGTATTAAAAGGTTGAGAAGCGCTGCTTTATACAGTAAAGATATTTAAGATGGTTAATTAACCATCAAAGTTATTTATTCTGAGACGATAAAAGTTATTTTACTCGTTAGTTATTTTGGCCGGTGAGTGGGTGTAATGAGTGGTGGAAAATTTGTTTTTCGTATTGCCTTTCTGAAATATTTTTTTGGTGTCTATATGATTGTATAATTTAACGAAAGTAATTTTAAAAAGTTATTAATATGAATGTATTCACAGAAGAATATTTCCAGTACTAATCTCTTTTAATATTAACAGTAAATAAAGGAAAAAGCATAAAAGGAATAATAAAAATTTAATACAGGTTGCTTAGTTTTAAACTGCGGGATATACATATTACATTATCAAATGTAGCCGTTGAAAACCCACAAAAGCCATAAAAATGCCCAAAATTACAGTATCCTCTAAATTAATTAACAAACTTTATCTTAAAAACACACACAAAAAGGGTTCTCATCCTGTAAAATATTTACAAATACATCAATTATTACCTTGTTTGTCCTATCAGGAATAGTTCATTCCTTCTTTAAAAGAAAGGCATAGGAAATGAAACATACAACATACCAACACCGAAAAAATTTAGAACCCTAGAGACTTGCAAAGGTTTCTTACGCTGCTTGAGGGAGTTGAAGAACATGCTAACACCGAATACACACTGAACCTATGAATCTGTTGAATAAAAGCTGACATATGGATTTTGTACATTTTACCGATTTTGACCTATTTTTGTGTATACGTCACTTAGCTCCAGATTTGAAATTCCTTAAACTTAATTAATTATAACATATCCGTTGTAAATTTTGCTGTGCTTTGCGTTATTCACCTGTTAAATTACTGTTATCGTGATTATCCTGCTAAATTGACTTATTGGTTTGATAGTATACTAGTAACTTAGTTATAACATCAAAACAACGTCAAGCACTAATATGCAAGCACTAATTTAGATGAACTAATATGCGTTGAGAATAATCTTTGTGTTAATAATTTCATTATAACAATTATCTTAAGAATGCTCCGAGTACACGTGTATAAACCCACTGTATGGAAATGTGTTTTGTAAAGCTACACATTTATATAACTATAATGTAGATGTTGGCTTTTTAACTGACAGGCCGTGTTCGTCAACAAATCTTTTCGGCGGGCCACCGTGCCGCGATAAGAAAGTTCAGAATTCTAGCGTCAAATTAAAACAATCAATTCTCTTTTGACTCTCTGTGAAAATGGGTCGTTTTAAAATTTCTTCATCGGCCTGCTTGAGTGCTGCGGAGGTGATTAATAGAAATCACTTGGCGTGCGGCAGAAAACCACTCGGCAGGCCTCATGAGATTTGAGAGCCTCCATGTCTTTATTGTTCCAGTGTTTCAGGGTGAACGGACAAGCAGTCGCTCGAGGTGTCGGACTTCATTAGTATCCGAGACTAGCCCAGAACAGAGTTTTGGGCAGTCGTTAGAGGTGTCGAGGAGCACTACTATCCGAGACTAGCTTGTGGGCAGACCACAAGCTAGTGGAGTTCTCCCTTAGAACTGGTTGTTGTCTCCCAATAATGACTCTAAAACATTGCGGAGGAAGCTAGTCTAACTCTGCTAACAAGAGGGTCCGGTGTGGATGGATTGATTCTTACCTGACATCAGGGTCTAATATGGAGCTAGTTTCCCGCTGTCTGACCTGCACGAATGGAGGAGAATTAAGTGAAGTTTATTTCGGTCAGGGAATGCGCTCGCTGACCTATGGGAAACTGCATGCCAGCGGGTAGCGTCTCGGAGATGGCAGTCTGAGGGTCCGGCTTTGGCTGTGCAGTTCCAGTCGTCGGATTCCCATAAATTGTCTAGAGACCTGCGCTTAATGAACGTTAATGCGAAGAAACATAGCCTCTCACGTTCAAGACGGGATGCTACTGCAATGGGCCCTTTGAAGTGCCTCGAAACGAAGCTCTTTCAGGGGCACAGCAGGCCTACAACTGGGAGATCGGAATTAGCCTCACCATTTAAAATCCAAGTCCCTCCACATCTGAGGTTGGATTCTATCAGGCAGTAACCCGGGGTGAAAGAACTTATGAAGGCATGAAAGAGAGCTGGATGGTTTGGATGTACCTAACCTGGGTTGGGGGAATTGTCCTAATGCTGGATGAGGAACTTGGCGTATGGAGGGTTCCGGCGGGTGAGCACGTACATCCCCTATAATCGCTCCGGTACTAGCCTGGAGAGCTAGTAGAAGGTGGATAGGCAATCTCGCTCCTACCAGTTACTTACTTGGAGCATTTTGCATGCGCGCTGATTGGGCGTACCTCAATCACTTCCTCTTGGAAGTAACGTGGGGGTAAGTAATACAGGTATCTCACGTATAGCAATGTTTGGATTCTATTCCAGTCTTTTTCATATGAAACGTTGGGATGGGTGTGTAAAATTCTGAACTATGGGGCTTGCTCGTATTTTTATATTATTTTTTCTTTCCGCTATAGCAGTTTTCACTTGAGATTAACTTCTGTTTAATTTTACTGAAATCATGAGAATGTTGAAAGCTGTATTTTTTGAACTTGGTACAGATTTCTCCAATGTGGGTGATATAATTATAATTTTATCTAATTAATGCATCAAACAGGAAACAGCATATTGCCTAAACCTACTAATTCGATATTCGGATTCTTAGCACTTTGAAATTAATTACAACTGTAGTTTGACATGGGATTACTAACATGTTAAACGAAATCTGTTTTCGCTGTAAGATTTTGAACCAATTTTGTTACTTGGCGCTCGGTGTATGAATGCAGTATTATAAACAAGAGGATAATAATTACAACCACTAGCATCTGTATAAAACATGAAGGGTGCTGTGCGCAAGATAATATATCAAGGGTTTTTAATTGAATGACTACCGGATGAAATATTAGCACTTGATTTATTTACTCAGTGTAAATAATTAACATCATTAATTAAATAAGTTTATAGCGTGTTAAAGGAGTGGACGCACAATTCGAGAGAGCGGCTCGACAAACGAATTTATGCGGAACAAACAAAATATGTTATCACAACGTTCCGTAGCAGAATTAATCATTCTCTTACTTGGTTTGTTTCTTACTCCTACCACCAGTTATAAATACCTTCCTAGAAAATTTCTTCCTTAAAATTCTTCAGATCTTCTTGCATAACTCTAAAAAGAGGGTTAACTGTTTTATGGGGTAAAAGTATTCCAAAGTTTTTCTGTTTTCAAGCTTTTGGTTTGTTAAGAGCGATCAAAGCGCACACTGTTTTGTAAATATTTGATAATAATCAATGCATTAGTTGGGGGATAAATTTCAACTACTTTTAAATTGTTAAACGTACACGAGCTATCGTTGAAATAGATATATAAATTAAGGAAAAAGGCTGTTTAATAAACTCATGCTATTTCATTGAAACAAGTTGACGTCAGTTCTCAATCACAAAATAATAAAAGATACAATAATATACCATCCTACAAGAAATGTTCTTATTTTTAAAAATACGATTCTGATATAATTATGTAAACTGAATCACCCGGTATAGTTATGCTTATGAGTAAACCCAGTTGCGCATCCAGGATTTTGGCTTTGATATCCACCAGTATATTTTTCACTGCCTTTGCTTGCCTGAAATCTGACAATCAGCAATCCTTCTTTGCTCCAGTAAAGAGAACAGTTTAAGACTCCAATTCTTGCGCCAATTATGAGTATTTTTAGGTGCCTATTACGCTTTGTTTCTAAATTTGAAATACTTCTTGATAGTTAATTATAATCTAATACCGTGGGCTAGATAACACTCAATTTTCAATTTTAGTGTTAGTTTTTGTCATAGTTATATAGTATTACCATGGAACGGGGGGAGGAGAGTTGCAGCCCCATGGGGTGCCCATGATTACACCTATTATTATGGGAGCTGCGAACGGACAACTAGCGACTGTATATCGTTATAATCTAGGTAATTATACAGGGTGTATAATCCTACAATTATACAAGTTGTTGATTTCCTCATCTTGATGCTATTGTTTACGTCTGTTGTCAAGTAGCCCTGGTAGTGTAGCGGTTAGCGTGCTAGTCTCTTACTCAAGCGGCCCGAAATCGACTTCCGGTGCCGGATAATCTAGTGAAGGCTATATTCAAACATTCCGGAACCACCTGCTGGGGTGCAGCGGTAAGGGGACAACGATACGGGAACCTCTCGAATTAGGGCCCCTACCACACATTATTTTTGGAAAGGGATAGATTTAGAGAAACTTAGATTTTTCAGGCAGTGATACCAGAAACAGCGTTCGTAAATGAATTAATATTAATTGTATATTAATTAGCATTAATCGATTAATAAGTTAATGTACTGCAATTAGTAATTGTGGAAAGTCATCAAAAAGTAATTAATAATAAAAAAGAAACAAACAAAAAAGTATCATAAATGACATTCGTGAAAGAAGCAAACGACGCTAACAGACAGCATGGTCGTGTGGTAAGCAAGCGGGATTTCTGATTACAAAACTCGGTTTCTAATCCCGGTTCCGGTAATTTTTTTTAATAACATATTTAATATATTTCTTAAATAAACAATTTTTTTATATATAATTTTTATAAAAACAAATAACTTACAATTAAATATGAATATGGTAATGTATAATCAATTAGTTTTATTTTTAATTAATATAAATATTATACATGTGTAGTTTAAACAATGATTATAAAATTAAGGGACAACTTTATGTAACTATTATTTTTTATAAATACCTATTATATTTATAAAAAAATACTCCAGTAGTTTTTTTTAAATAAAATATTTAATATATTTTATAAACAATTTTTTTTAAATTATAATACTATAAAAAAGAATAATTACATAAAATTAACCCTTAATTTTATAGTATTGTTTAAACTACTTATGCATAATATTTATGTCAATTAAAAATAAAATCTAATTTATTATAAATTACCACATTAGTATTTAGTTGTAATTTATTTCTTTTTATAAATATTATATATAAACAATTTTTTATTTATGAAATATATTTAAATATTAAAAAATTACCCAAACCTGGAATAGAACACAGATTCGCAGTCGGGAATCCAGCGCGGCTACCACTCGGCCATGCTGTCTATTGATGTCGTTTGCTTCTTTTTGAATGTCAGTTATCATCATTTTTGTGTGTTTCTTTGTTATCATTATTTACTTTTTTGATGATTTCTTTTAATTACTTATTACAGTACATTCACTTATTAATTTATTAATGTTAATTAATTAATATTATTTCAGTTATGCATGTAAAACATGATTTGAAATCTAAAATTTTGCGCGTTGACAAAGAGGGGAAATCAGTAGTCATGGCGAGGACGCCACCGTTCAATCATTAATTTATTTTTGCGACTTTATTTATAAAATAGAAATGGCTTGTAGGATTATCCTCAAGTTTTGCACCGTGCTTAGTAAGTATATTTAGAATGACGCTACAAATTAACTTGTCTGGAAAATCTGCCAATTCAGATTTTAGAAAATCCGCAATGCCGAGTAGCGGCTTTTAAATTACTTCGACAATATGATTTACACTAACTAACAAAACTCGATGTAGCGCAATTCTGTAAATAACAATAGTTCGAAAAAACTTTGTTTTTTATAACTATCTCTTGAATTTATATTAGAGGTAAACTCGTGTATATCTGGAAAATTATCGCTTCGCGAGCATTCGAGGGATCGCCGAAAGTTTTCTGCGGTTTTCTTTAACTGTGACACACATGTGGGCTTTGTGCTATAACATCTGTAGTCGGCTGCAGCCGCACTATGGATCTGCATAATAATAATAAGCCCCTCCCTCTTCCGCACAAGCTTCATAGCTTCTGCGGCCTGGTTTCCAGGTTATGGGTATTGGTCGTTAATATTATTATTATTCTTCTATTGTACTATTACTTGCGCGTTTAAACATGCTAGAATGCTTAATGATGGGATGTCGCATATAAATGTCGTTTTTTAGTCTCCAGTCATGTCTAGATCATTTTTTGTGGTTTTGTTTCATTGATTTTTTAAACTCTTTCGTGTTTCTTTTTACTTCTTCATTGGTTCTTTTAACTACCTCTTAATTTTTCTTTGTCTCCTTTTACTAGAACATATTTTTGAGAAGTTATTTAATCATATTTAGACATTGTCATTTCTTGACTTATCTTTCTCAGCTGCTGCTTGTTATGCTGCTGATTTACAGCTTTTGTTGAAATATTCTTTAATATACGCAACTGATGAACCTGGATTTTTGCTTGATGTTTATAGAATTTCTAAAGTTTTAATCAATATGCCCTTGTTGTATACAAACATGCTACACTTGGTAGAAGTAAGTTAAGGTAAGGTGACGTTTGACGTCATCTCTAATTTCCGCCCATCGAAAACTGCGATAGCTTCTTATCATAATATACGAGGGAGACACTGAAAATTCTTAGATAATCAAACAAGGGTTAGTTTTAAAAAAATTTAAATGATTTTGTTTTTCAAAATATTTTTGCATTCGATGAAACCAGTCCTTAAAGTAATGACGCCTCTTCCTGAGGCACTTCAGAATCCAGGTTTTTGTAATATTCCACTGCTTCATCTGATGACGAAAAAGTGATTCGTGCATTTTATCTTTAATTTTAGGAAACAAAAAGAAATCGCTGCTAGGTCAGGGCTGTACGGTGGAGGGTCCATGGTGCTGACTTTTAGGGCAGCCAAATACTCAGTTGTTGCTTTTGCTTTATGCGACGATGCGTTGTCATGATGTAAGATTATTTTTCCTTTGGGGCGTTTTCACGAACTTTTTCAAAAATTTGTGGTAAACAGACATTTGTGTACCAATCGGCAGTAATGGTTCGTCTATCTTCTAATGCTATAGTAGCAATATGACCCGTTTTAGAAATAAAACTGGCAATCATCTTCTTACCAGCGCTGCGAATTCTTCGAACTTTTGTAGGCTTAGGTTCGGTTCGAAAGACCCATTGAGCCGATTGACTTTTCTTTTGAGGATCATAACAATAAATCCAAGATTCGTCATCGGTGACGATATTCCAAACCAAGTTTGAAGTGCCGCCTTGGAATTTTTCCAGTTTTTCTGAACCATTCAATGCGTTGTTCTTTTTGATCGGGAGTCAGTTTATGTGGGATCCATCGACAACAAAGTTTTCTCACTTCTAACTGTTGATGTAAAATGTCTTGTATTTGACTCATACCAATGCCCAATGTTGCCCGAATAAATTCATAAGATGTCCGTCGATCTTCCTCAAGTATTGCTCGAACAGCGGCAATACTTTCATCAGTAACAGCAGTTCTTGGGCGTCCTTCACGAAATTTATCACTAAGAAAAAAACCGGTCTCTTTTCGCTGTACCAATTATAAATTGTTGCCTTAGACGGGGCTTCTTCGCCAAATGCACTTCTAAGCCGATCTTCACATTGTTTAGGCGTTAATGACGATTTAAAATCGTAAAAAATCATAGTCCGGAAATGTTCTCTAGTAAAATTCATGTTTGGGTGAACACACAATCTTTAAATTATGATAATTAAAAAACTATCAGAGCAAATCGAACAAACTAAACGGCAATCAACTCGCAAAACATTAAAAAGTAGCTGTCGACTAAAAACAAATTTCATTCGTTTTTAGAAACATGGCATTCTTGATATTATCAGTGTTTCCCTCGTAATAATACTAAATGTGTTAAACAGAAAAGAGGGATGAAGTTCTATGCTACTTAAAGGAGTAGTTTTGCTCTTCCACTTAACCCCTTTGTATTCATAAAGTATCACACATATACAAAGTAAGGCTGGAAACAAAAATATGATTACGATAGATAGCGATTTAATTTCATTAAGGTCATTAAGAGGAAATGATGTATGAGAAAGATTTTTTATACATGCTCGTTTTATGAGAAGGGATACTTGAAAGGCCTTTGAATCTTAAGTTTAAATGATGTATGCCTGATGTAAAACTAATTTTGTTAGTTAAGATCACGAACTATTGTTTATTAATAATGATTTATGAATGAATGTTACTCCGTCCAGGTAATGTCTATTTGTCATATTGTTGGTGCCAACCTGTCCGAGATTCAATGCACTGTTTTTGGAACGTAAATTAATTGAAGGCATACATTTTCTAATATTCACTGCATTTTATGTAAGTAAAATCACAGTGGTTAAAATCAAAAAGAATATTTTTAAATGAGCCTGTCTAGCAATTCTCGATTTTGATACATGTTTCGAAAGTTGTAAAAGGCTTCTTTGATAACATTATTGATGCGAGAATTACATCTCAAGTTTATATCGATTGTTAAGCCTATAGGCTTTATACCTTTTCGTGAATCTTCACTTATACTCTTGCATTTCCACGTTCATTTTGTTTATTACTGAATCATACACGTATGAACTGCAGGGTTTAATTGAAGACAATTATTTGTAGATGTAAGTGAGATTAAATCTAGATCATTATTAATGTTATGATGATATCCTTGCGCATGACATGATGTCGATGAAAATGATAGATATAGGTGTGCATCGTCACCGTAGAAATTGAATTCACATCCTGAAGTTGCTCACGGAAGTTGGATGTGTAAATTGTAAATAGCGTTGGGCTTAATAAACCTTGAGGTGTTCCTGAATGTAGAATTAAAAATTCGGATTCAGAAATAAAAATTATATGTATTGTTATGATACAAAAAAGGTGGTGTGTGTGTGTGTGTGTGTTCGTTTAATCATTTTAGATTATATAAAAAATTAATTAATAAGCATCGCATTTGTGCGACAATAAAATTTTATCGTGACAAGTGCTGTACTAGTATACACTTTACAACACTTGATCATAGATTTATTTAAATTAAAGACCACTATCACTTATGTTTAATGGTAGCAAGGCAAACTGAAAAGTTATACAAAAACAAACACCACTTACCTTTGTAATGAAAAGAAAATTTGCACCTGCTATTATTTCAAAATCCAAAGGCAAGATCAGGAAAATTGCATGAGAGAATTTCAGGCGGGTCGCTCTTTGACAAAATAATAAAATATTGTTCAACCTATTCCTGTAAAATTCTGTTAATGGACACAAAACAAAAAAATACACAAATAAATTTCTTTTTGAACATTTAAAAATATTATTTTATTAATAAACACATAAAAAGAATGAAAACTGAAAGTTTATGAAAGAGAAACGAAAACAAAAAAAAATTCTTACTATCTAAATTGGATTCAATTAACAAACTTGGAATAATTTAAATTAATTATTGGTGTCAAATGGATTTACCAAAATAAGAATTAAGAGACAGTCTAATTCTCTTTTCCTGATTAATTTTTATTTTATTAATCCCACGATCTTAAATTATAATTATAAGAAAGAAACGAAACAAAAATAAAGTTAAAGTTTGAAAATAAATTTTTAAATTCAAAAATTTTGGCGCCACTCGAAAAGATTATTTGGCACTTTTCTGTAATAGTCAGTAAAGTTACCTGCTTATTTGTTGTGATGGTGAACACACATTTTTAAAGTGATCTTCTCAGTGAAAAATTATATTGTAAATAATTACCATTATTAAATATTGGACATGTTTTCTCCAAGACATGAGTACATCAAATTAATTGTCTATTTTCCATAAGTTTTCATTACATCCAGTTTTTAAATTCCTTCCATGCAGAACGATACAAATCTTAAGCTTTAAAAGGCTAAACCTTCTCTATTTAGAGCTGTCCACTTGAAAATTCTATTGCTAAAGGTGCTCTAGAACCTAATTAACAATATTGCAGCAATACATTTTGGCTGCAAATTCATAGATTAATGAAAATTATACATTTATCATAAATTTGATGAATCCTTAAACCAGCAAGGGATTTATTTATTTATTTATTTATTTATATCAAGAAACAAACAGGTTAATAAAAACCTCAGTACATGTTTCTTACATATACTAAAAATTAAAACAATTCGCCAATAAGTAAAACAGACATTTCAAAATAAACACATAAAATAAAACACTTTTAATGAGATTACCAAAGTTGAATGAATAATATTTTAAACATATTATTATAAAAATATACATAAAAATAAAAATGTACTTAGTTCTATTTCTATTAAGAAAAATTTAAATTGAAAATATTATCTGGTATATACTAAGTTTCATGGTTATAACAGATTAAGTTGTTTTAATTCATTACGTATAATGATGCTATTTACCCCAAAGATGCCAAACTTTAACAGGTGGTGAAAGTCATTAAAAGCTCTAGAAAGAGAATAAATTGGCGAGTGCAATCTCATATTAGTTTTAAAAATTGATATATACAAAGTACATTTGAACCTCAGACCATGACACGGAATATTAAACTTAAATTTAGATAATATTTCAGGCCAGTCAATGCAATTAGTAAAAATTTTATTTAAAAATAATAATTTAAAAGATAACCTCCGATTTTCTAGTTTGGGTAAATGGAATAAATGTCTTATAGGATTATAAGATTCATACTCAGGATTACGTCCAAATCTCTTAAAATATAAAAATTTTAAAAACTTATTTTGGACTCTTTCAATCTTATGAACATTAGATTGTGTAGAAGGATTCCAAATTAGTGAAGCATATTCTAGTTTTGTCCGGACAAGAGACTTATAAAGGAGAAGTAGTGACTGCGTATTATTAAAACCTTGGCAATTTCTTATAAAAAAACCAAGATTGCGAAGACTTTCATTCACTATTTTTTCACATGATAATTAAAAGAGAGTACGCTATCAAAGTGTACCCCAAGGTCTCTAATAATAGCCACTTTGTTAAGAACAATGTTATCTATGTTATATGTTGTTATTAAGACCTGATTTTTTAATGAATACGTCATCGCGGAACATTTAAAGACATTGAACGACAATTTATTGTTTTTAGACCAACGAAGCAATTCATCAATATCTTTTTGCAGTAAGTTAGCATCATCAATAGTTTTAATGTTTCTGAAAATTTTCAGATCATCTATATATAACAAACATTTAGAATTCTTAACGTAGTTAGGCAGATCATTAATAAAAAGCACAAAAAGCAATGGACCTAGATTTGACCCTTGAGGTACACCAGACATTGCAAGATATGATGCTGATTTAGAGCCTGAATAATGTACATATTGTTTTCTGCTGTTTAGATAAGACGCAAACCAGTTAATAAGAAACTCAGAAAATCCATAAACAGATGACAATTTCTTTAATAAGATTAAGTGATCAACTTTATCGAAGACTTTTGATAAGTCCGTATAAATAACATCCATTTGACCTCCATCATCTAAAGTTTTACAAATTTCTTCACAAAAACACATTAGATTGGTATCAGTAGAACGACGTTTAACAAAACCATGCTGTTCATTACAAATAAAACTTTTTATATGCATATAGACTTTGTTGTATACTACAGACTCAAATATTTTTGCAGGTACTGAATAGTATTGAAATGGGCCGATACTTGGATACATTGTTACGATTTCCAGATTTAAAAATAGGCACAACCTTAGTTTATTTCCATTTGCTTGGAAATGTGGAAGTCTTAAGTGATATGTTGAATATTGTCAGCCAAGGTCTAGCTAAATACTCACAGCATCCCTTAAAAATATAACTAGGTATACCATCAACTCCCACACATTTACTAGATTTCAATTTGTTTATTGCATTTACTACATTAGACAATTCGAGTGATTGAATGTTTAAAACATCAGAAGTTACACAATTATAATCATAGGAAATAGCAGTGGAAGAAGATGGATTGTATACAGATGAGAAGTAATCTGCAAATGCTTGTGCTGCTCCATTTCTGGTGACTAACTGTCCATCCAATTCAAAATTTACATCTGCCCCGCGGTTCTTTCGTTTTGTATTTATATAATTCCAAAAAGTGTTTACGTCCCCATTACTAATATTATGTTCAATAGTCTGTAAATAGTTTTTGTGTGCAATATTAATATTCCGTTTGATTAGAGCACGTAATCTTTTAAATTCAATAGAGTTAAACTGTGATCGGTTTCTATTCTTGTGATAATATTGTTTTAACTTTATGTCTCCGATTATTTTAGGTGTGAACCAAGAAGGATATTTACTAGCTTTAGGTTTACTTTTGGGAACACAAACTTCTAAAATGTAAGTAATTGAAAATTAGCTCTTCTGAAATTGTATGTTAATGTATTAGAAGTTATGGAATTATTAGTTTTACTTACAGTCTTGACAGTCAACAACAAAGCTGGATGATGATTATCAAGCGGAACAAGCGTTAGATGTTCTCGTGAAACCGTTACATTGAAATTAGCAAATACAAGATGTAATGTTTTATTGTTAATATTAACAATATTATTAGGAGAAGAAAGGTTAAAGAAATTTATAAACTCTGCCATCGTTTTTGCATTAGAACTGCCGTTAGAAAAATCAAAATTTGAACCTTTAACTTCAGGAAGATTGAAATCACCCGCAATAAGAATATTACCAGTGTAAAGAATTTCAGCAAAAGCATCAATACTTTTCACATATTGTACATAACGATTTAAGGTAGACTGAGGTTCAATGTAGAATGCATTCAAAAAAAATAAATTACCGCAGATGTTAACTTTAACCCAAATTGATTGTAATTCATTAGAACAAAAAATTAAAGAAGATTTAAAAGATTTTTTTATTGCAATAAGAACACCACCTAGTTTTGATTTACCGGATATAATTTTATCTCTATCAGCTCTATATATAACATACCGATCGTCAACTATTTCTTCTGAAAGCAAATCATCACTTAAACAGTTTCCGTAAGGATAATAGCATCATATGGTGGCCAGGTATTTGTGATAAAATCAACTAAAGATCTAAACGATGTCCATTAAAAATGAAGAATTCCATATATTATACCAGAATGTTAGAGGCTTACGTACCAAAACACACAACATTTATACCAGTTTGCTTGCCGAAAACTATGATGCTATTTGCCTAACCGAAACATGGGCAAACGACGCGCTTTTAGATTCTGAAATTATGGATGAACGCTATACTGTGTATCGAGCTGATCGCAACTTTCAATTAACTGGGAAAAGCAGAGGTGGCGGTGCATTAGTGGCTATCAAAAATAAATATCATAGTGAGGTGTTTCAAGCGTTTTTTGAAGGATTGTGGATAAAAACTAAAATAAATAATGTGATATTAAATATATGTACACTTTATATACCACCAAATGCACCCATAATTCAATACACAGAGTTCTTTGAATTCTGCTTTACCCACTACGACATATTCCACTATAATACTATTATACTAGGTGATTTTAATCTACCAAACTTTATCAATGTTAACTCACATGGCGAGATTGAACAAGAGTTGAGCAACTTTTGAAACTTTCATAATTTAAGACAAATTAACCAGACACTAAACAGTATTGGTCGTTTGCTTGATCTCTTAATTGTGAACTGTAACGCTCAGTGTTATCGCTGCCCACTACCTATTATTCAAGAAGATTTGCATCATCCTTCCCTTATTTGCACATTTCACTATAATAAACAAAATATGAATGCCACAACAACATATTCTTTTTCTAATGAGCGTAGATATAATTTTAAGAGAGCAAATTTCTTGGAATTGTATCGTAAGTTATCTGTAGTAGACTGGCAACCGCTATATCAATGTGATGATGTAGATCAGGCAGTTGATTTATTTTACGGTTTAGTCTACATTGTCTTCGACGATACAGTACCGCTATGTGGAACTGTTAATTTTAGATATCCTCCTTGGTTCTCACGGGAAATTATCTGTCACATCAAACGCAAGGGTCGAATCCATCGAAAGATAAAGCATAATACTGACTTTAGAATAATTCAAAACTTGACGTATGAATTTAATTACTTAAGAGCAAAAATCAAACAATCTATTATTGCATCCTACGAGAAATATATACTTGACACTGAGAATGCGATTATTAAAGAACCAAAACAATTTTGGTCTTACATAAAACGTAAAAAATCAACTATTTCTAACTCGGATACAATGATTTATAAAAATCGCAATTTAGAGAACAGTACTGATATTGCCGTTGCTTTTGCTACCTACTTTAAATCTGTTTATGCGGAAACACCTGCAAATTTCACTATTCCACGAAACAAAACCTTTAACATAAGTGTATTTAATATTTTGCAGATTGAGGAGAGTGAAATTACTGCAGTCTTGAAAAAGATGTCAGGTAAAAAAGCAGTTGGACATGATCATATACCTATGTACGTCCTCAAGGGTTGTTCGGATATTTTTGTAAAGCCACTTAAATATATGTATAACTTATCAATGCAAAAGTCCGTTTATCCAAGAATTTGGAAAAAATCCAAAGTATGCCCAATATATAAAACAGGTGCAAAAACTGACATAACTAATTATCGGCCTATAGCAATTTTGTGTTCAGTCGCCAAAGTATTTGAATCATTACTATCTGTAAGAATCTTTAGTCATATTAAACCATTTTTAACACCTTTTCAACACGGGTTTATTCCAGGACGATCTACACATTCAAACTTAATTAATTTTGTTGCAACTGTAATGGATGGCTTTGCCGGTAATTGCCAAGTCGAGACCATTTATACCGACTTCGCAAAAGCATTCGATAAAGTAAATTATGACATCTTGTTACAAAAAATGAATGTTCTGGGATTCTCCAATAATGCATTGCAATTTTTTATTTCATATTTATCATCTAGGCGTCAGTATGTGGTTTACAAAAATTCCGAATCTCCCGAATTCGAAGCCTTTTCAGGAGTACCTCAAGGTGCAAACCTGGGTCCACTCCTTTTTACTATATTAATAAACGATTTGCCAAATTGCTTGCAATATTCTAATTGTTTGCTTTTTGCTGACGATGTAAAAATCTTTCGACAGATAAGCACCATTGATGACTGCATTAAACTTCAGGCAGATATAAATAATTTATATCAATGGAGCAAGGATAATTCTCTGAACTTTAATGTCGGTAAATGTTTTGTAATGCATTACAGCAAATCACCAAACTACGTAACTTTTACCTATAATATAAACGGTGAGAATTTGACTACAAAAAATATACATAAAGACTTGGGAGTCATTTTTGATACGAAACTTTCTTTTCAAAATCACATACTGGAAACTTGCCAAATGCGCCTATAAGAATCTTGGTTTCATTATCAGAAATACCCATCATTTTAAAAATACTATCGCTATTGTGATATTGTACAAAGCTTACGTGAGAACTTATCTGGAGTATTCATCAGTGGTTTGGTCTCCTACACATAATTACAAAAAACATGTGTTGGAAGTTGTACAATCTAAATTTTTAAGATATCTATACAATAAAGTGCATAATGAATATCCTAATTTCTTGCCCTACAGTGTACTATTAGCATTATTTAATTTTATTTCTTTAGAAAATCGCCGTAACGTAGCCTCATTACTTTATCTTCATAAAGTTCTAAATAATTCTGCCGATAATTCGTTTTTACTTGAAAAAATTATGTTTAGAGTTCCTCGTGATAACTCGCGGTTACGAGATACTTTTTATATATAGTCAGCCAGAACCAATTATGCACTGTCAGCAGCTGTAAATAGAGTTTGTACATTATACAATTCTATATCAGATAGAATCGATATGTTTGGCTGCTCTTACACTTCCTTTAAATACAAATTGTATTCTTTATTTGATAATTAAATTAATGTAATTTTGTGGTTGCATTTTGGTAAGGAAATTTTTAACTAATATATTATTACCTGATAAGTATAATATTGTTTAAGTTGTTATTCTGTTACTTGTTAATATGTTACTTATGTACATACTATATAGTAAATAACTTTTTTATTTTTAGTTAAAGTTAAACTTTCTTTTTTATTTTTAGTTAAATTGTGAAATTAATGTTACTTTAAACTAGGGTTTATTTTTATATTTTTATTTCAATTATTATTGTGTGCCGTTGACACTAATTATTGTATATACTTCAATTATATTGCTTTCTGTAATTGGATTCTTCTGTTGGAAGCTCAAATTAAATAAATAAATAAATATGATTCCGATAATACATTTTTATAAAAAACATTAACTTTGGTACATTTACTTGAAATTCAACAACAAAAACTGTGAGTATTGTGGTGATTGCTTGCATACACCTTTCGATATGTGCCTTTTATAATTTCCAGGTGAAACTACACCTTACAATGGCTTCAATTATGAAAAAGCAAGTCCAACGACCTAACGATATGCAAATCGTAACTTGTCAAAATAATTTTTCAGTTTTAAGTGGAAAACCCGATTAAGATCTACTTCTTATTATTATCAAGTGATGTAGAGTGTATCCTTTACTTATTAAGTAACAAATTAATTTATTTAATTAAGATTTGTTCAAGTTGAATCCAAACCCCTAAATATATAGGCAACTCAAATGACTTATATTCAACTATAAGTTCTGGAATCACAGCAGTATGTACGTAGGTATAATAACTGTATTTTTGTAATTTTATAGATGGAATACAATTTGTACTTGCACAAGTTTATTTTTGCAACAACTCACCTTAATAAGGTATAAAATCAAACATTGCCAGATCTGCAGCAGGTTTTAAAAAGCTCCAATAAAAGAGTGTATATCGTTATTTTAGTGAAATTACAGTTTAGATCGTTCTAAACAAGTATGGGGCATCGACAAGGTACACAGCTACAATCGAAATTATGATTCAACGACCGAAGTATGTCTATGCCAAAATAAAAATCGCCACGATTAATCACGTCATTGAATAGCTATGCGTCGCCTGTAACCCATTACATGACCTAGTAATTCACTGACGGATTGCTCGGTCATGCACACCCTCGGAAAAATTCCCCGGAATTTTTTGGTTGCTGGAGCAAATACGATCTTTCATTTTTGATTCTTCTTTGTTTTACTCTTTTATTTTTGAAATAGTAGCCTACTTTCGTAAAGTATGCTAACGGAATTCCAGAAATCGTGTTTAAAATACCATTACATCAAAACAAACAAAAAAGTTTTAATACCCAAATTTAACAGTAAAGTTCCAATTCGGGAAACTGTAGTGGTGTTTAGTTAGCGTTTATTTTACCTCGGGAAGTATTTCCTAACTCGTGGCTCTTTTAATGGTTTGAACTTTACAAGTTTCTAACAGTTGGTGGCGGTTGTATAAAGATTTGTTGGAAGTTAAGAAGTTTGTCTTGTATTGACGTATACTTAAAAACCGGACGCTTCTTATTCAATTAGAGTATATTAACTTCTATCAAGCGCAAATTTGTTTTTCTTAAACTATCCAAACGAGTTAACCCTTTAAACTTGATAATTTTCGGAATAATTTACATTTTAAATACGTTATACTACCCAGAAATATTTTAACAATAATAAACAAAACTTTAGTAAAAATACATTTCCTCTTCGCTCAATCTGAAACTTTAGACGAAGAGAAAATACAGAAAATATCAAGCTGGAGAACCGTCGTTCACGGGAAAGTGTACTAACGAGACGGATGCAACAAACCAAAGGAATCGATTGTACGTGCTATCGCAGCTTGACTCCTTTCGAAGGATTATGGGCTGTAATTGGAAAACTGGAGTATCAATCCAAATCCGATTTATTCATTTGTATACCATTTGTGCCAGCTGTCAATACCTTGCACCTCGGTTTGTCATTTCAGTCAACGTACCCGAAGTTCATTCCGGTTGAAAATTTAACGTTTCGACATGAATGACTTCCAATAAAGTTTCTTGTACTTAAATCCGTTTTAAACAAAAGGTTTATTCTTCTCTTTTAACTAATAAAAGCAATTTCCTAGCTCATATTAAATTCAATTTCAGTATTGTTACAGTCTTACATCCAATAGAACTATTTTCTAATATGAATGTAATGCATTAATAATATCGTTTTACAAAAACAAGATTGAGTTATTACGCCCAAACAGCAAAAACACAAAGCATCACACTTTAATATTCATATTTATGTAATACAGAGCAAAAATAAAAGAAAACTAATAAATCACTTCATTTAGAAACTTGGATTAGCTCAATCAATGTTTTGATTAAAAACACTATATCACAACTAATGGAATTCGATTAATCGCCAACTTATCGTTAACCCAATTTGCCTAAATAGCGCTTAAACTAAGGTTTCATCCTGCTTTGACTGCTATTCAGTTTGCAGCTCACTCATAAATTTAAATAAACAGAAACAACTTTCGAATATTTAACAAGTATAAATCAAATAAAAATTGTACGTATATACATTTTTAATGTGATTTTTGTATATTTTTAATAGATTTTATATTCCTTTTCATGTTATCATTAGTAAACGTAATTTTCTTTTTAATTATATTTTTTTAAATATCAGAATTTTATTTGAATGTCTAGTAAGGTGTGTTGCATACTGAATAGGAGTCGATGTATTATTTGTTTTTTTGCCTGTGTAAATATTGATACGATATTTATTTATTTATCTCATTTTTAAATCCTATTAGACACCGACATAGAAACTATCGTAACAAAGATGATATACACAACTCACTACTTATATTTAATTGAAATAAATGCTCTGGCTAAATATGAAGTTGTGGAAAATCTAACTTTTCTCAAATTCAGACTCTCAGGCGGGTCGCTTTAATGGATAACTAAATTATTATATTTAGGGACACAGTAATATAAAAACACATACACAAACTAATTTTCAAAATAATAATAATAATATTGATCTTTATTTACCATAAAATTTGCTATAACTTTACATATAAGTACTACAGTGGTCCCTTTCATTACAACTTTCTACAATAATTACCAACAGCACAAGTTACAATAACAACAGATAAATATAAAAAATATATAAAATAAATAATATAAATGACTATATGTATTGCGATAAAATGGCATAAAAAGAAAGATTTGCCCCACTTTGGCTAGCAAAATAGATATATGCGATGATATTGGCTAATTAAAAATAAAATTATTTTATAAAATTTATTAAATTTCATCATAGCTTTAAAATAACGAATAATTGCCGTTAGATAGAGTAAAGGTTTTTTAAATTAAATTGAGATTTAGAATGACAGAGAACTTTGGAAATACTTTTCAACTTCCCTCTAATATAAATTATTATAGGATTTAAAAATACTTTTTAATAGATTTAAATAATGCAATAGTTATCTAAAAATGTTACATGAGTTCTTAATTAACTCAAGATTATGTAAAATAAGTTGGGCGCCAATTAAGTAACTGAAAATAACTGAAATAAATTATAATGAAACACTCATCTCAGAGAGAATGTGGATTCTCGTGGTTACAAATTGAAATTGAAATAACTTTTAAATTGAAATCACTAATTAAGTTTAATTATTAGTAAATTGTTTAATTCACTTCAATACACTCCACAAAGATTGTCTTTTCTTTAGCAGGTACCAGTTACAGAAAGGAAATAACTTTCCTACCTTTTTATAGAGTTGGTTCGTTCCTTTTAGTATACTCATTACAACTTTCTTCACCATATCCTTCTCCAAACCATTGGCAGAGTATGTCACTTTATGCTGTTCCAATGCTGGTTTCCAATTTCGGTTAAATGGCGTTAGCATGGACTTTCCATATATCACTATCCAAAACTTTCCACAAAGGAATAACACTCTTGATAATACACTTTTATTTAATTAATTGCAGGTAAATTTTCCTTATTCGAAGAATATTTGTTATAATTGTTTTATCTGTTTAATTAAATAACACACCAGTTTATGGTTTTAACGAAGATTTATTCACTGGCTAAACATTAGCTAGTGATTTAAATTAAATATTGCAGGTGATTCTTTATAATCTTATAAACACTTTTACAATTTTATAAAGACTATACACTTTCGCCGTTTATGAACCCACCAACCAACTTGACTGTCTATATAGACTAATTATTTAGATTTGTACAATTTTACTTTTCACGACTTTACTCTGTCGCTTTATAGAACTGATCTTTATATGCGTTCTCGTTCGTCGTATATCAGGAAATGTCCTAAAATTATTGTTTCCTAAGCTTGAATACTAACTATTTACATCATTACATTACTCAATTTTACGTCACCTTACAATCTAATACAATGACTGTACACTTATATACAATACATAACAGATTAACATTGTTTGTAAAAGTGACACATATCTATAGTAATTTATTACACAACACTTTATGCAATATTAATGATTTATTTACATGCCAAGCAGCATCTAAGTAGCGGTAACTGAGATCGGAACTTTGACTGAGTAGCTGTTACGTAACTACAACTAAATTTATGACTTTATAGGTTTAATTACTTCAATTTGGAATATTTTAGTAATTATGTAGTTACTTCTACTATTTATTAGAGCTATGTAGTTCCATTACTTCTAAGTAGCTTTTTAAAGTATGTGAAACGGTATTGCTACTTAGTATAATTACCTTAATGTTGTTGCAACTTCAAGTGATATTATGATTGTAGCAGTAACTTGCCCGAAGCTACTTTTAAGTTTTTAAAACTTTAAAGTAGCACCGAAAGTTCCTGCCACTGGTCTGAAACCATTGCTTAACCTTTAAAGTAACTGAACTATACAGTAGCATTGAAAGTAAAACTTACGTTTATGCTACCCAGGAGAATCACTTGAAAGTAATTTTAGTTTGGAATTTGGAGGTTAATTGTGTTTTCGCAGTGGTAGTAGTTTTGCAAGTTTTTAATAAAAATGTCAAAGGCAAATGCAATAAGAAAAAAAATAATTTTAGATATACGTCCACCTTTTATAGAAAACTAGAACAGCAGTTAGGTGAAATCAGTGGAAACAAAATCAACTGTTTACAATAAAAAATAGAAAAAATAGGGATGAGATCATTGATAAACCATCATGTAATAAACAAGGGTGAAATATATTCTCCTTTTTCTTTCGTCGCTACAACTTTAAAATGAGCCATAATTAAATAATAATTGTTATTAAGTAGCAATCAGTATAAAAATATTGGTTGTTTGTTTACGATTGACGTTTAAATTTGAGGTTAAGTTCCAATGGGAATTTTGCAGTAACATTAGGAGCTAGAAAGTGGCTACGGAAACCATATTTTACACTTCGTGGTAACAACAACCTAGAAGTAGAATTTGTTTAGTTCCCGTTACTGTTTATAAAGCGACACAAACTTTAGACACACATTTTACAGTTAATACTACTTTAAGGTGACATTTTCAAAACAACTCCATTTACTTGTAAAATGTTGAAGGCTATTAATCAATTTGCAATTTGTTGCAATTGTTAAAAAGTCTTTTACTATAACTCTCAATAAAGATAACAAATCGATGTCAAATTGTGCCTTGGGAATAAAATAAAAATGGTTTCTATCATGTTTATCAATTTATAAGTATTTTTGTCATATTTTATTCAAGACATTTTTTATTAAAAAATATATTTAAAGAAGGCGTTATTTTTCGGTTGTTATTTTTCGATTTATCATCATCGCATTTAACAGAAAAGTTGCGATGGTTTATAATTTTGGTATGCTAGATTGACAAAATAACGAAACATTTCATCTCTTTATGTATTATGTACGTATTACATATAAAATAGTAATCCATTTTGTGACACGACCGCGCCATTAGTAGAGAAAGTGAAAGAATATTTGTTAAGTTGCAAGAGTAAGAGAGAACAACGACGCGACACGATGTGTCAAAGAGAAAAAAAGTTCCACGAAAGTAGCAATTACTACGCCGCCACGTTCCCGCTACGTAGCCTAAAGGTAGCTGGACAAGTTCCGGAAAGGTTACTACAACGTATCTGCTACCCGAGAATTGTTCCCCATTTTGGTTCCAGGCACGTAACAATACCGTAGCAATTACGTTCTTGTGACTAACGGCAAAAACTTTATAGTTCCACCGGTGGTTGCTCGTACGTAGCGGTGACTAAAAATGCTGCTTGGGATTAACAAAAACCTTAGAGAATTTCATTACCCGTCGAAATTACACATATGGAATTAAACATAAATGAATTACATAATAACAATAACTGTCGCACAACTGGATGTTACGTATTCTTAAGAACGTATTCTTAAGAACTTGGTGAGTAAACTGTTTGATAAAATAAAGAAACATGGATTATTTAACCTTATTAAAAAGTACACATTGCTTGTATAACAAATGATACACCATTAAATAACTTAAATTTATTTTAATAGGAAAAGTTGATAAATTATTTCAAAAGTGTTCAAATTTCAAAACAAAAATTTTAATATTTTAAAAATTTATCAAATTTTGGATACAAAATCCACAGTATTTATATGCTATGACTAGATGCTAGATATAAAGAATTATTTCACTTTTCTTTTAAAAATTTTTAAATTTAATCCTTTTATATGTTCAGGCAATTGATTTTAAATAATAATTCCATTATAAAAAAGTGAATTTTGTGCTTTTGATGAATTTCTTCGACTTAAATAAAAATTATTGTTAAACCTTGTATTGTGATTGTGAATATCATTTATTAATATTAAATTATCTGTCAAATATTGTGGTAATAACCCTAATTTGATTTTATGCACAAAAACAACAACCTAAATTTTAATAAAAGTTTCAACGTTAACCCACCCTAATGTACTCATCATATATTCCACTCTAGTATGTCTGTTACAATTAAGTATTACTCGCATTGCTTTATTTTGTAAAAGTTGTAATTTATTCAAATCCCCTTTATTCCCCATAAATAAACTAGTAGCAGCAAAACAAAAATGAGGTAGTATTATTGTATTAAAAACCAATCTTTTTGACCAAGTTGACAAATAACCACTACATCTTCTCAAAATCCCAATTTTTTTAAATCTTTTTCAAATGTGTTCATCAAATTTTAAGTTTTTATCGATACTAATACCCAAATACTTATGACTGTCTACTGTTTCAACTATCTCACCATTAACTAGAAAATTATTAAAAACCTCGAGATATCCACTCCCTTTACCAATAATTAACAATTTAGTTTTATTTGCATTAAGTTTTAATTTATTACTTCCTAACCATTTACTTATATTATTTATATCCTCATTTAAATCTCTTTGAATACCAATATTACCCCTCCCACTAATGTACACAAACATGTCGTCAGCAAACAGATGCAATTTACATTTTTTAATGACATTACTAACATCGTTAATATATAGACTAAACAAAAGGGTTCCTAAAATACTCCCTTGCGGTACTCCATAATCTATGTTCCTGTTTGATGATACATTTTGGTTAAATTTTACATGCTGTTTCCTATTATCTAAATAACTTTCAAACCAATTTAATACAATTCCTCCCACCCCGTAGTTTTTAAATTTTATTAATAATTCCTCCCGGTCAATAGTTTCGAAAGCCCGTTTTATATCAAAGAACACTATTATAATTACTTCATTGTTATCATAGCTTTCTTTCCATTCATTTATCAAATATTGTATTGCTGTTTCACAGTTAAAATTTTCCCTAAACCCTGACTGATATTTACTTATTATATTATTTTTATTTAAATGTTCTAGCAACTGTATATAAACAACTTTTTCTAATATTTTCTAATAACTTTTCTAATAATAACAACACAACTTTATTTTTAATTAACATATCCCAAAGAACCAAAACAAAACAAAATGAAAATTGAAAATAGATTTTGATGAAAATAGAGAAAACCAGAAAAATAGATTTTGTTTTATGTGAAGTAACAACATAGAAACACTTCTTAATTATGAATTTATCTTTAAATATTTAAATGTAACAACGATCCAAATGCGCAACATATTTACATGTTATTTATCTGATATTAATAAAAAGCAGCCCCTACATTTAAGATACTAACAATTATGTTGTAATGAAGCAGTTTTACAATCCTCCACCGAAATTATTTAACCAAGAGCTGTAAAATTCTGAAATACAAGAAATTTATGCAGCTGAGGAATCTCGTTAACACGAAAACACATTTTTAACGATTAATTGATAAGTTTAGATAGTAAATACTTGTATGCCTCCCTTTTACAATACACCTTGTCTTTTTTAGGTTAAATCTCACATTAAAATTGGCCTAAACTTCATTAAATTGAAAGATTAGATCGTCTCCCACATCGTTAATGGACAAGAAAAATTAATTAAATTCTACAGAGAAATCAATTTTCAGTGGATTATTTTAAAACAATAAATAATGGTGATAGTAATTTACCGTCTGCCAAGTGACTGAAGAATATTTCCAACTATTTTAACGCCTGAAGTATTGCAATATCTGCCCAGAGTGCAGTTCTAAATTTAAATCACTTTGGTCAAAATTAAAAGCATTACTAGAAATAATTTGCTTCATCTCGGTTCTTATGTCATTTACAAATAGAACTTCATCCAATTCTAAATTGTCTTTATTTTGTGCTGATGTTCTTCTAACGAACTTTTCGACTTTTCTTGATACTATTCTATGAACATTTTGAAATTTCTGTAACAATCTTTCCTGGAGTTATTCTTGTTTCTAGAGCAGCTTGAAGCAAAGTTAGTATATGGGAAGTTGTCTCACTGCCCTATACAACGTATGTTAAACGCGAGCACGGAAAAGAGTAATGGAAGGGGACCAGCGAGACGGCTGTGTGACGACATTGGTGACCGTTTCTGCCGAATATGTCGTACATTATTAGTTGCATTACAACGGTAATACTTTTTTCTAATTTAGACTATTTAGCTCGAACAAATTAAGTGCGTTCTACATTTTTGTGTCTTAATACTTTCAGGTAAGTACCAAACAAAACAATAGCCGAATTTCGCATTTGTAATGGATTTAAAAGATAAAAATACTGTTACTTATATTAATGTGACGAGTTCTTGACATGCTCCATTTAAGATGTGCCCATTGTTTTTTTAAATATGTCACTCTTATGTATCTATTCTGAACAGTAGTCAATTTTAAATTCTCCTTTGCACCACTCTTCTAGCAATCAATAGTATGTTGTTTATAGTCTATCCACACCTTCAAAAGTGTCATCTATTATGAACATTGGATATTATTCTTTAGGTTCAATACGTCTGTTTTGATTTTCGTATGTATCCTTATCATCCTCCATTCCTTGTGCTTCGTAAAGTTGCTTTGGGTCCTAAAATTCTACTATTATATCACCCTCCAAATCCATAGAATCATACATTGGATCTGTTAGTAAATTTCCTATGTAGTTTTTTAATTCTATTTCTTTTTATTATTACATTAACTGGTGTATTTTGTAAATTTAAAAACTGCTTAACAGTAGGTTAAATACATTTATAGGATTTAAAATTATTTTTAAATGCAATACAATTTCGTACCCACTATCAAAGATATTTCGTTTAAATTTTATTACAATTTGGAAAACACATATACCACTGCGATCAGATTATGTGCTTCGCGAAGTAACTAATGAAATCATGGCATACATGTTTGATTGTGAGTATTTATATGCATTGTACGTGTATTTATTTTTATAAATATTTATTATTGAAGCATGCCAAGCTGCTATGTAAAAAACTAAAACGATATCGGTTTTCCACTCCATATCTAGAAATTTTAATTTTCCTCTTGCAAAATAGCGAAAAAATTAAATTTCCCTATCTATACTTCTTATACAAATTCTAAGTATAAAAATGGCATTAAGAGCAGCCCAAATACTGTACAATTCGAATTTCGTAAGCTTTCTGGAACGCACATCGGACCATTCAGTGAAAGGCACATTTCTCCCTTTTCAATACGCCCATAAAAGAATCCGAGACTTTCGCAAATAGGTTGGAGCACTAGTAAATTATATTAACAGAAAATAACCTTCTTAGGGTTTATCTCATTAGTACTGCTCTATTTAAATGCTCTATAGCTGCTATCATGCCTGCTAGAATAACTTTACATTAAGTCGGACAATTGAAGCAATCAATCGTTTTAAACAGGCTTATAAAATTTGTAGTAGAAAAATACGACAAATTTCGGATATCTAACACTGTTCAGAGTGAGTTCACGGAATCATCGATCCGTATAAATACAACCAATTATATCTGCTAATAGAGAGCACAATTTCGATGCCGGTAGATCTGGTTAAGGTTTTCTGCAGTTTTTTTAGCTGTAACACAAATTTGGTATTTCTGCTATACCATCTGTAAGTCGGCTGTACCTGCACAATAAGCCTGTGTAATAATAATAATAATAATCACCCTTTCCTTCCACGCAAGCTTCATAGTCTCTGGGGCCTGGTTCTCCAAGTAATGGGTTGTAGTAATTATTATTAGAAACGACATAGACAGGGAACTTACGTCAAACAATGGTATTGACAAAATTTCTACATCATATTATGTGTCCTATGTAAATGATACAGATGTATTGGGCAAACTATATTAGGATTTGATTGAATTTTGAGTTGAATCAATTAACAGTATAAAAAAATAAATGTAGTGAAGCTCTTGCTTATCAAACATATAATAATAGCCAGTTTCGATTTCTACCGAAAAATATTTCGAAAACTAGAAGACATAGTAAGCTGAAATTTTACAGGCAGGTGGGCCTTATCCCAAAGGGGTGCATGTGTATATTTCTTGAAAAATCATATATATCTCTTGAATGGCGTAAGCTACAAGCATCAGATTTTCACAGGTCATACTTAAAGCAATTCAAAAGGTAAAGACATACAGAAATTACCAGCGTTTCATTCAAGGGCGGAGTAAGGCAACATTCCAGAGGGAAAACTTTTCCGAAAAAATTAGCATTAGAAACATCTTGATTGTGAGTAACCTGTAAGAGATACATATATGCCACCACGGACTTGTTTAGATCTTTTTGAGACCTACAATTCGTTTCCTTACAGTTTGCCTTTATCTGTTACCGTTTTCACAGTGTAAGGCATTTTGTGTTTGTTTTGATAATTTTCTTAATTATTTCTTTTAGATTTTCCTCACGATTCGACTCTTGAAAGACCCTCCGAGTAATCTTTTTATAAAAAACATTCACCAAGAAACAAGCTACCAAATGGTGAAAACGGCATTAAGATCTTATTCAGAGATTCTCGAAACACACCAGCTTTTACAGAGACATAAGTTAATTGTAAATTATTTGAGTGCGCGTGCACTTACGAATGATGCAGGGTGGTATGGTGCTATGCACGCAGATTACCGGTGGCATTACCAGCTCAACTTTTGTAAATAGATCTCTTTTCTTACTGACGAACCGTTGATTTTTCAACTGCAGTTATGCCAGTTTTATACATATACATATTTACAGCTTTATTTGAAAATCTAGAACTAGTTTAGTACAGCAACATCAATCTAAATTAAATTGATCTTTTCAGCGTATGGGAATTCGAAATGTAATAATATATTCCATATATTAATATACTGTTTAAGCCAACATATTCCAATAATTTATCATCTTCACATTTCAAAGTTCTTTTCTTTAATCTAATTTCTTTATTTCGTTAATTTTTATGTCACTTAAAAGCAGTATCTAACAGAATGCTTTTAGATCCAACAATATCAAGCAATATCAAGTAGCTACTTTGTATAGATCAGTGTAAACATTACTCTTTCTGTTTCCATTGTAGTAGTTACTTACTACCTAGAATTGAATTCGACCCCATTGCAAGAACTACTGTCTTCAGACATTAATTATTAATTAATAGTCTAAGAAACTACAAAGGGTCCATTACTGTAAACTTTTCTTAAAAATTTTCATCCTACTGCATGAAATAATTATGTAAAATCTCTTAATAATAAATACAGTTGCAGAATTAAACGGTCAATGTACGTAATTGTAAGCCTCTTACACTTAATTGGAATTAGGGCCCGCAGATTCATTAAAGACTCAAATTCGATCAAGTTTCTGTAGGGTTGACCTATAAAATACCAACTAGAGTTTGTGGTCTACTAATTTATTTTGTCAAAGCAGATGCAGATTGTAAAGTTGAAAAAGGTAACACGTAAGTGGTTTATTCATACAAAAACACTTACCTCGTTATACCTCTGAAAGCCCAAAACCTAGTGAAGATGCAGGTATCTCTAATTGATTGAAGATTTTTCAAGTACTCTTGAAACAGAATATATTATGCATCTACCATTAATCAATAAATATTTATTTCTAGACTTCAAAATTTCAGATGAACTTATTTTTAGCTAAAAAGATACAACTGAATATTTTATTTAAACAATTGTATTGCCGCAATAGAATATTAGTTATACGTTACTTGTTTGCTTGCACCTGGTGGTTCAATAATAATAATAATGCAGTCAGACTTCTATGAAGGTAATTCGAATTTTAACCCTTTGGTAGACTGTTTCACTGTTTCAATCAACAGCTTGAATGAATGAACAGTTTGAATAAACGTAAGCAAAAATTAAAAAAATACGGGGAACTCTATTAATAAAATGAAAGCATTCGAAATATACAAAGGTGGGCAAAAGTATGGAACCAAGTAAATATCTCTGGAGTTTTTAGAGATATCGGAATGAAATTTGGTAGGCAGATGTTACAGTAAATTGTGTATTTGCGTTGAATGTTTTTGACAATTTTGAGTTTCCGGTTTAACCGGAGTGATTTTAAAATTTGTAATGGAACACCCTGTATATTATTTTAATTTTGAATAGTACATTTTATTACGATTACAAAAATATGGGGTTCGATATGTTTTATTTCAAGGCCAACCGAGATTTTTACAATAAAAGTACTTTTGAGGCAAAAACTAATGAATTTAGTAGGCTATGAAACAAACGTGACAATCACATTAGTAATCAAAATTAAATTAATTTTGCCTCAAAAGTACTTTTATTGTAAAAATCTCGCTTGGCCTTGAAATAAAACATATCGAACCGAATATTTCTTTAATCGTAATAAAATGTGCTATTCAAAATTAAAATAATATACAGGGTGTTCCATTACAAATTTTAAAATCGGCATTACTTCCGGTTAAACCGGAAACTCAAAATTGTCAAAAACATTCAACGCAAATACACAATTTACTGTAATATATGCCTACCAAATTTCATTCCGATATCTCTAAAAACTCCAGAGATATTTACTTGGTTCCATACTTTTGCCCACCTCTGTATATTCAAAATTTTATTTAAAAAATAGGAAAAAGACGCACCAAAGCATAATAGTAAAAAATATCTATATTTAAATAGTAGAAAGCCTCTGTTTTCTGGTACTCAGCTCTTTTGCTTGCTCAAGTAGTACTCTAAAATTCTTAAACTATACTTAGATAAATAACAGTAAAGCTTTTGAAAGTAATTTAGACACTATTTTTCGTTTTTTTTTGTGAGAAACAACCCTTTAAAGAAAACTCTTTGAAACTCAAGTGTAAAAATAGAACAAGAAATATAACTATATATTTAAGCCTTGGAACTAGCGTGCTCTTCTCTCACCCAAGTGGCCCGGTTCGACTCCTAGTACCGGCATCTATGGTTAAGATTTTTTGCAGTTTCCCTTGGCTGAAACACAAATGTGGGATTTATTTATTTATTTAGTTACTCCCAACAAAACGGGCATTGTCCAGTTACACTGTGGGGGAAATTTGTGCTGAAACCATCTGTTAAGTCGGCTGTAGCCGCACGTTGAGCCTGCATAATAGTAATAATTGCCCATACTTCCCGCACAAACTTCATAGCTTTTGGGGCCAAGTTCGTCCAAGGTAATGGGTAGTAACAATTGTCATTGTATTATTATTATATAGCAATAGAATAAAATACTAGATGAACAAAAAATAGATGCATTTAATAGCAATCAAAGTATACGGTTTTATGAAATTGATATTTCGAACTTCTGAAGTTTAGAAAAATTTCCCAATACATTTAAAAAATTTTAAAAATGACTTTTTTCAGTCATGCGAAATTTTGGATAGTAGTTGTTAAAATTAGATATTAAAGTAAATGACTACTTTAGAAAATCAGTAACAAGGAAAGGAATTACTAACAGATAACAGTTATGTTATGGCATTATGGCATTTGTTTCTGTTTGTGTTTCTTTCTCAATTAATTTGAAACTATCTAAACTAAGGCTTACTTTGATTAAATATCTAGTAACGGAGTTTTTGATCAGATATGTTTACTTGGCTGTAGCAGCACTTTACCACAAGAAACTTGATTATGAATTGTGAGATCATACTTTTCCAGTATACTTATTAAATACAGAATCAAAATCCTCAGAACCACGTTGTCAAAATCTGTGAAGGTTTTTCATTTAAACTTTCATTTAAGTTTCTATATATGTATATGGCAATAAAGACATAGGCGACGGGGTTTCGGCGCTAAAATGATTTCGTTTCGTCGACGGTCTTTTCGGCGCTCATAGTCATAATATCAGTGTTAACAGTGACATATTAGTAAATGCTTAAGATAACCAATAATGCTTTAATTTTTTTCATGTTTTCATTGAACATTAGGAAAAAACTCATATTTCGAGAATTTTATAATTCTCAAGTCTAACCTATCAAAATATATATCACATATCGGAAAAAAATTAAAATTCGTTGTAATTAGTGGAGCATGTTGTAAATATTTTTCTTGGCACTTTCTAAGATGCACAGTTTTTTTTTAATAAATTTAAAATTATACGTCTTGTATTTTATTAAAAATATAAATACGGTAATGGGACGGCAGTAAATGCCAGTTCAAAAGGAGGTATCATTAGGCTTTTAGAAGAAGAACTAGGTAGACCATTGCAGTGTCTTGTTTTTGTTGCATGTAAACGAATTACCGTTTCGTAATTTAATTTACCACCTGGACGGACAAACTACAGAACCTCGAGAATTTTCAGGATCTATTGAGAAAAAAATAGGAAACTGATAAATTAGCCATTGTTATTTTTTCCAGAATTGAGACAAATGTACTTGCAAGTATCGATAAATCTGACCTTAGCACCGACCTATAGACCCGACCCGACTCGACCCGAGAAATATTTGTTCAAAATGTGCCATGCCATTTCTATGGGATATTGTCCCTCGGACTTGGCCGAAATAAAACCCGGAAAAATGTCTCACGCTTGCTGGCTGACAACTGCAAATAAGAATTTTAGAATTGTAACTCTCTGAAAATTTGCAAACACTGTTCATAATAAAGATAATTGACGAACCAGTTTGGTTCAGTATAATCTTTTTCATCTGAACCCAAACATTTATTTAAAGTGATCAGCTTGTCTCGCTATTTTAATTAATATTTGAAACATACGTATTATAGATCTGTCATACAAAAAATGGGTACTTTGGACGCTCTAGAAATATTTTAATAGCACTGCTGTCAGATAAACGACCATCTATACAAGAATTGGCATTTAGGCGCATATTAAAAATACGATTTTTAAAAACACAAGTTGCAAAAGAAATCAGATCATTTGTCGTATCTAAAATCAATTTTGAGGCTTCGAATTATACTGACCTCATTTTATGGAACTCATGGAAAAATTAACTAAACCTCTGCTGTTTCATATCGATAATTTGGTAGCCCTCATAAAGGCTAATATAGCCAAAAGTATAGTTTGCTTCTTATCCTTGCTACACTGAGGCGGTGAAAAGAACTGTAAAGAACTCTGCCTTTTGCGATGAAGATTTTCGGGATGGTTTTATTTGGGCTAAATTAAAATCTAGAGCAATAATGCCGTTTTCCGAAATGAAATTAATATCGTACACAATATAGAATGTTCTTTGTTTAACTATTTCTTATGTTTAAAATTTGTAATTTTGCATTTTTTTTTAAATTAATGTTCCCTGGGGCATTAAAAGTTGCTATATGTTATATACTACCACAAAAAAATTAGCTAATTCAAACCATATTTTCATCCTTCAAATTTGACTTGATCCGACGGGAACATGCAACTTGTTCAAGCCGCTGATACGTCATTAAAAAGCTTTAAAATGATTGTCTTATCAATCATGTTTACTTCAAGTGAGCTGCATTCAATTTCTCTACCGTAAGTCTCAGTTTTACGTTCTAAATGGCTCTAAATTATTCAAAATCTCACAAATCTCCAAAAATATCTTATCATGTACCCATAAGTAAAACAATCTTGCAAGATGCTACACAATCCAAAATGTTCGAAGTTTCTAGAATTATTTTCAGGATCTTTCATTTTTACAAAAATGTATCATATTCTCTAATTTCCTTTCTGGATTTGTTTTATATTAGATGGGAGGTTATTAAACTGTCAGACATCAGATATATAGCAGAATCACAATTATTCTAGTATTACAAATAATTTAATAAACAAAACAAATTGTGGGAACCTCAAAAAGCGTTTGTCCATAAACCAACTTCAATCAAATAAAAAATGTTAAGGCAAGGTTGGGTTTAATAAAGATCAGTGTATCTGGGAAATAACCAATATTTTACTTCCAATTACTTTTGTCGCCGATGGTGTAATTGCACAAAAAATTATAGAAAGCAGTGATCTGAAAGAAGTCTAAAATCTGGGAAGGTGAGAGATACAAATGTTTCTTGCGCTACAGCTGCGTGGACAAATTACATACCTAAAATTTTGAATACTATATTATTGTTTCTTAGTATATTGTGTTACAAGTGCAGAAAAGTTGCAATTTCTCACGTGTGTGAACTTGGCGTTTTTGCACGCGTTACACACTATAAGTTATCTACGACCACAAAAAACGTAATAAACCACCAAAAGCTAAGAAAGCTATTTAACCTAGAATTTATGCTCGCCTTCTTATTTGTCGCGTGAAATCTTTGGAAATAAATTAAGAATTGCAATGTAAGCAGCTTTCACAATGTTTGGAGGTGTACAGGTGTACACTCCATTTTCCCATCATCGGATTCGCTCATGATAAATCTAGAATTTCAAAAACGACAAAAATAAATATTAAATTTTTAAAGACAATAGTAATAATACTTTTGCAAGCTAAACAATCATACGTATGTACTCATTTTCAAAAAGTAATTTTTTATAAACAATCACAATTCAAATGTCAAGGTTATTAACCGCTTTACTGCGAAATGTAAACATATTCTGGCATGAAAACATATTGTGATGACAACGAAGGTGGCTTTAAGTGTACCATCGCGCATGCACTTGTGAATTATGTAAATAATTATAAAAGCTTTCATTGTAATTTAACAATAATAATGCATAATATTATATTAACAATTATATAATAAAAAAATTAATATTTAATTAATTAAAAGAAATTTTAATTTTACGTTAATTGAATAGGAATTTCATAATAACTTTATATAGTAATAATAATTATCAATGAGTCATTTTCACGGTTACTAGATTGTGCGGAATGTGTAACTTTCTATATAGTGGCCGTAGATAAAACATTTTACGTGAATAGAGTAGGTGATTTAAAAATTTAAAGTTCTATATTTTACTAGAAATACTATATATTTTAGACTAGAATCTTAACACAAGTGAAAGATTAGATGTTTAATAGCATCGATTATAATAATATATGTTTCATAGTTCCAAGCTTCTTTTTTTATTTCTCGTTTCTCTGAAGGATAAATAGTTGTTACTGATAACGAATGATGCACTATTTGTGCTCAGGTTTTTCACAAAAACACATTTATTACTGCGTGTGTTTTATAGTGCGTGTTCGAACTGAACTTTTAACTTTATTGATTCTAATAACTCTATGAAAAATATATTATTTTATTCTCATGTCTTTTGAAACCTCTTGTGATATTCCTCTTTTTCATGATTCCGAAAAATTACTAAGTTTATCAAAATATTCAACCATTTTACATTACAGTATTATTTTTATTTTATTCTGAAATTTATTACCTAGATTCGTCCAAAAAGAAAGAAAAAGATAACATTCAAGAGAATGTATTATAGCGTTTATATAAAATTAAAAAGAAGATTTCTCAAACATCCAAACCATTTCTTGTGTTTTATCAATAAAAAAGGAATCTGTGAAATCAAGGAACATCATTCTCCAAGCAATTTATGCTTCGAATGTCTCTTTCAATTACGATCGAAACAAGCCTCCTACGTAATAAAAATACAATGATTGATAGAAACAAATTTGTTTTGGGAATTGAAATGCATTTGTATGGTAGTAATTCTTTATTCAGTGTTCAACGTGAGTTCTAACGTACTATTTAATTTGATCCTGAAATAGTAAACTGTTCATAATGTAATTTGTTCATAAATTTTTATAAAGTATATTAGGCATATATTATTTACATATTTTATGGAATATCAGGAGAAATTTTATAAAGTTTTAGTAAAATGCCGTTGTAAATTAAGAGAATGTAATAAATAATTAATACACTAATATTTTATGCAAGGAAGTATAAAGTTGGCTTATGCGAAATATTATACTAATAATACAACGCTTTAGGTGACTCATGTCAGAACTTTCAGTCCGCTTTCCTTTTATCCCTCATACTAATAGGGGTTTTAGCCCACTCTTTTTCGTAAGCAAAATATATTTCTGTTTAACCTTTTTGTATGCATATTTGGGAGGCGGTTGACCTTGTCTATTCAATTTTGAAAAATCTTTCACCAGCGTTTAACAAGCATAAGCATTATTGTCTGCCTGTTATGTATTACAATAGATGATTAGCAAATTCAATTATTTTTCCCAGATTTATATTTTATTAACTAATATATAAATTTATTGCGGTGATCAAATCATCATCATAATGAAAATTCAAATATTACAATAATAAAAATAGAACTTTTAAATTCTCCGATAGTGTCGAAAAGCAACGAATTAAGGAAATTATGTTTATTCAAAGTACATATGCAATAAAGATAACTATAGACATGCTATGACATTAGTTTTATTTATTTAAAGATTTACCGGCCAAATTATGTATAAAAATATTAATATAGGATAAAAGTAATACGATCTTTAAAAGCATACATAACCTTACTTTAGTAACAATTAATGAATAATAAAGAAGGAATATGAGTCAATTTAGTTGTTATATTATAAAACATGCTTTAGGTAGCTTAGCTCACAAGATTAGGATACCATTTTAGATTTTCCTAGACGATTTATCTTCATTTTAGATTTGGCACAATTTTGAGTGGATGTTTTACTGAAAATAGGTTAATTAAGTCATTGTCTTAAACTCTATTATGTCATAATTTACTTACCTGTCTTTGTATATGGTTTAATTCTGATATTCTGTTTGGAGATGTCACTCTAAAGTCATTTTAAAAATTATTTAATTTAGTCACCTGAAGTAGTGTACCCTGGACCAGAATTGTTTGAATTTTGAACCAAACGCTTTGAGATGCGTTAGTATTAGATTTTTCCACAAGGCCGAAGTGGCCAATTTATAATTTAAGTTTTCCGAAAGTATTTATTTGTTATTATTGTAAATTTATGTAAGGAAGTTGCTATATGTTATCAGGCAACTATTCCATGTTGTTGCATAGCTGGAATGTGTATAATTAAGGTGTACTTAAGTCAATTAGTTTTGTGACAGTTGACGGTTTTTGTTAATTTATGCAGTTAAGAAGTATTTTAGACGAAAGTGTATTATATCGTTTTATTCGTCTTTTTACCAGCTATCTTTCTATGTAAATTTAAATAATTCGCTAATTACGATCACATGTGTAATTTATGTGACGTCATAACCATTTGAGTAGAAGAAAATTTCAAGTTCTTCGATTTTTCTAATAAAACGTATAAAAGGATCTGCAAGAGAAAACAACTTCAGTTAGTTAAAATCAAAAAAGCGGAATCTATGTTATCCTGACTCAGAAATTATCAAAATAAAGTTGGGTTATATACGTTCATATTCTTTATAAACAATGAAGCGTCAATTATTACAAGAATTATACTAAAATAAAAAAATCTCGCAAAAGTCTGACGTTATGGAAATTATTCCAGATTTGAGAAGCTAAAAGTCAATTTATGTTTTATTAAAAATCTGAGTATCTGTAAAATAGTTTACTGTTTAACCATAAATTTTATAATTTACTTTGTTGCGGTCTACGTTGCAGTTCTAATATATAAAATAAAGTATAGAACGGAGGCGTAATTCAATAATCTAAATTTTATATCAAAGTTCTTTCGGCATATGTATTTTAAAAATTTTTAATTTTCACAAATCAAAGTTAATCCTAGTGCTAAATGTGACATTCAGTAGGTCTTTTTGGGTCGTGTGACAGCTTGCTCCCTTGTGAGCATGTCGGTCGTTGACATGACTCACTTAACCGATCAGTATTCAATGATCTCGCCAGAAGAAATAAACTGGGCCATTTCAACTGCTAAATCAACAGTAGTAGGTCCTGATAATCTAACGATCCGAGACATACTCAAAATCCAACCCAATAATAAATTCCTTCTTAAATATGGGTAAATTTTCTTCCTGTCTAAACCAACAATCAACATTTTTAACTAACATTAACCGAGGAGTTAAACAAGGGGATCCATTATCCCTTATACTATTCAATCTTGTTCTTGACAAACTAGTCAATAAACTAGAAGATTCCAATGTGGGTCTGCCAATCAATGAAAATTTAAAAATAGCCTGTATGGCTTATGCTGATGATTTACTACTCTTAAGCGACTCGCATGAACACTATCAAAGACTCCTAAGAATATCCAAAGAATTTTTTGATGGTAAAGGCCTATCTCTGAATACCAACAAAAGTATAGGCCTGGTAGTTATAAGTAATACGCAGAAACGCCTTCTAATCACATCAACGATTAACAAATTTTTTGTAGCAGAAAACCCATTAAGCAGCTAAATCGTGATGATTTCTTCAATTACTTGGGATATAAATATAATTACCTCGGGAAATCCAAACCTTTATTGAGAATACTAGACTGTATCTAGCACCCACAAAGGCAGCACCTCTAAAACCTTTAAAGAAGCTTTCCATCTTAAAAACTTACCTTATCCCTAGGTTACTTGCTATACTCATTAACATCAAAGTGACTCGTTGCCTCTTGATAAGTACAGACAGAATAATCAGAATTATCGTCAGAACATCCTAACAAAACTTGCTACTCTGCATATATACACGCTCCAGTCAAGCACGGAGAGCTGGGTAACGACGTTCTTGGTACAAGTCCCTGTCATTATCTATAAAAGAATAGTAAATCTAGTTATTACAGCAGTGGTGGTGTACTGCTGCAATAGTTTAATTACCAGACTGTGAAAAACTTTTTAAGAAAATGGAGAATTGAGGAAGTCGTTTTGGGACATCATTGGATGCGGTTGCGAAAAAATGGAGTGAACAACTGCAAGACTCATTCTCAGGAAATGGTCTACGACAAGGCTGCAATGCGCAACAATTGGACAATTGGACAAATAATCCTCCACCATTCTGGTCTGGTAGAGACGACAATAAGGCTGTCCAACTAAGAGGTAACCTTTTACATTGCAACGTGATACTATCAAACCCTATTGAAAAACGCAAATGTTGAGCAATTGCCAGAAAACCGAAAGTCAAAGTCATATTCTTCAATGTTGTCCCTTTATACACTGGCACCGTATTAAACGGCATGACCGAGTGTTTGTGGAAGGAAAACAATAACTGCCAAAAAAGGTTGGTTAATAGAAGAGCCTTACATCAGACTCTAAAACAGAGAGCACAGAAAACCCGACTTGGTGTTTATCATCAGCAAACAAGTAATTGTATGCGACGTCACCATTCCTTGGGAGGGTTCCTGTTTACTACAAAACGCTTATAACCAAGAAATAGAATATTACAGCACACCTCTTGTAATCAATGCATTAAAATAGCATTATCCGTGAAAAAAATAACCACAAAGGATCTAGACATAGGTGCCAGAGGAATTTGGTGTGATGCTAATAACGAGTTATGTTCAATACTAGAATTCATTAGCAAAGACAAGGCCAGCTCGATACATAGTGCCAGAAATGGACCAATAATCATCCATTCTGAATTTATGAAAGCAGTTTGGGCGAGAAAATAAGTTTTAAGCTAATAAAATCGATTCTCCCACACAAATAATTCTTGTTCCATGTCATATACACCAAGATTTTAAGGTGTTCCATATATAACACAGGGATTTAGGGAAACATAAAAAGACCATTTCACTTTAGTGGCTTACCCTTTACATGGCAATAGGGATACTTACGGGGGGATTCAGGGTCCCCCGTGTTATCCTACGTTGCTTTTGGATGATTGGAGCCCTGGAGAGTAAAGATCTTCAGTGCACTGCGACGATCGTGGTGGCCTGAAACAGATGCTTGCTGCATCGGGTGCCCTCCAGCGGAATGCTAGAGGATCAGGTGTACACCGTTATGTACACCGTCATGCACCATAATACATGGTTGAAGGGGGGGGCGGTATGACTTTATCTGTCATCCAGGTCGAGGTCGACTGAAATTCTACCCTAGCCTTCAGTCTTCCAAGCATACAGCTATTTATTTAAGTTCCTTTCAGCTTATCAAATAGCAACTATTATTGCCATAACCGAGGATAGCAACCATTGTTGCTAATACCACACATTATATGTAAGAACATACCATAACAATCATTATTGCTAATAACATACAATAGCAACAATTATTGCTAATAATCATAATGCAACCATAATTGCATCATCAACAACAACCGCAAACAATTATCACTTCATAATCAAAACGCACAATAACAAATATGACAATTTCACATCTACAACTTTTGGTCTCCTTTACAACACTTTTTAACCCGACTGTTAACCATTCCTTTAGCATTACCACCGACGGACCGACTGCCTGGTTTTCTATACATTTATATATTGGTTTCTTGAAACCAAGGGGTGTAAACACAACATTAAAACATAGTGTCAGAGGGACTAATAATTCATTGCCCCACATTCTTTTGTAATACTTAAATTACATTTGGGGTTTTTTAATATGAATTAAATGAAAATGAATGGTTTTGCTTAGGCAATAGAAACTGTCGAAACAATTGTCAGGTAGAATTAAATAGTTGCTTTATAGTTCTATTTGTTTTAAGCAGAAGAAATAAGGTGCTTTTATAATTATCAATAATGCAAACTAATAATAATAATAATAGAGTTAAGCAATATTAATGTGAGCATACCGTTTTGCTGTTTTAGAATAACACCTTTTTTGTTTATGTTATGTAAAGCATGTTTAAAATATTATAAAACGATTAAAAGATTTAACTTTTATAAATAAACATAATAATTTAGACTTTTATTTAATTATTAATTAGGCATTACATTCCTTTTTGATTTTTTGATATATCTTCCAAAGAAGAAGACTCGCGAGATTAGAGGCGAAATTCGTTTTATTTTGCGCGATACGAGACGAGAGATAAGAAAAGTATCATCTCGCGAGTCTCGTAGGCATCACTACATCTTAATAAGTCACTTGGATGGTTATGAGTACTATTCTAATACTAGTCGAGCAGAAAAAAAATATTATAGAAATATTAAAACCCTACAGTACAGTAAACACCAGCATCTTAGGAGATTTTTTAGGATTCGCGTGATGGGCTGATTAGAAACTATACTCAAGCAGCATTTTTAGTCATCGCTACGTACCAGCAACTACCAGTGGAACTATTAAGTTTTTGCCAATAGTCACAAGCACGTAATTGCTGCGGTTTCATTGTGTGCCTGGAACCAAAATGGGGAACAATTTTTAGGTAGCAGATACGTGGAGGCGTAGTAATTGTTACTTTCGTGGAACTTCTTTTCTCTTCTCTTTTCTCTTTGACATATCGAGTCACGTGGTTACTCTCTCTTACTCTTGCACAGGGTGAACGCACAAGCGGTCGCTGGAGATGCCGACTTTTGTAGTATCCGATACTAGCCCGAAGACGGAGGGTGGGCAGTCGTTAGAGGTGTCAAGAAACACTAGGATTCGAGACTAGCTTGTGGGCAGACCACACGGCGTTCACCCTTAGAACTGGTCGTTGTCTACCCAATCCCAGGCTTGTCAGGTAACGGATGACGCGATCAGAAGGAAATGTGTGGCAGAGTTATACCTAGATGTTTCGTTTTACGTTGCACCGAAGTGTTTCTTAACGATGACTCTAAAACGTTGCATAGGGAGCTCTGCTTACAAGAGAGTCCGCTGTGGATGGATTGAATCTTACCTGATCTCAGGGTCTTTTATGGAGCTAAGTATCCCGCTGTCTGACTTAGACGTTGGGTGAACGGGAGACCACACGACGTTCACCCCTAGAACTGGCTGCCTTCCACCCTACCCCTATCAAGGGCAATGGACGAAGCTGTCAGATAAAGTGTGTGGTAGAGAAATTCGTGAGAATTCTCGACGGTTACTCATACCGATCAGGGGGAGCCCTGGTAGATGAGACCGGTGTGGGCGGATTCGAATCTCGCCTAAGAGAGGAGGTCATTTATGGTCACCAAGGAACCCGCTGCTTGGCCGAGGGCAATCATGGTCACCAAGGAACCCGCTGCATGACCTAGGTCATGTAAGGTCACCAAAGGAACCCGCTGTTGCCCGAGGCCATTTATGGTCACCAAAGGAACCCGCTGTTTGACGGAATCTCTAGTGCGGTGACTAGAAGTGAGGTTCATCCCATGTGCTGGGAAACTGCAAGCCGCCAGGTAAATGTGCTTAGGAGCTGTCCTGGCCACCCTTTGATCCGGACTGCAGCTGGGTACGGTGATTGGGAGAAGCTCCGAAAGCCATTACACTTAAGGATAGTTGAAGCGAATATATAGCCTCTCACTATTAAGACAACTTCACCAATATCGGGTACGCACCGGGAGTCTATAACGTGTAGACTTTAAAGAAGCTCTGTCGAGGGCCCACCAAGCCTAAAATTGGTAGATCGGGGTGGCAAAAGCGCTTAAAAACCAAGTCCTGCCACAATTGAGGTTGGATTCGATCGGGCAGTGGTCCCACTTTGCAAGAGCGCATAGCTGGGGAATAGTCCTATGCTGGACGAGGTACTCCGGTGCCGGCGGGTGAGCAGCGTGTTAAGTCAACTGCTCGGTCACTAGTGAACGATTAGCTAGTAGAGAGTGGATAGGCAACCTCGCTCCTACCAGTGAGTTAATCTGGGAGCAATTGCACTATTGCCGGTTGTGCAACTTGCGCGCTGATTGGGCGTATCCCAATCACTTCCTCATGGAAGGAACGTGGGGGTATGTTAACACGGGTACCCCACGTAAAACAATCTTGGATCTATGTCTGACTTAGACGAATGGAGGAGATTCAAGTGAGGTTTATCTCGGTTAGGGAGTTCGCTCGCTAACCCATGAGAAACTGCAACACACCAGGTAGCGTTTCGGAGGTGACAGTACGGTCCGGCATATACTGTCAGTTCCAGCGTCGGATTCCTAGAAATCGTCTAGAGACCTACATTTAAAGGACGTTGATGCGAAGATACATAGCCTCTCACGTTCAAGACAACTTCACCTTAAGGGGTACACACCGGGACGCTACTTTGATGAGCCCTATAAAGTAGCCTCGAAGCTACGAAGATGTGCCTGGGCAAAACCATTTAAAAACCAAGTCCCGCCACACTTGAGGTTGGATTCGATCGGGCAATGGCCCCAACTCTGGCTCGGTGAAGGAACCTCAGGGTTTCGATGTACTGACCTAGGTTGGGGGAATAGTCCTAATGCTGGACGAGGCACTTGGCCCCGTATGATAGAGGATGGGAGGGTGCCGGCGTATACTAACCTGGTTAGCTAGTAGAGGGTGGATAGGCAACATCGCTCCGACCAGTGAGTAACTGGGAGCAATTGCTATGCAATTGCGCGCTGATTGAGCGTATCTCAATTCAACTTCCTCCCCAGGGAAGGAACGTGAGGTATGTTAACACGGGAACCCCACGTAAAACATTCATGATAATCTTACTCTTGCAACTTAACAAACATTCTATCATTTTCTGTACTAATGCTCGTGTATCGTGTATCGTGTCACAAAATGGATTATTATTTTATTTGTAATACGTACTTAATAATACAAAGAGCGATAAATTGTTTGATTCTTTTGTCATTCCAGTAAATCAAAATTATAAACCATTGCAACTTTTCTGTTGAATGTGATGATGCTAGGTCAAAAAATAACAACGCGCTTTCTGTATAAATATTTTTTTAATAAAAAATGTCTTTAATAAAATATGACAAAAATACTTAGAAGTTGATACACATGATAGAAACCACTTTTACATTATTCCTGTTATGTTCTTTTATGTGTTTAAATAAAAGATACTCGATTATTGTCATTAATTAACTTTATTAAAACTGAGTGAGCAGGAAGCATTACATGGCCAATGCATACACTGTACAAGATGTGTGTCCTTCAAGCCGACTCAAGTGGTGCTGACGGGCAGTTCAGGGTTGGTTAGTTACATCGCTATAAATAAATTGCCAACCTCCAGTTACATACATAACAATTCCTAAGGCACCAATTTATTTTAATTGAAGGTTATCTAGTAAAACATCCAATAATATAACAATCATAACAAATTGCAAATTGATTAATGGCCTCCAACATTTTACAAGTAAATATGGAGATGGAGTAGTTTACGAAAAATTACTTTAAAGTGATTCTCCTGGGTAACAAAGACGTAAATCTTACCTTCAATGCTACTGTAAGGTTCCGATACTTCTAAGCAATGGTTCCAGGCGGGTGGCAGGAACTTTCAGTACTACTCTAAAGTTTTAAAAACTTGAACATAGCTTCGGGCAAGTTACTGCTACAATCATAATACTACTTTGAAGTTGCAACGACTTTAAAGTAATTATACTAAGTGGCAGCACGGTTCCACATACTTCAAAAGTTACTTAGAAGTAATGGAACTACATAGTTCCAATAACTAGTATAAACAACTACACAATTTAGGTTCCGATCTCAGTTACTGCAACTTAGATGCTGCTTGGGTAGGCTCTGAATATACAATACATGTCACCCTGAACGATTAATGCCAGCACATACGAAAGAGCTTTTGTATGAGAACTTTTGTGTTTGAGATAATAATGATAATTCCACATTATATAGATATTTTATTTGTTTGGAAAAACGCAAATTGAATATAATTTTTCAATAAATATATGATAACAAAATATATTACTTCAAGAAACAAACTGTATTATGGTTATCTCTATTAGAAGATCTTATATTAGCAAGGGTATTATTAGAATTTTACTCGTTGCATAATTCAAACTTTAAAACAATTTTCTAAAAATAAATTTAAGTTAGTTTTTCAACTTCAGAAAATCTGTTAAAAAATAATACAGAAAATCTTTTATAATTAAGACTTGAAATCAATCGAGCGACATTGCAATATTTATTTTATGAGAAAAATGAAATGCAAGGTAAACTTTTTATATAAATTTATGCCCTATTTTCTAGAAAACACGATAAGGTGGAAACAAGAATAAACAAAATTTGGTGTTTTGAGCAGAGAAATGGAATAGTCAAAACAATATACACACTGATATGTAACGTGTGTAATGGTTCGTGAGCGATAACTGGGGGTTATTGAGAATCGATTTAAAGTATATTTGCTCTTAAACTTGGAATTTAAAGCTTTCATAGTAAAGTACCCAGTTTCGCAATTTTATGCTTAAGCAATTAATTATTTTTGGGATGTTTTAGCCATCCGAGCGTTCAAAGTGAAATTTTAAGCCGAGATAACAGCAGATGAACACCTCGTATGTAGTAGAGATAAAGCCGTCATTTACCAGTACGGTACAAGAAAATCCATGTAAAAATTAAGCATTTTTGGTTTCAACAATTAAAAATTGTTATCTTACGGATTATACTAGCTGAGCCAATACACTGTCGTATAATATTAGTAAGCACCTCACGTTTACGTTGTTGTCGATACGCATCACGTCTGCGTAAGATCACGTTACCATATAGACTCGTAAAATCCCTTGTATGTAAATTGTTGGAACGTTGCAATATGTCAGAAAGACAGGAATTGTTCCACGCTGGAAAGTGATCCCGAGCAGGACCAGGATTAAGTGCGAATATAACCCTTTTAACGATTTATAAATATTCAGCAGATGGTGCTATCCAAGCCGGGCTTTGCCAAAACTGGCAATTCGATATATCTTTCAATCTCATTTGGAAATTTGCCTACACCTAGGCATTCAATTAGAGTTTCCGTATTTCCACACATTTTAACTTGAGGACCTTTACTACTTTTTTCTTGAATTCCTGTTACTTTAAAAAGTTTTATTCGATTCTCATTTCTACATGTCGTTATTTATTCATTTCTTTCACTTTTAATTATACCTTTTTTGTTTTATTAAGTAAGTCATCATTCATACACAACAAAAACTACTCATTAGTAAGAATTACTATTAATATTAAGGGGATAATACATAATATATGTATATAATTTCCAAGTATTGTAAACACAGGGGATCGGACGGTAAAATAACAAAAGAATTTTGTTAGAATATTGAAATGAAAAACTGAGGAAACTAAATATAATTAAAACAGAAATTATAAATATAAATTCATTCATCTATTCATGATGTTATGCAATGTTTAGAATTGATAATCAAGGAATTTTTCGTTTAGCTTTACCTTATTGATCCTCGAAGATAAAACACGAAATTTACATAATTAAACTTTGCAAGAAAATAATAAATAAAGTGAATCCCTTTCGAAACAGGGTCGCAAGTTGTCTGTTTCTGTTTCGAAAAAAAATTTGCAAACATCCCCTACCTGAAACAAACATCGCATGTATATTTCTTGAATAGAACTTTTGTTAAGTCCCTCTAAAAAAATCCAGCTTTGAAGATATTTATTTTCTTAAAGTTATTAACAAGAGAAATAAAGGTACAGTCTCACAATTACATTTCTAAACAGGTAAAAAGGTGAAACAATGAACTAAATATTTAACTTCATTATATTATTTTTCAAACGTGCCCCATATATAAATAAAATATTTAATTCTTAATGTTTGTTAAACATAAAAACGACATATTCTTTTTATTTAAAAAATGTTTACATGTTTAATTAATGTCTAATGTGTGTTAGGCAACTAACAACTAGCAATCTACTACCACAATGTAAAAGATGCCAGAGATATGGGAGCATACTCGGAAATACTGCCAACACACCACCACTTACGTTAAATGTACAAACAATCACTTAACAGAGAAGTGTAATGAGACTAGGGAAGGACTCTGAGACTAGGGGCTCCTGTAAAATGCTCAAATTGCGGTGAGGCTCACCCTGCCAACTATAGAAGATGTACAATTGCCAAAGAGTTACAAAAGAGAAGAGATAATGCCATCAAAGCTAGAAAACCAGCTTCTCTACCAAGGACATTCCTTCCTGTTAACCTTAAGGCAGGCGTTTCATATGCACAAGCAACTAAGTCCAAGCAGAAAGAACCCACCCCCATCAATTCCAAAAGCGAACAATCTATGAAGCAAATTAATATGATGACAATTCTCTACAAAGTCAACGAGAGACTTAACAGACTAGAAGCCAAGAATATAGGCGCTGTTCCCAAAAGTAAGTAAGTCATGGACCAACGAGACTTAAGAATAGCCACATGGAATGCCAATGGCATCCTAAAGAAAAAACAGGAGCTAGAAGTCTTTCTTCATATCCATCATATATATGTGTGTCTGATCTCAGAGACTCATCAACTAGTCAGTCGTACCTGAAAATAAGAAGTTAGAAATTATCTCACACTATTCACCCTGACAACCAAGCTAAAGGTGGTAGTGCGGTATTAGTCAAAGTATCAATTAACCACTATGAAGAATACCATCTACAAAGAATAGAATTCCAGCTTACTATGGTAGGTATTAAGTCTACCAAAACAAAACTTGAAACTTGGTGCAATTTATTGTTTTCCAAGGCACAATTTTAAGAACTCTGACTATAAAATGGTTCTACAACATCTTGGCGAACGTTTTATTGTGGGTGGTGATTATAACGCCAAACATGTAGATTACGGATCGAAATTGACCACACAACGAAAGGCCATGAACTGAACAGAGCCGTGAGGGAACTTGGATGAATTTTCCACTCTTCAAGTAAACCCACGTGCTGGCCTACGGATCCAAACAAAATTCCTGATCTGCTGGACTTCTTTAATACAAAGAAAATTTAACCCAACTTCATAGATGTTGAAAAAAGCATGGACTTAGATTCCGATCATCCAGCTGTTATCTTAACACTGAGTGAAAGGCTAATTAAAAAAGAAACCCGAACCACGTTAGTAAACAAATCCACTGACTGGGAAAGTTTCAGAAATAATCTGCAAGAGAACATTAACCTTAACATCAGTTTAGAAACAGGTCGGCAACTGGAACAAGAAGCTGGAAATTTTGTTAAAATGTTTCAAGAGATCCGTCGGACAAAGCCATTCTTTATAATAAAACCCAGTAATTAAAAAGGGAGATTCGAAAACTAGAAGAATTTTTCAGATTCTACCTTGAAAATTTAATAGCGGACAAAGATACTGACTACTCCTTATGGAAAGCAACGAAAAGACTCAAATGGCCGATGACTCAAGCTCCACCCATAAAAAAATGATGTTACTTGGGCCAGAGACAACAAACAAAAACCAGAAGTCTTTGCAGAGCATCTAGCAGTAACTTTACAACTAAATAAAATTCAAATTTAAATATGATGTCAACATAGAAGAAACTGGTAATTTTGGAGAAATGGAAATTATGCCAGTAACACCGAAAGAAGTAGTGAACGAGATCAAGAATAACCATTTTCAAATTTTTAACCTAAATTTAAGAAAAGCACCTGGATTCGACCTCATCACAGGCGAGATCCTAAAACAGTTGTCGAGAAAAGGTATCGTTTTACTAACATACTTTTTTAACGCAGCATTTAGATTACAGCATGTTCCTAATGTCTGGCATGTGACAAAAGCCATCATGTTACCAAAGCCAGGAAAACCGCCAAATGAGGCCAAATCATACAGGCCTCAATCATCAATCTCTTTGTTACCGATCATCTCGAAGCTGTTCGAAAAACTCTTCTTGAAGAAACTAAATACTGTAATAGAAGATAAAAACCTATTCCAGATCACCAATTTGGTTTTAGGCAAAAACATTCTACTACAGACCAAGTCCACCGAATCGCACTTGAATGGTGCAAGGTCAACGCGCCAATGTCGCTTGCTGAAACCAGTCGAATCTACTTACGGACATTAACAATTTGAGAGCTTCGCGTTTAAAAATAGTATACTTATTTTTCAAAAGTTTTTAATTTTTCACCCTACAACACACATTTTACACTATTTTACATTTTGCTAAAGCATACAAATTTAGAAATAAAAAAGTAAATTAAAATAATCAAATCTTTCGTTAAATTTTTGGAATTGTTGTACAAAACAGGTTGGTTTGTTTTGACAGCTATTACAGTAAGCAAAACATATTGTAATTAAAATGCCAACTGTCAACATATCTCATTAACTTCACTTGGCGGTAATCTTCTTTTTTTAATTTTGTTTAACTCCTAAAATCTCATTGTATCTTGTTTTAAACAAATCAAATTAAATGATTTGATTATAAAATAAGAATTTGATCAAGGTAAGAGGTACAGAGTCCAAGTCTATACCTTGTATCCATACATCAAGTTCAGCATGGTGCTTTATGGAAAGCGACATAGCCACATTTCAGGATAACACTCCTTCGGCGACAATAGGTGCCTGTCAATCATAAATAAACTCTGGTTTTATATTTGCAAGCATTAATCTTCTACAGATTACTTTACCTCGTTGAATTTGAATTATTGTGTCAGCGGCAAACTTTATGCAAAATATCGTTTTAATAAAATTACACATAAAAACTTGTCGGAAGTAGCTTGGAATTCATTTAATTAAACATTTCAACTAAATTATAGTAACAATATTTGCTCCACAAAATATTGATAGTTACAACCAACCTTATTTTTTGGTCGAAACAGAAACTGTTTCTGTTGTAAATATTAAATAAAAACTTCGTGTACATTGACTCAACATTATAATTAATAAACCAATTAGATTTTACTATAGCAACAATCGTTTTCACGCTATTAAAATGTCAGTATTAAATACAAATTTCTTACTTTTATAACTATAGTAATTAAGAGTAATATTTTTTTAAATTTTTTTATTAATTTAGAAAAAACAATTTTATTTCGCATAAATAATATGTTAATTATCATTGCGTATTCCATACTGATATTGTTAATAGTTATCTGATTGGTAAACAATTTCAACACTAAATTCAAAATTTAATATTAAACCTGTGTGGTGCGTTACTATGAAACCGTTTTACATAGATGTATACTATTAATATATTTTTAGTTTTATATTATATTATTCTGTATATTATAGACGAATATTTAAGAATGAATAAATGTACTTTCACGTTTCACGTTTAGCTGCTCAGAAGATTTTAACAAAGAAATTAAATAATTAAAAAGGTAGATCAAGAATAGCACTTTTAAATAATATAATATTGAATAAAAAAACATAAGTTTAAATTACTATTAATAACAATGCTTTAACTTACACATTGTTATACACATTATTTAATAATAATTTTGATAAAAGAATTCTAGATTTTGGTAATTGCGATAGTACCTTTCCTGTAATCAGATCATAGTCCGAAGATTTCTTCTAATTGAGATATTTGATATTCCTTCAATTTTTTTGAAGAGAGAAAAGTCAACCTGCTTCTAAGGTTACTTAATTGCAATACTAAACAAAATAAATATTAAAGAAATCACCTTAAGCTCTCGAAAAAGTATTTCTCTTTTCGATAACTGATAATAATCACTGATAGACGGTTACTTTTTCTTCAATACGAAAAATAGGCAATTAAATACAATCAATCGTGATGAATGTTTCTTAGATATACTAATTGTTGATAACAGCCCACACTAAAAAATCCATTACCCTAAGTCAAGTTTCACCAGAGATATGGGACAACGACACCTTGGGTAAAAATGCATCCAATGCCTATGGGGGTGTCAAAACCGAATTTAAAGATCTCATGAATGCATTAACCAAAATAAGCTAAAATAAATATTTATTAGAGTGAAGATTTCTTAGATTTGCAAAAAAGTCATCTGAAAAATGAAGGTCACTCAATTGAGTACGAGCCCAATTTTTCCGCAACCTAACTAAGAAAAGAGGCTAACTATATCAAAATGCTTTTGTTTTGAACTTGAAGTTTTGTGAAGGGTCATATATTGAAGTTAAAGGTCAGCTACATAGAAAATAGAAGGGCACGTGTAAATTATGCTAACCTGAGGTAAAACTCTTCTATGGATAGGTTTTAATAGCAGTTAACTTACGAGGTAAGCGCCATAAATTCTCGGCCTGATATAGAAAAAATAAACTTGGTAAAATATAATAATTTTTATTTTTCAGTATAATCTCCCCTAATGTCAATACACTTATTACAACGTGGAATTAATAATTCAATGCCCTTGTAAAAATAATCCGAAGTTTTTCCTTCAAAATATTCAATTAAAGCTGCTTGCAACTCGTTCTCGTCCTTAAAACGACGTCCCCTAAGGTCTTTCTTTAAATTGGAAAATAAATAATAGTCACTAGGAGCCATATCCGGACTGAATGGTGGATGATCCGATGCTTCAAAACCGCATTTGCGAATAGCAGCTTGTGAAATTGCGGCAGTATGATCGAGTGCATTGTCGTGTAATAATCGAACACTACTTGTCAATTTTATTCGACGTTTTTCACGAATATTGTTTCTCAATTTATGCAATAAAGACGCGTATTATGTAATATGATAAGTTGTATTGCGTTCTTTAAAATCAATCAGGAAAATGCCGTCACAATCCCAGAATATTGTTGCCATAACTTTCTTTGCCGATTGAACGAGTTTCGCCTTTTTGGGACGAGGTTCATCGGGTCGCCGCCATTCCATCAATTCTCTTTTGGATAGAGGATCATAATGCAGAACCATTGTTTCATCTCCAGTGACAATGGACTCCAAAATCGGCTTTGGGTCGTCTCCACACAAGTTTAAAAACGAGCACGCACATTCGACGCGACGTTGACGTTGAACCGCAGAAAGAAGACGCGGTACCCATCTTGCACTAATTTTATTCATACCCAAATGGTCATGAATAATTCGGCGATGACTTGTTTCCGAAATGTCAGACATCACTGCTAAATCCTTAACTTTCAAACGACGATCTTCTAATACCATTTCTTCAATGATTGCAACTTTTTGAGGCGTACATCATCATCTTCAAGAGATTCTTGCCCCAAACGGAAACATTTTGTCCACTTTTTTTACAGTGGAATATGAAGAAGATAAATCACCATAAACGCCGTCTAAACGTTGTTTGATTTGATTAGGCGGGTGCCCTTCTTGTTAAAAATTTAATGACCGTGTGGTACTCAATTTTCGTTAGCTGCGACATTTTCATGCACTCGTCACGATGCTTGAGTGGCTACTAAAATCTATTACGCTTCTAGCCGTAATATATATATATATATATATATATAGTGTAGGCCTCTTACATGTTCAACTATGACGCAACCGAGTTTGAACATGTTGGCACCTGTAGAAGCCTGCCGGACCGAAACTTTATGGCGCTATCTCGTATATCCAGAACTACCTGCATCCACAGAGTGGTTGTGGCAATATTTTTGGTTATTACCAGGCTCATTGTTTCTAGTCGGCATTGTCCATTTGTGAAAAAAATTGTACTATTTATCTATTACATATTTTAATTCTACAGAAGATGTATGCCATTTCAAACGCATTTTAAAATTAATCTTTTCTTGTACCCTGGATGTTGCTTTAAAAAGGAAGCCACAAACAACTTCCTTATAATGATAAAATTTGCTGAAAACTGCTGTCACAGTAAAATCTTATATGAAAGCGGAAACTACATAATGGAAAATACGGTAACTGTAATAATGTTGCCTTTTACCTTATCAACCGTTTATGTTGTACCTATGCATTCTCTATCAATCACATCCTAGAAATGTTGCTTTATAAGTAAATAAGCACTTTGAAACGTTTTGTGATTTAATAATAATTTAATCTTCAAAATGTAACTTAATGCTTTCAGAAGTTATACAAACAGATGAGGCTGTTGTCATATCTAAGTATCTAATAAGTCTAATATCTGCATTTAAGATCAGATACTTTTACTGTTATTATTTTCTACAAATTTTGAAAACACCAGACTTACAGACTTAATCTGTTCATTCATTGACGGTACCCTGAGTTTGTGTTTGTATATCTCAAAAAGGCTGTATTACTGATAGATTACTTTATTTGAGCCGATACTATTATTCATTACATGTATTAGTTAGCATAAAAATTTCTATTTGCTATTAAATCATAATTACTTACACTTGAAAACTATAAATATTGACAAACTATTTATATTTTAAATGGAAATTGTCGGTTGCAGCAATTTTACCTGATTTGACCTAATTTAAGGAGATTAATTATAAACTAATCTGAAATCAAGTTGCATCTTAGCTGCTTAGTATTACGTTCACCTGTTACTACTTAACAACAACTGCATAACTTTAGAAATTTCTAAATTTAGTCCAGCTATCAGTTCAGAACATACACGAAAATTTGCAAACTAAGGCATCTAATAGATATCTAAACTAATCACATCTAAGATCATAATTTTCACATCTGAAATTCCTTGAACTTATTCAATTTTCTGATACGTTCCTCTTATCTTCATTTTCCAACATTAATACGTACGTACAAAAAAATGTGTCGCATTTATAGCAAATGATTTCCACTTGTTCATTAGTGCTTGAGACAGTAAAACTTGCGAAGCATCACTAAATAATTACTTGTAGTTTAAGTTGATACGTTCGTAAACGGCGTTTTTGAGTCAATTAAGCGGGCTCCTGTATAAAATGTTTACTAAAAGAAATGTGTGAGAGTCATAATAGAGAGTCAAATGTCCCTAGTTTAAGCAGATCCTGAGAAACAAGATTCTTCCGAAAAAAATGAAAAGGGAGAAAGATCCGTTATAATCCCAATACCATTAAAAGCTGCACTGGTAATGTAGGAAAATTTAAAATCCCAACCCCAAGAATTACAATAGGTAATAAAAAACCGGTTAGTATGCACAAAAGAAGTTTTGTGTGTTAGGAGTGTTAGTTTTTTGGTTAATGATGGAAGAATCCGCTGGAGATAGAATTTAGTGATTTCAATAAACGGAAAAATTTACATTTAATAATAGGGAAAGAGATTTGGTTTTCATATTTTTATTTTTATATGCGGCTAATGAAAATAACCAGTGATTCAAATAACCAGAACCTACTGTATTACGGTATCTGTTGGATTTGTTTCTAATATTTAATCATAATAATTATTTCGTTGTAAATAAGTTATCTCTGAACTTCTTCTCAATTTTCTTATTTACTATTACTCTTACACCTGCGTTTCTACCTACGCGGGCATGTTTATGATTTTGGGATTTTCACTCCAGAAGTCACCTTGCTGTAGCCAACGATGTTTGCTTATGCCTAGGATATCTTTAGTCTCTTCATCTCTTTGTGTAGGCGGAGCAGACCACACGGCACCTACCCATAAAACTGGTCCGACCTCTCCTATCCCAGGCTTGTCTGGGTAACGGTTATTTTGTACAAAAGGCTTCTAGGTTCCTCGCCTAGGCCTCCCAGGATCAGATGTGTGGTAGCAAAGCACGTAAGTGTTCTCGACGATTACTCATTAACGTTGCGGAGGAAACTCTGCTAACATGAGAACCGGTGTGGGTGGATTTGATTCTTACCTGCAACTAGGTCAATTATGGTCACCGTTAGGAACCCGCCGATTGACTAAGTCAATTATGGTCACCGTTAGGAACCCGCTGATTGACTAAATTCTAAGGCGGAGAATTGAAGTGAGGTTTATCACGGCCTAGGGGAGTATACCTAGGTCATATGGGAAACCGCATGCCACCAGGTACTGTGCTGTGGAAGCTATTCGTTTCACCCTATGACTCGTTATCGAGTACTGTGATCTGAAGCAGCTCTAGAACCGTACACTTAAAGTGAGTTGATGCGAAAAGGGGTATCATAGCCTCTTACTCTCAAGACAACTTCACCTGAATAGGGTACATACCGGGAGTTTAAAACGTGTAGACTTGAAAACGAAGCTCTGTAGAGGGCACACCAGGCCTATAACTGGAAGACCGGTGTGGGAAACCACTACGGTCGAACAAAGATCCCCGACTTGAGTTGGGGACTAAATATTCAGGGGGGCGGTGCAGACCACATGACGCCTTCCCATAAAACTGGTTCTACCTCTCCTATCCCAGGATTGTCTGGGTAACGGTTATTAAGTAAAAAAAGCCTAGGTCCCCTGCCTAGGCTTCCAGGATAAAATGTGTGGTAGAGATACACGCAAGTGTACTCGACGATTACTCATTAACGTTGCAAAGGAAACTCTGCTAACATGAGAACCGGTGTGGGTGGATTCGATTCTCGCCTGGATCACGGTCATTTATGGTCACCGTAAGGAACCCGCTGTTTGATTAAATCTAAGGAGGAGAATCGAAGTGAGGTTTATCCCGGTCACAGAGAGGTAAATCTGGACCAATGGGAAACTTCATGCCACCAGGTACTGGCTCCGGAAGCTGCTCGGATCAGTAATGACTCGAAGTGGCTCTAGAACCTTTACACTTAAAGGGAGCGATGCGAGAAGGGTACATAGCCTCTCACTCTCAAGACAACTTCACCTGAAAGATAAATACCGGGGGTCTATAACGTGTAGACTTGTAAACGAAGCGCTGTCGAGGGCACACCAAGCCTATAATTTGGTAGATCGGGGTGTCAAAACCATTAAAAAACCAAGTCCTGCCACATTCCATCGGGCAGTCCTCTTAGATTCTACAGAATTGGGGGAAAGTCCGAAGCTGGACGAGGTACAATCTCCTAGGAGAAAGTGCTGACGGGTGAGCACGTTTATCTACTAGCCTGGAAAGCTAGTAGAGGATGGATAGTAATCTCGCTCCTACCAGTGAGTGACTGGTAGCACTATCTTTAATAGTCGTGCGCTAATTGAGCGTACCTCAATTCATGTCTAAAAGACGGGAACACCCGAACGTTCATAAATAAAAAGTATCATAATACAGCCAAATCAACTACGGCCTATTATAAATTATAAGGCGATAGGCTACAAGTCACTGTTAGAGTGAACTCACTCGTCTGAAGATCACTCTGTTTTATATCCTGAAGATTGTCTTCAGGACTCCTATGCAGCGGAGTAGGGCGGTGAAATTTATTCGCCAGAAGAGTTAGTCATACCAGTCTCTTCATCTCTAGTTTTACGTTATCTAATTTTCCGCTTTTAAGAGTGAGGGTGGTTGTAGCAGACAACACGGCACCTACCTATAGAACTAGCCCCGGAATATTTTAGCTCAGGATCCATGCATGGGGAAGGATGACTTAGGCCAGAATAAAATGTGTGGTAGTGTTATATAATAATAATAATAATTACTACAACCCATAACCTAAACCAAGGCCCCAGAAGCTATAAGCTTGTGCGGGAGGGAGGGGGCGATTATTATTATTATGTAGGCCCAATGTGCCGCTGCAACCGACTGGAACAGCGCAAATCCCACATTGTGTTACAGCTAAGGAAAACTGCAGAAAACCTTAACCAGATCTGCCAGCGCCGGGAGTCGAACCCGGGCCGCTTGGGTGAAAGTCCGGCACGCCAGACATTACACTACCAAGGCTGTTTTACATATGCAAGTGTAATTCGATGAATACTAGGATGTTCTGCTAACATGAGGACCGGTGTTGGTGGATTTGATTCTCGCCTAGAAGACGGGCTCTTAAGTCGCCTGAGAGTACCCACTAAAGAGCCGATTCTTAGGAGGAGAATCGAAGTGAAGTTTATCCCGATCATAAGGGGCCAATAGGAAACTGGATGCCACCAGGTAGCTGCGTTCTGGAAGTGACTTGAAAAGCTCTAGAATCTCTACACTTAAGGGGTGTGAAGCGATTACTTACAGCCTCTCACGCTCAACACAACTTGTAATTGGTAGATCGGGGTGGCAAAACCATTAAAAACCAAGTCCCGCCACATTTGAGGTTGGATTCGATCGGGCAGTGGTCCTCAACATTTATGTTGGGAGATACCGACTCTTTGGCTGTCGGCGTGGTAATTCATTGGAGAAGGTGCCGGCGGGTGAGCGCGTTTACAGCTCCGGTACTAACCTGGAAAGCTAGTAGAGGATAGATAGTAACCTCGCTTCCACCAGTGAGTTACTGGTAGCATTGTGAACTGTAGGCAACGTGCGCTAATTGAGCGTATTTTAATTCGTGTCTTAGAGATAAGAGATAGGACGGAACACCCAGACGCTCATGGACAAATTCTGGCCCAAACACCAAAAGTTCAAACAACAGCTTACTGTAAATTCTTAGGTAGTAAGCTTATTAAGAATGGTACCAAACATTCATATCCAAAAGGAGATCCTACATTCCATCCTCCAATATTTGTAGTGTTATTGTTTCGTAGTTTTTCTATCATATCTTCTGTAGTTGTCCCCATCTGGAGATCCGATTAGGGAACTGTTTTATCTCCGGAATATTTAACTTGGGAAGACTCTGCCATGTTGTTACTTACCTTGGGATGTGTTTTCTATACGGTGGATTCCCTTTGCCTTCCGCATGGTGTCCATTTTGATTGTGTACTTAGACTAGTAGCAAGTAGCAAAGTTTAGTTGGGTTTAGAGCAAAGGTAAGGTTGATATTTGGATGAAAGAGGCTATGACTTACGCTTCACCATACCTAATACCCATATTATTGGTTACCAGATGTCAATGCTTATACTTTTTTCATACGTTTACATACATACTATATTACAAGATAGTGACATATTTTCTAATTAGGTAGTAGTAGGTAGCTTTTATACGAATATGAATAATACTTTTTTATTTTATTTTATTTTTTATTATTTTTAATTTATTTTATTTTTTTAAATTTTTTTATCGTAGTTTTACATTAATGTTAATGTCTCAAGTTAATCATAAGTTTAAATAAATTTCCGTTAAGTTGAATCTAAGAAATGTGTAAGAAAATCTCCAGAAAATAATGGAGTTAATTATAATTTTACGACAAAGTCGGTTGTGGAAAAATGAACTAAATTTCCCATGGAATATTTTCTCAATTCAGATATTCCCTTAGGATCTCATATCATATTTTTATTTTCTATCGTCTATTGATTGCCATTTCTGAAATTTGAAAAAAATTCGCGTTTGAAATGGTTAAAAATATAAAAAGAGAAATTCCAAGCCAAATATGATTTCGACCTTTGATATTAATATTGTAAAGTAAGACAGTGACAGTTTCAAGTATTAAATGTCTATCTATATACCCATTTATCTTGTTGACAAATCAATATGTAACAACAACCACATGATTAATATGATATCGCTATATTGCTCTATTTCTAAAATGGTAATTAATTAAAATGGATATCCCGAATAAGTTATTTAATATCTGCTGAACTATATTAAGACTAGCATAAACACGCAAATAACTTATCGATCGAGTTTTACGAATCTTCTTTGGGCATTTAATAATTTAAGTAATCTAAGTCTTTTTGCACTTGTTTTCATAGAAGGGACTCCATTAAATTTGCATATATCGTTTTGAATCGTCTTCTGGCGACAAAAACACGCAGATTTCCATTTTTCACGTGACTGAAAAAGTTTTCTCTAATTTAAAGAACTGAAAATTTTTGTATGTCTATATTTATCTGGAATGAGATAGTTGAGGCAGTTTTAAGGGTAGTTGACGAGCATCTCGCACCTCGCATCTAGTGTAGGAGTTATTTCCCCAGGGCGCCGGCCTAGCACCCGGCTAGAGTTCTCCACGGACTCTGGGGTTACGGCAAACATGGAGCAATTTGCATTGAAATTTATGTTATTGTTGACTAGAAATGTATTTAGGATTCGCATTCACGAAATCTTAACAGGGTATTATAATCTATAAGGTTAGACAACAACAGACAGATTAAGGGTTATGTTCTTGAGGGTATATACAGCCTTTGAATTACGCGGAAAATCTATAAAAAGTTTATTATTAGTCTTTTGCATGAATTCACTTGCAGGCATAAATCAAGTAAAATGGTTACCTTATAACAGTTATAACAGTACAATTTCGTTATTAAAATGATCGTAGTAGGTAGCAAAATCCTTGTTTATTACTTACAGTGTACACACTATTCACTAATTTTATACAATGTATATGAGAAATACTGTGATAAACTGTATGTGTAGCATCCCTCTGTTTATGAACTGTACGTCATAATAACTATAAAACGATCTTTTTGTTTCTTCTAACATATTATCATTAACAAAATTATAACTTACACATATTCTGTAATCTTATAATAAGAATGTAAATATAATTTTAGTTTTGGGGAGTCAATAAATTAAACTATTAGTAATGGATTTAATTATGTGAAACCTTGGATTTCAATATTTTATTAGGTAAAGAATTGTATTTTTACGGAACTATTAATGCAAAATTACATACTTGAATATACAATTATTAGTAACCTTAAGTGTTAAAAATTCAACACAAATATTGTCATATTAAGGGTTTTGTGAGCAACGACAAATAACACAAAGTCATAGAGGCAACATTATCTTATATATTTAAAACACAAGGATTATTTTTGTTCCAGTTCGTTTAAGAGTTCTACTGGGCCGATTTGCGTGATTTTTGTTATATTGAAGCTTTTGTTGTGTAGATTAGTCAACACTACTTAATTTCTGTATATTTTTAAGTTTAATATTTGCATCCTAATATTGACACTTGCATCCACTTGCAGCGCCACCACACTTTCCAATGGTGGCAACTTTTGAAACTATTCACGATTATAAAAGTTTGCACTTGCATTATTAAAGTGTTTAACGTTTGATTTGTTATTAGGTTGCGTAGATATGTATTAAAAACAAAATGCAATAATAATAATAATAGCATACATTAGTATAATATTTTTATAATTAATGAAAATTCTACTTCTTAAATGTTTCTTTCACTTAGCCTTTGTTAGTTATATACACTATGTGTTTATAAATAAGTATTTGTTCTTGGGATTTAATCCTGTATATACTTTATATTAAATAAATAAATAAACCCTAGAAAACAAATTGTACAAATGAGGGTACTAATATCAAAGGCGACAATCTCTAATTTTACGTAAAACATATATCTCAAATTGTTTGTCTTTTCAAGCTCTATTAAACTGCATTATAAAGTGGTGCCAAAATTGGAAATATTTCATGTAAAGGTATATTCAATGTTGCCTATTAGAAACAAAACTGGCAATCTCCATAGATGTGGTATTTTCAAAAACGGCAACCTCCATATGAGTCAATCACAGTTGCTATACGTATGAACGACAAACTGTTGTGTCTATTTCAAGGCATATACTATTGTAAATTGTATTTCATTTCCAAGTTTAACCTGTAATAGTACCTGTTAAAACGCCGCCAATCTAGAAATGTCGCCATATGAGGAGAATTACATTTATAAAAGTGATCTAGGTAGGGGTAAGGGTGTTGTAACTAAGAAAGGGAAGGATTATAATCACACAACGAACGTTGTTAAAGAAAGTCCTCAATAAATTAGCCTTTTGACTGTCTTGTCTTGACGGGGGTTTCCCTAGTATTAATTAAATCCAGAAGCAAATATTAACATATATTCAAAAACTTATCAGCGTTCTAGAGCGTGGGCATTCAGAAAACTTTTAGTGAAACGGACTGGCTTAGGCTTCCAAATGCTAACTTTTGATTATAACGCTGTCAAAAATAGTTTTATGTATTTCGTGTATGTAACGTATTTTATTAGTTTTAACTGTTGTAGCGTATCAGTCAGATAATTTGTTATACCAGCCAGATATTTATTTGTAAAAATTATGTATAATTTGGAAATCTATAGCAATAATATCACTAGTACGCAGAGATAATGCGGATGTAGTATATACCGGGTGTCCACACCATATTCCCAAACTTAGAAAATTCTTATTTTTGAATCGATTGAAATATAGTACAATAGCGGATTTCTTGGTGGGTGTATAAACATCGACGCACTTCCGGAGTCACATAAGTAAATTACATTACCTTTTGTATTTCAAATGGAACATTCTATACATTTTTGCATACTTTGAATCTACGGATCATTCTGTGTTCGAACATGTCAAGTTTGTGTATAAGTTTATTCGCTGTTTCTCTGATCAAGTAGCAATAGAAAAATATCCTTTTTTCTTGAAAAAATTGCTTTTTGTCATTATACCGCATTTTAATTCTACAATGCTTTATAATTTATATTTTTCAAATGGAACCTCATTTTCTCACCAACCTAGTTAAGCATAGAATTTGATTCTGAATCCAACGATATCAAACATTTAATAGTTTTCTTACTAAATTTGCCCAAAAAGTGCATTTTGTCTGATAGCCTAACTGTTACTCATTCATAAAAAATTCAAATGTTACCATTGTTCAACCTGACTATATCGTGAATTCGTATCACTATAGTTTATTTTTCGGATTTGAGAAATTGTTCATAACTACAAATTAAAGTATTATTCTTGTGTGTTACTCTAATTTTTGTATTGGTTCTGTTGATTTACATGCTAAAATGGTGTATAAAAGGCAAAATAGAAGCAAATTCATATTCTTCTAGCCCTACTCGATCAGTTTAGCTGCAAAGAAACTTATTCATGAACTTCTAGATTCAAAAGAGGCCACATACTCACTGAATGTTTCATTTCTGTGCTGTATTTCCACACTTTTAATTTCATTCAAATAGATTTATAAGTAAAGATATTCTAAATTTGGCGTATCACACCTGGTATACCTAGTAAATATAAAGTAACTATTATTAGATCATTCCATAGTGAAAAAATTGTATTTTAGGGTGTCTGGAAATACCGAATACTGTTAATATATGGGGGAGGGACGTCTCTTTCTTCGAGTGCCTCAATTGTTATCGATCGTTGGCTATCACATTGACGACCTTTATTTTTAACTGCTGCTCTGAAAAGTTGTACTATGGATTGTCCGTACTACTGTCTCAAGTTTTTTAACCATGAAGTTCTTCGTCTATTACCAGGACTTCTTCTGCTGTCTATTTTCCCTTGTATTATAAGATGTAGTATATCATATTTTTCTTGATGTCTCATTCGAAATATTCTAGTTTCCTTTTCGTCGCAGTTTTAAAGACTTCAATTTCTTCATTGACTCTTTTTAATAATCAGTCCAAGCAACTCTGAGCAGTTTTCGATATACCCATATTTCAAACGCCGTTTAAGTAATACTTCTGTTAAGGTCCAGCTCTCTGCTCCATAATACAGCACTGAGAAAACGTATACTCTAACTGTTGAAGTGGCTATGGCCCCTAACCAAAGGGACAAGGTTATATTATGATTGTAAAGGGTTTTCTTTATACGCAGTAATACAGCTCGAGCATATTCAATGCTTTTTTTTACTTCTGTGAAGGGGTCCCATTCTCCGTTTATGTTGCATCCCAGATATATTGCTTTTTCTACTTCCAGCTGTCCATCGTTTGTTTGAATGCTATATTGTTCTTATTTATTATTATAAGTTTAGTTTTCGATGCATTAAGCATTAGGCCGAATTCTTTGCAGGTTCTATCAATCCTTTCCATAAGTATGGTAGATCTTTGTTGCTACTTGCAAGAATAAAGGTGTCATCGGCATATCTAATATTGCTTACCGTCTTGCCAGTTACAATGATTTCGTTTTTTTACATCGTGCAATGCTTCCTTAAATAACTCTTCGGAGTACCAATTAAAAAAAAGAGAGGTGATAATATACAACCCTGACGCCACATTATATGTCAACCGCTTCTGTTATTTCTTGTCCTACTCTAACTGTTGCTGTTTGGTTCAGATATTAGGTTACCAATTATACGCAAATTTTGGTCATCAATTCCTGCTGTTTTGAGAATTTGAAGTAGTTTATTATGTCGTATCTTCTCAAAGGCTTTTTTAAAGTCGATTAGGCATACATGTGCATCACAGTTAACATCTCAACAACAGTGTACCAACACTTGCACTCCAATAAGAGCGTGTCTCCATCTCGCTTCGGAATCCGCATTTTTATTGTAGCATAGATGACACATGATATTTTTAGAAAGTGGCTCATTGGGCATGGAGCGATAGTCTTTACATTCGATGGCTCTATTTTTCTTTGGAATAAAAGTAGATTCCACCCATTTTGTTGGCAATATACCTGTATTGTATATTTTATTGAATACGTTTATTAACATGGGGGGAGGCTAAGTAAGAAAGTATGAAAAAAATTAAGTCTACATAAATCCGGAAATGCCCTCTCAGGGCGCATGGTGCTTTGAAGATGACACACAAAGGCAGTGAATTTACATTAAACTTAAAGGTTCATTTCATTTCAATTTCCATTCAGTTTATTGTAAAGTTACAATTAAAACAATGTGTTTTTTCAATTAATTGTAATGACAAACACGTTAAAATATGTATACGTTACATTACGTAAAATTACGTTACCAGTTAGGCAAGGTAAGGTTAGGTTGGGTTAGTAGTTGGTTTGGTTAGTTTAGAAGTTAAGTGCGGTTTGGTTAGACGTTATAGGTTAGGTTACGTTTGAAGTTACGTTAGGTTAGATTGCTTACCTTATTACCTTATTTCTAATCACCTAGACTAGAAGCAAGGTTACGTTAAGTTAGGTTAAGTTAGGTCAGGTTTTTGTTTTCATTGGCTTGAGAGTATGATACCTATGAGAATTTATTTTATTATTTTATTTATTTTTCTGCAACATTATCGCTTGTTTTGTGCATTGCAAGCCACATATAGAGCGCTACTCATTCGACTACTCTTGAATAGTGGAAAATTTGACAGTAAAACCTTGCTGTAAAATGACGTTTGAGGTATCTCAAGTACTCAACCATAGGCCCTTAATGGAAAAATGATGAACATAACTTAATAAAATAAAGTAACTTTAACGCAAATGTATCAAAAGTTTGTGGATAATTCGTAAATTTGCAGAAATAGTTTTTGGTAGATGTAAATTAATCATTTTAATCATCTTGGTTTGGGTCTGAATGATGCAGTTTTCCGAACTGGATACATTTGTAATTATTTGAAATATACGATAAATTTATTAAAACGTTGCAGCAGTGCTTATTACAAATTTTGGTTATTTGTGCTTTTCTCTTTTAACTAACAGCTGTCTGGAAACAAAGCTTAAATTGTTTTCCAAACAGTACTTATAACTTTTAGATTGTATACACAAAAGTCCGATGTATGCTAATTTTGTTATCTATTTCTTATCGATTACTGCTAATACAAAAAACTTTATTTTGTCAGTTTGAATCTTTTCCTCTCAAATAAAGAGATATAGTAATAGGACATCTGAAAGGTACAGTAAAATTGAACAATGCTGATATAGCGCTTGCTTATGGTGATTATTTGATCACGAGCAAATCACGCATCAATTCGTGGTCCTTGGCGTGGCTACCGTCCCCGCAGACCCTACGACGCGAGGGGGCGCAACTATCCGAAGGGCGCTGTTTTCGTGAAATTTTATTTCGTTGGAAATAAAAATTTTAATACAAGGTAATGAATTATTATAAATAATTATTGCATATTTTATTTTAATAAAAGTTAGTTAGTATAATTGTATACAGTGTGTAACAAAAGTCAGGAGTATTGAGTGTTAAACAAAAACGAATAAGTTTTGAGAAAAACGCTACGACACATCGATTTTTAGTTTTTGAGAAGATTTTTCCATAATTTCTTTCAATTTTACATAATTATATTGTCTTTGAGCTATGACGTCATGATTCATTTTTTTAAATAGCAAATCCCAATATTTTCATCAGTATTCGATATTGTCCGGCACGCTGATACCTCATAATTGGGGTCTGTTACCTACTGTCTACAAATTATGATTTCCCCAGAAACCCTTTTTCTTCTAAGAATAAAGTAGGGATCCTATTTTCGAAAAACATCCTTTTAATTAAAGGCAACGTTATTATAACAAAAGTTTAGTATCATTCTGAACATTTCTAATCGTTTCGGGAGAAACTAGCTCAGCTCTGCATTTTCAAAGCTTCTATGTTGTCCAAACGGTGCTCGTAGAGTCTGCCTTTCAAATACACCAGCAAGAAAAATCGGGGGGCGTTAAGTCTGGTGACCTAATTGGCTACTCTATTGCACCGCGTCTTCCGATCCACCGGTTGGAAAAAAAATAATGCGGAGACAGATCCCACTTGGGGTATCAACATGCTCAGGCAAGTAAGATCTATATAATTCTAATGAAAACATTGAGGGTATTTAAAGGTTAAAATTGATCTGATCTGACGAGCTCAATAACAATTGAACGTAAAATTGAACAAAATTGTGGAAAAAGATCTTTCCAAAAAATAAAAATCAATTGGCTTGGCATTTTTTGCAAAACGTTTGACGTTTTTCGTTACTGTTTGACACTCGATATCCCTGACTTTTGTAACACACTGTACATATGTGGGGCGCAAACGTTAAGTCTCGCAGGGGCGCCCAATCTTACGTAGTTACGCTACTTTTCGTGGTTACCACCACGATACACCCACAACGGTATGCCAGCTTCCAAAACTCGTTCTCCGCGCGCATGTGACGTCGCTGCGAAGCAACTTTCCAAGGACTCTAACTTTCCTCCCATTTGATCTCTTCCAGCTACACAGTACGCTGGGTGTATGTTGGGAAAAGCGGCTTTAAATAATTAATTATGAAATTCCTTTTGTTTTGGTGAGTGTAAACTTGTGACATATCGAAGATAACAAGGTGAAATTCTTACACAGGTATATATCGAACAGTATGCCTGGTTGTGCTGTTACTGACTGTTGCAATTATAACAGGAATACAAAAGGAACTGGTATAAAATACTTTCGATTCCCAAAGAACGAAGAACTTTCAAAGCGTTGGGAAATTGCTTGTCGAAGAAATGATAAAATAAATCTAAAAAATGGTAAGAACTTTTAGAAAAATTATAAAATAACATGGCGGAGAGGATACTTCAATTGTTAATCAAATTTTTATCACTATGATACATTTGAATGTTGCCTACAGGTTTTAATTTCTCATTAAGTAACATTGGCTTTGTAATTAATAAAAATAAGCAATTTTAAATTTAGTGATACTTTCGGTTATTTAGTATCTACCTATATATTATTTTTCTAAGTACCTCCCTAACAAATTTTACTATTATATATATTTTATAGAAAGCATAACAATCCATATCGGCGGTACATGATTAGTAAATTGTTAAAATTTGGAATATTTCTGAATCAAAATAAAATAAATCGTTATATGCACCACGGGCAATACGGGCATAATTATAAATAATAACATTCCCTCATACTATAATTTATTAATTATGCCTTTAATATTAAGTGGCTAATATTAGAACGATTATCAAACGTCATACTTTACTAACCATTGTCATTATAAATGATAAAAACATCATTATACATAAGAACGTAATGCGAAACAAGCTTGGTTTGCTTCGCACTGACGTCACAAACCAGAGAAGGATAGACTATCGAGCTGCGCGTTGTCATACCGTTGTGGGTGTATCGTGATTACCACTATATCATCCAGGTTAGTACGTCTTTTTGATTATTTTAAATATGGGAAAAAGTGTTAGATTCAAGCACACGCGTCAGCGTACGCGTACTTGCACGCGTGCATACACAGTTTGAATTACAGAAAAACACATTATGTCAATGCTAATCACTACTGAGCAAAACTAAATCGGTCATATAAAATAAACTAAAATGTCATAGCAGTAGATAAAACATCAATAACAAAGATGGACATAATAAATTCGGCATTAACTAAAATGGGCATTTTAGATTGACACTACTACAACGTTGCAATAAATGTGTAATCGAAATCTAGTAAAATAGTGAAATAAAAGTGGCTTCTTCCTTATTTATAACACCTACAATGTAAGCTAGAAAATAGGTGACGAAATGAACTGCAAGATTTATCTATCTAATGGCATTTGGTTATCTTTCATTTTGTGGATTTGATGTTTAAACTGATTATTGTAAACAGATTAAAGGACCTCTAATAACTTTAATTAATATTATTATTAATTACATCTATAATAACAAAACTTAGATAAACTTTAAAGAACTCTAACAAGCATGATTGCGTTTTCGTATTAGCGTTGACAGAGTAATTTCATTCCAGAACGAGAAATTACATTTAAAAATTTCATATCTTAAAAATCAATTATTTGCTTTGACATTGTAGATGGCTTAGTATTGATACGTGAATGTGATATTTAGTTTAATTAGATTTGCTATTTTCGATCTTAATTTTCATTTAGATGTAAATAAACTCATGCCTCTAATAAATTGTAATTTCAGAATTTTTCAGATGCTCCACATTTATTTAGGGAACACAAAATAATATAAAATGCAATAAGCATACACGTAAAATAAAAAAAAATAGTGTCAACTAGACAAAATACAACAATTTCAATTAATTCTCTGAACTTGGCGTAATGAATTTCAACACCATGAAAGCTTCTCAAAAAGCTTACAAAGGAACAACGGGAAGTGTAATATAAAATATGTATGTATTAATAGCATTCCCACTAGGTTTACTTTATTCTCCTTATTCCTGAAATAAAAAAAGTAGAGGTTTAAAACCTCACTAAATATATTGTGTTACACGGATACTGTGAGCTCGGAAAAACCTGGTCAAGTTGGCGTTGGCTATTTTTCTGTTAGTAAAGTCGTATCTTATATTAATATAATTAATTTTCAGTAAGTATAAGCTTTAAATCAATAAGTATTAAAATAAGTAGTCCTTACAAAAAAAAAGATTATTCACTTAAATAATTACAAAATATGTTAATATATATTTTAAACATTAAACATAATATTTTAAAATGCAAGTATATCAAAATCGAGTTGATGTACAATAACTGATTTAATAAACTAACTACTTTAATATATATACATTATTGGCGGCAGTAACAAGCAAGTTTTATTCCACACGACTGAGCGTCAAAATGTGTAATAATTAAAACCTACCAAAAAACTTACTGTAGGCAAGCCTAATACCTAGACATATAACTAAACTTTGCTTACCCAGCTGAGTTAGCCAAAGTTCGATTGAGACAAATTCTCATTAAAATTCTTTTTGGGCATGGGAAAATTGAAATATTAGCTCACTCGACTAGAACGATGGTCGCCTATAAGCGCCAGCTTGTTTGAAAATAGTATTAACAATTTTGTAATTTATCGTAAAATTTCTTCTACATGGGAAGACAATTTCAAACGATTGACTGCGAGTTAAACAAGAAAACCTTTGAAGGCAATCCTAAATAGCATATAAATAAAAAGCACATTAAATAAGAAACACCATAATTTAAAAATGTAATTTTATATTTATGTTTTATTTAAATACTAGGGAAACCTCATCAAGACCTAACGGTCAAAAGGATTGAAGGATTTCCTTATATACAACATTCGCTGTGTGATTACAATCCATAACCAGTTGAAAATTCTAAGCTTAGCAGTCTTCTCTTCTAGCTTACTCTCCTCTCTTCCGACATATCATCCACTCTGACTTACCCCTCCCCTCCGGTTTATTCTACATACATACATACGGAAATTCTACCTAACGAAATGATAAGAACAAAATCAAAAATCAATCTCGTTTACAAAATTCTTGAAAACGTCTATTAGTATATATTTCAAAAACATGACATAAAAGTAGTGTTGACAAGTTTCCAGAAATTTGTTTTTTGGTAACTTTCCATGGACATATTTTCGGAAACTTATTGAAATAGCAAATGCAAAAAAAAAAGTTGATTCCCAAAGTGTGTTCCATAAAACCCTGGGGTTTGGTGGAAATATTTTGGGGTTTCGCGGGACCAGCTGTAACTCCTGTAATATAACAAATAGAATACCGGCCTAATTACTATTTTATTTGCTGGTACCCTTTGTTACCACATATTTATGTGCAATACAAATACAAAATATCGCAATAAGCTGGATGCTACACAGAGAAAGCTTAAATATAAAAAAAGAATCACGTAAACCGATCCAGTGGAACTCTTAAATGAACTGGAACAAAAATCAGCCTTGTGTTTTAAATATATCGATTTATTTAATATAAAGTATTGACAGGAATGAATTCCAAGAACAAATACTTATTTATGAAAACACAGTATAGGTAACTAACAAAGGCTAAGTGAATCTAAGTAATAGAATTTTCATTAATTATAAAAATTTTATACTAATATATGTTATTATTATTATTATTGCGTTTTGTTATTATTACATATCCGGTTTAATAGAAAAAAAAGCGGTTTTCAACTAATACGGGTTTGTCTAAACTTTTTTAATCGTGAATAGTTCCAAAAGTTATCAACGCTGGGACTGAGAGGACGCTGCAAGTAGATTGTCATTCTTTTGCGTATCAAAATAAATGTTTTAGATTTTATTTATTTAAAAATATATAACTTAAAAACATATAGATATTAAGTAGAGGTGACTAAAATACAAAACGAAAATTTCAATATAAAAAAGGAATCACGTAATTCGGCCCAGTAGAACTCTCAAACGAACTGTAAGAAAAATCAGCCTTGTGTTTTAAATCTATAGATTGTTGTTGATATGAAAATATTGGTGAGACAATGATATATCAAACAAGTAGATTATATAGAAAATTATTTCGGAGACTTATTAATTATTGTATTATTTTATATTACAGAAAGACATTCGCAGGTACATAATATTGCAAGTTTAATAATAATTTAAAAAATTTTGAAATAAGTTTTTTATTATTTTATTTCTTTGTAGGCTGTTTTAATTTGTTAATATTTTTTTTTGTTTATTTTAATTTTTTGAGGACTGGCACAAATTTAAAAGATAAAACAACAATTAATAAAAAACACATACTGTATATAAATTAGAATGTCAAAATTACAATGCACAATATATTAGACAAAGTAAACAATAGTTAGAAAAAAGAATACAGCAACATAAAAATTCAATTAATCAAAATTTAAAAAACTCCACTGCCTTTACACTGTATAAAAAAATATAGGGTGGATGGGAGACCACACGACGTTCACCCTTAGAACTGGCTGTCCTCTACCCTATCCTGCTGACGGGCAACGGATGAAGCTGTCAGAATAAAGTGTGTGGTAGAGAAATTCGTGAGAATTCTCGATGGTTACTCATACCGATCAGGGGGAGCCCTAATAGATGAGACCGGTGTGGGCGGATTCGAATCTCGCCTAAGGGACAAGGTCATTTATGGTCACCAATGGAACCCGCTGTTTGACCGAGGTTATTTATGGTCACCAAAGGAACCCGCTGTTTGACTGAATCTCTAGTGCGGTGACTAGAAGAGAGGTTTATCCCGCTTTTGAGCAATGGGAAACTGCATGCCGCCAGGTAAATGTGCTTAGGAGCTATCCTGACCACCCTATGATCCGGACTGCAGCTGGCTACGGTGATTGGGAGAAGCTCTGAAAGCCATTACACTTAAGGATAGTTGAAGCGAATACATAGCCTCTCACTATCAAGACAACTTCACCAAATTCGGGTACGCACCGGGAGTCTATAACGTGTAGACTTAGAAAAAGCTCTGTCGAGGGCCCACCATGCCTAAAATTGGTAGATCGGGGTGGCAAAACCGCTTAAAAACCAAGTCCTGCCACATTTGAGGTTGGATTCGATCGGGCAGTGGTCCCTCTTGATAATAGCGTCAAGTTGGGGAATAGTCCTATTGCTGGACGAGGTACTTGACCCCGTATGAAAGATGACGGGAGGGTGCCGGCGGGTGAGCAGCGTGTTAAGTCAACTGTTCGGTCACTATGCGCGACTTAGCTACTTAGCATACCCCACGTAAAACAACCTTGGAATTCATGTATAAAAAATAACCACAACTTCAATTTCAATAAACCCAAAATTTTACATACAAAGAAAAATATAAAAATAGAAAAATAATATTAGAAATGATAGAAATAAAAAAAACTCAATAAATTATAGAACTGATATAGAAAATCTTAATTCAATATACTATAACTTAATATTAATTTCAAATTTTAATAAAATTACAAAATTGCATAAAGATCCGCTCTCTAATGTCAAAATCTTTTAACACTTGCGTCAATCAATCAAAACAATACAGCGCCATCTAAGGAATTCCTAAAATATCTTTACAAATAATTTAAGACATTAACAAGCATATTAAAAACTTAACTTATATCATCAATAATCACAATCATCATGTGCTGAATTACAGATCAAAGATATAAATTTCCAAATAAAACCTTTGTGTCAAATAATAAGACGTTTTCTATTAATAAAAAAAATTAAAACTTTCAACAAAATTAATTAAATATAAGAAAAAAACCTTTCATTCGTTACTTTTATTTTCATATTACTAAAATACTAATGTTAACTAAAATCTATGAAATAAAATTCTTTTGAAAAACCTCCATCGAGGGACGAAACCTTAAAAATTTATGTAGAAACGTTTTGTTAAAGACTGTCAGTCCTCATAAAATTAAAATAAACAAAAAAAAATAATTTTTTTAATAATAATAAATATTTTATCGTTTTGGAACTAAATAAAATTCAAATATATTTATTTCACTCGACTGGGAGTATTACAAGGATTAATCTAAATTGTTTAAGATATTATCTACTCAAAATAGAATTATACTTAAAGTTTGTCTACTTTTCACTTAATTTTCTCTTTTTATAAACTTTAACTTTTTAATTATTACAAATTAATCTGAATTTTCTTTATGCTATAGGTTCAAACAACTTGATTATCCTTAGACTTGACCAAAAGACCATCACTTACGTTTTCAATTATTCAGCTAGTATCCATCTGAATAATTACTGAAACAATTCGTTGCACAAGCAGCTTCAAATTTTGGGTTCAAATCATCAAATTTATTTTTGAAGCCATGTAGTTTTCCAATCCATTAGATGATTGAAAATCATGTCAATCCAACTTTAAAACCTACCTTATCTGTGGACACACTGTAAATATATAGACTATGTTAAAACAGAATAGAAATTACAACAGCGATGTTCTTAGAATAATATGTAGCCACTAAATTGACTAAATGATACATTAAAATAAAATTAGTCATATATTCATAATATTTTGATACCAATCAAAATAAGACTCAATATGTGAATGTTAACGATTCACACTATGAATTCAAGTTGGAGTTGCGTTAAGAGCGCTCTCTACGCGGCGTATCAGCAAATTACCTATCACATCGTTAAAAATTGAGAGAGAAAGATGCGATTTTTAACAAAATGTTTTAAAAAATTTTCTTTATGTGGCAAAATATCTAAAGAAAATTTTTATTAAATTTTTGATTTTTATTTTGCTTATTTTTAAATATTTTTGACTTTATGACATTTTGCCACATGAAGGTATTCATTTTATAATTTTTGAGCGGAAAATTTTGATCAGAAACCTCTTAACAATTAAATAATAAGTAATTCCCATAAATTTCTTAAGCGCTCAATAAAGTGGCGCCATCCTGTTATATTTCGAAACTAAACTCGGGTTAATTTCATGTGGCAACACTGGAAATGAAGATTTGGCGTTGGCAGCTTAAGCGATAATTTAAATGTGGTTAGTTGCATCACCTTTCATTAGTTAATTCATAACAGTTATATAAATGTAATATCAAACAATAACTGCAGTTTCAAGATTTTATTTAAAAACACCTAAGTATTTTGTTCCTGCTTTTACTTGCAATCATAATCTTTTTTAATTTAGACGCAAAGAACTCCTTTTTAGCCATAATTTTACGATCTCGGTACTTGAGCATAATATACGAATTAACTACTAACAGCAAATGAAAACATTTATTAAACGTAAAGCGAGAGTAAATTAATAGGGTTGAATAAAAGTATTTAGTCTCGTCTCCACGAAATATATTTAAAACAATAAATTTTAGAGTTGACTGCAGTTTCGGCTTACTTAAGATGAAGTCATTCCCAAAACATTTTAAAACCAAAATATTTATTAGGAACAAGAAACATTTTTTGAACAGTCTATGTTTTGTTATTAGCAAGTTGTAGAAGACTTGCGCTTCTCATGAATTTTCATTAATTATAAAAATCATGAGAAAAAACTTTAAAAAGAGAAAGAAATACAAGATATCAGATTATTCTATTTCCTGATCATGTAGTAGTTTTAATTTTCTTTATATATTTAAACATGGATTGTTTAAAAAAATGTTTCTTCTTCCTAATAATACATATTTTTGCAGTCAACTTTAATTTATTATGTTTTAAATTATTTCGCGGAGAAGTTAAAAGCTTTTATTCAACCCTATTTATTAACATTCAACTCCATTAAAAGAAAACGATGGACACTTTCGAAGATTTAATAAAGCGATAAATTATAAGCCACTACCCACAAGGTGCAATGAGTATTAGTTTATTTAAAAACTATAATTTTTCTACTCCTGGTGCCCATCGTATAAGCAATTTACCTATAACATGGTTATAAATTGAGATAGAAACATGCGGTTTTCAACAAAATCTTTTAAAAAATGTTGTCTATGTGGCAGAATATCTAATACTTTTCTAAAATAAATTCTCGATTTTTATTTTCGATATTTTTAAGTATTTTTGACCAAAACATTTTACTGCAAGGAGGTATTATTTTACAAGTTTTAAATCTAAAAAAATGTCCATAAAACGATTAGCAATTAGTAGTTATTTATGTATTAAGGGCATAAAGAAGCTTTTATGGCCAGAAGCGTTATTTCTAGCCCGAGGCGTTAAGGTAAGTACCCACAGCAGCGGATCCGCAGGCGGATGTCATACGATTGGTCGGTTTGAGACGATTTGACTCAAACTGACCAATCGTATGACATCCGCTGCTGTGAGTACTTACCTTTAGCCGAGGGCTAGGAAAAGGCTGTAGGGTCATAAAAGCAAGTTATGCCCGCTATACCTACTCTGTTTTATGCACAGATTAGGTTTTTATCTCAAATCTATTGTTGTGTAAAAAATATAATTAAATCAGTACGTAGGTACATCAAACCGCTGTGCGTATACTTATGTGCTTATACGAAGTACGTTACTATAGTTACTATTCCAAAATTTTTAATTTCAGTTTATTTTCATTGGTGATAAGTTTACAAATTATATTAAGAACCAATCAAGTTCTACAACAAACAGCTCTGACATTTAATTGACGTTTCTTTATTGACCGTCGGACCATAAAGATGACCTTGGGCCATAAAGAGACGGTTATGTTTAGATGAGTCTAGCAATATTAGGCTAATTATAATGTATCTGTGCATAATAGTTATTTATGTATTAAGGGCATAAAGAATCTTTTATGGCCAGAAGCGTTATTTCTAGCCCGAGGCGTCAGCCGAGGGCTAGGAAAAGGCTGTAGGGCCATAAAAGCAAGTTATGCCCGAAATGCATACACTATTTTATGCACAGATTGTTTTTATCTCAAATCTATTATTGTGTAAAAAATATAATTAAATGAGTACGTAGGTTACATCAAGCCGCTGTACGTATACTTATGTGCTTATATACGAAGTACGTTACTATAGTTACTATCTAAAATACTTAATTTCAGCTTATTTTCATTGGTGATAAGTTTACAAATTATATTAAGAACCAATCAAGTTCTACAACAAACAGCTCTGACATTTAATTGACGTTTCTTTATTGACCGTCGGACCATAAAGATGCCCTTGGGCCATAAAGAGACGGCTATGTTTAGATGAGTCTAGCAATATTAGGCTAATTATAATGTATCTGTGCATAAACATATTAATTTCCCTTATATACTGATTATATGGAATCTATGATTTTGCTATGCTAATATATTAGTTTATGTTCTTCTATTCTGGTAGAACATAACATGAAGATTTTTTGAGAAGTTGAAGTGTTTCTCTTGAGACTTACTTTTATATAGGGTGTCTCTAAAAGGTCTGTACAAATGCTAAGACATATTCCTGAGACCAAACTAAGACGATTTAACCAAACTCTATCCAAAAGTGCTTCGTTAATGCGCTATCGAATGTCAAAGATCTTGAAAAAATTTATATTTTTCTAAATAACAAAATATTGCTTTTGCGCAAGATGAGAGTATGTACTGAAAAACTAGTTTTTTGACAACATTTTTTTAATAGTGGGTGTTACGTAAGATGATCTACATGTAAAGGAGCTCAAGTTTTTTTTAACGGTTTGGTCAATATTTTTCAAACTTTTTCTACAGATAGAGATATTCTAATTTCCAACATTTTTTGTCTGTTGTTCCATCTTGCTGTGTACCATAGTTTAGGCAAAAATAATTAATTTGATTTGCTTGCTATTCACTGCTGCCATACATTATAGTTAGTTAAAACTTTGCCGAGATATGTTTTCATGCATGGTGGGGCACGCCTTCATTTCACATTTATTATCCGTAACCATCTAAATCAACTATATCCGAATAGATGGATCGGTAAGTGAAATCATGTTCTCGTAAACTGGCCACCTCGCTCTCCTGATATGATGTCTATGGATTATTTTTTATGGGGAGCTTTAAAACCCATGGTATTCTCCAGACCTGTAAATACAGAAGAGGAATTGTGGAGACGAATTCAAAATACGACACACTAAACGACTAAAAGACGATGCCGAAATGATGAAAGAGTATAGTTTAATTCTTTATGTCGTATTAATTTTTGTATGCATGTAAATGGTAGCCACTCTGAAGATTTTCTGTGTGTTTGCATTAGATTTACCAAGTAAGATAGTTATTGTTTTATTAACTTTTCTTGAACGCCAACACACTTTAAATTAGATACATTATGGCTGCAGTGCATGGCATGCAAACCAAATTAATCTTTCTTGCCTAAACTATAGCAGATAGCAAAATCCAACAACAGACAAAAAAATGTTAGAAATTAGAATATCCATCTGTAGAAAAATTTTGAAAAATATTGACCAAACCGTTAAAAAATCTGAGCTTCTTTACATGTGGATGACCCAATGTTTATCATTCAATTTTTTGAAGATCTTTGACGTTCAATAGCGCCTTTACGAAGCACTTTTGGATAGAGGTAAGTTTAGTTAAATCGTCCTATTTTGGTCTCAGGAATATGTGGTAGCGTCTTGCCAAGACCTTTTTTATAAGACAGTTGGTAATATTTAATAATAACTAACATGTAGGTGAAGCGATGAAGACAAGAGAGAAGCGACAAGATTCGAATATTGCAATGTATTTTGAAAAGAACTGCAGGATGTCATATAGTTGGACAGTAATTTTGAATTACCACTCAGTCACTGAGTCGCATTACCTGTAGAAAGTCCATTCCAGTTTGTAAAGCATATGTAGTAAGGTTTACAATACAAATACTTTATTTTAGCATAAAATGTGTGACAGAAGTTGTGTACAAAATTATAAAAGTATTATTAAAGAATGTCAAGAAATAAGAAATGTCGCTTTTAAGATTAAAGTCTTTTAGTGTTATCAACACAAAAACTCTAATGCCGAATATTTATGGCCATTTGCACTAGCTTCGGTTAATCCTAATCGAAGATTAATTACCATATAAGTAATATACGTTTATCAATACAATCATATCCATAATAATTAGGGCTAGCGTGCACTATGATCTTTTTTTCAGTTTACAGTTTGTTTCAGTTTTTCAGTTTAGAACAGTTTAGTCGACCGAGTGAGATAGTTGCAACATACGGAGATGCACACATTTACTCAACTTTCCTGTTGAATCTTGTCAGAAACCAGAATACGACTGAACTGTTGGCCGACACACACCTGGATTTGAATATCTCGTGTGCGCACTAGATGATTACATAGGCAAGGAACTTCGCTTGGACACTCATTATTACTGTGCTTGAAAATCTCTGCGAACATTGTGGAACAATGTGACTGGATCAAAAATGTATTTATTTATTGCTTATAGAAGATCCAGTAATGTTTAATACTTCGTCAAAACTTGTGATGCTCATTCTATGGAATCCCAAAAAACTCTCAACTCCTCGTAGAGTTGAAACTGACCCTCCAGTAAGCGTTGGCAGGTTATTGGATGAACCCAATATCTTCTGTTTTGATTTTCTCGGTGTCTAAAGCTAAAATCGCGAAGCAAACTACCTCTACCAAGTTCATTTTGAGAATGGAATACATGATACAACACAACAGTTTACCCGCATTTGTACCAACCACACACACATAGTGTCCCCAGGTGCGGTACACAAGAGGAAAAACTTTTTTATTATTAATTTTATAACAAAGTCATTCTCTATGAAAATTTTTGATTGATTCAAGATTACTAAAAAGTATAACGGAATTTTTATATTACTTATAATAAAATAAAAAATTTAAGAAAATGCATTTTTTCTAAGGAAAAAAACGACCAATGTAATTCTGTATTTACTATATTTTTTATCATGATGTCTTGCTTGAATCAATGCAGTAACAATCAAATAGCAATATTAATAATATTGAGAAATATTACCTTATTTCATTTTACACACGATTTATTCAAGCAACGAGATTTTATTTTTTGAAGAATATTGAACTTAGTTGTCTTTTCTTTAAGAAATAATGCATTTTTTTATTTTCTACTTTATTCTAAGTACCTAATATTAAAATTTTGTTATACTTTTAAGTAGTTTTAAATCAAGCAAAAACTTTTATAAAGAATGTCTTTTTGTCATAAAATTAATAATAAAAGTTTTCCTCCTGAGAACCGCATTTGGGGACACACTGTATGTACTATTGGTTTCATAACTATCTATATCGGACAGCAAGGCTCATATGGTTATTTTTCTTTATTAGAAAAAAGGTTAAAACATAGCATCATATTAGCATTGCTGTTCTAGATCATTATGATACCAGTTAGTGGCAATAGTACTCAAAATGCAGTTTCAGGATTAGTAAATATAAATAATAATAATTGTTGATTGGTCAATCAACATAGAATCACTGTGAATAGAAACAATAATATTTCGACTGACAAGCTCATTATGGCTTTTGTACGAACATATTTTTTGTTTTAGTTTAAACGAGTGAAACAAATTTTTCATAATATGTGCTGTAACTTTCTTGCAGATTGATATGATGATTAGGTTGATTGTAACGCGAAATTTGGTTAAAAAGCTTTAGAATTTACAAATGATAATTATAAATCTTTTGTTTACGATTGATTTCAAAAAACTTGTCTACTATATAACCTTGTATTTAACTAAAAGTAACCAAATAAAGTACATATATAGTAGTCCTTGATAGTCACTATAGTCACCTACAGCGAATTCCAACGAGATAAAGATGTAAAATAAAATAATATTCATTTAAATAGTTATAACAGTGCACCTAATTATGAAAGTCATAGTTTAAAGAAAAAGAGACTTTCATAACGTGCTGTACACGACACTTTTTTGCATAGGTATTGTAAGCTGAAAAATTTGTCTTAAAAGGATTTATGCAAAATTTAAAAATCAGGAAAACATATTATTCTTTGACAATAATCTCCAAGGAGATTGAAGTTTGTTTTTACAAACATAATTAAAAAAGGTGCTACTTTCATTAGGATTTTTCGTTAAAAAAACTTTCATAATCAATATGCAAAAAAGTTTTACTTTATGTTTAAAACTATGATTAAGAAAATGAGATTTCGTCATCAATATGCAAAAAAAGATATTTTACAATACTTTTTGTTAGGTGCTTATTACAACTTAAATAAAGTAGTATGTATTAAAAGGTTCTTTTTATAATTTGTCTGTTTTGCTTTTTCTATTTTTTCAATATTTTATGGTAACCTGGAAGAACTATTACCTAGCATTTTAATTCAATAAGGAGAATGCTGCCACCTAATGTCCTAAAGTACATTTATGTATACTCGTATTAAAAATTGGTTAAAATCTCAAATCCGCAATACGACATCCACTAATAAAATAATTAGCATAACACCAACAAGTTTCAAGTGTTACTGAAGTTTATCGAAGGATATAACGATATAAGATGCAGATTGCAGTCACGTGTTTGCGCTATTGCCGCTGTAACATTGACGGCCTTGCATCCGAACAAAGAAATTTAAACGTTACGCGTCTTCAGCACTCGATAATTTAAAGAGGAAGAAAGATGCCATAATACAGCAAACGTCTTTTCTTAATTATTGAGTTTGTGGATGGTGAGGGGTGTATTGGTGGCTTTCCATACTTTGATCAGCTGAGCTACAGCGCTCTTAATCAAAAATTAAAAACTGTAACAATGGCGTTAATCGATACTGATTATAAAAACCTAACTTAGCTCAAAGCTCCTATTATATAGCTCATGTTACGTAGCTCATATAATTTATTAATTTGTGGTCATTTCCCAAAATGTATTTGGAAAAGTACGATAATCGGGTTTTTACATGTAATCAACATTCTTTTCAGTTTGTACAGAAATAGCGCAGTAGAACTCTGCATTTATAAAGAATCATATTTATAACGTGGTTAAAAAGGAAGAAAGAATGAGTAGATTAAAGCATTAAACTTTCAGTAATAAATTTATTTTATTATGTTTAATGTTAAAAGATAGTTAACATAACCAGACGACTATCAACGCTTTTTATATTCTACATGAAATACGTTAAGCGAAAATTAAAACTTTCAGATTTTTATAACCTCAGAATTTCTCTTTAAGCAACTACCGTTGTAGGTTATAAAACAGATTTGCAACTAAAACATTTAGAAAATTCACGCTCTCCAGTAATCACTTATTTGATGACAATTAATTTCGATTTAAAATTCAATTTATCTTATTTTTACACGTTTTGTTGAGGGTTGTAACTGGTTGTACAAATATGCCGTAGTGACGTTCCAGGTGTTAATTTCAGGAATTCGGAATCCACTGCTTTTCAAACCGCACATTGGGCCGTGTGCAGTTGTACAATTAATTCTTCGACCAGGCACATACATCTCATATTTGAAATTCTGATTGTAATTCAAATTTCCCGCCGAGTGAGGAATGCCTTAATGGACAACAGGACATCCACGGGCATAGTTTCGCCCATACACCATTGATTGTTTACAGGATGCAATTAACTAGTGCGCCCTTGAATACAATCCTTCGCATTTATATTTCCATAGTGAACTTTCAAGTTTTAATGAGTTGAAGAGAGAACTAAATTACAAAAGAATTGCAAAAATTACCTGTGGTATTTATGGGACAGAGTTTTTAAATTTTCTAAAACTTAAACAGTAACACATTTCACAAATTGTGGAATTTGTAGCTTCACTGGCATTGTATGCACGTGTAGCCCTACATATGAATTATTGAATGAATTTATTTGAAAATACCTATACATTGTATGCACTGTAACAGTGTACACTATATAAGTAGTAATCAACTTTAGATGAAAATTTAAATATTAGATGTATGCTTGGTAATTTGCAAATATAAGAAATAAAACTAAATTTAAATTGATTTTGTAAATTTTCACAGCGTTCACCTCAATTTATAAATATATAATATGTATATGTAAGCATACTACAGGAATTTTACGTATTGCTATGTATACATACACTTTGATTTCACACTTCCTAAGTGTTTTTTATTATATCCTAGATTTTTATGCAGGGTTCCATTTAGTGCGGGATTTCTCTCTTATGTTATGCTTATATTATTAATTTTCTAGAAAATTTAACTTGGGAAATGGTAATGTGGTACCATGATGCATATTTAGCAAATATTCTCGTGTATACAGGGTGTGTCACAAAAGTATAGCAGCGAAGTTGATTTTTTGAATGGAATACCCAGTATATATTTGAATTTAACATGAAATTCTCTTTCTAACGATTAATAATTTTTTTAATTTCAGTTGCAGCGTTGGAAAGTTATTCATAAAATGTCAGAAATCTGCTCACGGTCTACCGCAACGAAATAGTTTATTGTATTCCTATTAAAACAAATAAAAGAAACATATTTTAGTTATTTAGTCCAAGGCCTTATCTAAATGTCAGTGTTATTAAAAATTAATTATAATGTACACTATAGAGGGTGTTTTTTATAAAGGCTTGAAGTTGAAGTTGAACACCCTGTATATTATTTTATATTTAAACTGACACATCAATTCTCTACACTTTTTGCGAATACGGTTCTGTACCTAATTTCTTAATTTTTAGAGATATCTTGACTTGTTCTTCTTAAGCGTCAAATTTTACTGTGTCAGTTATCTAAAACTCATTCTTTTTATCATAAACTTTAACAAAAAATCTTACTTCCAATATGTCGCTCAATTACTTCCAACATTCATGCGTCAGTTGTAAAACATTTGTTAATAGGTACGGTACAGTCATGGTGACTACGCAATATCCTGTTTTTACATTTTAAAGTTTAAATTAAATTTATTTAATGACTTGCGCACTTGACAAGTACATATCTATTTGAGGGTTGTATTACTTCTGTGCTTAATCTTTATTTTTAATTTTTACAGCTAATAATATTTCAATGTAACAAACTTTAAGAGTTGTTATTTATGCAGGTTTTTATCCTGTTTCGAAACGAATTCCTTGTATTTTGTAACATATCTGGTGTTATTGCCTGAAACACTTCTCTAAGGTGACTCTTCATATCTTCCCTTGTCGTGGCAGGTGAATAAACATACTGTGATTTAACGTAATCACAGACAAAAACATCCTTTCCCTGTGAAACCAGGCAACCTGGCTGGCCATGGCACAGGACCCCACCTACCTTTTCTATTTTTCTGGAAAAATTCTATTTATGCGACTTCGAACACGCCTAAAAAAATGTGGTGTAATTTCACTCATCTGAAACCATATTTCATTGGTAGTATAACAGCCTTGGTAGTGTAATGTTTGGCGTGCCGGACTTTCACCCAAGCGGCCCGCGATCGACTCCCGGCGCCGGCAGATTTGGTTAAGGTTTTCTACAGTTTTCCTTAACTGTGACACAAATGTGGGATTTGCGCTGTTCCATCTGTAAGTCGGCTGCAGCCGCACATTGGGCCTACATAATAATAATCACACCCTCCCTCCCGCACAAGCTTATAGCTTCTGGGGCCTTGGTTTAGGTTATGGGTTGTAGTAGTTATTATTATTATTTCTTAATTTTTTCAGGAACATATGCTATAAGATGGGGAAAATCTTCAATTAAAAATTGATGAAAAACATTTCCAGTTAATTTCTCCCAGAAAAATGCAGTTCAACAACATAATTATGTACAATGCCTCCCCAAACATTTAGGCTTCATTTATGTTGGAAGTAATTGATTGATACAATTGTGGCGGTTTACAAATTCATTTCCATGAAATGGCGATTCGTAAAAAGAATAATTTTTATTTGGGCCCATTGGCGAAAATTTACTTTTGCTGTCATAATCATGATCCATTAAATCCTGATGTGTGGGTGAAATTTATTTTTTTCACCTTTTTCCCAATGAAGACTTTGCTATTTAAATCTCTGCTAGTTTCTCTAATACTTAGTTGTGGATTTTCCACAACAGATAATGTAACGGATAACATATCCTGTTCGGTCAACACTATAGGATATTATTCGCAAAAATATAGAGAATTGATGTGCCAGTTTGAACATAAAATAATATACAGGGTGTTCCATTTAAAAGAATGAAAAAATAGCTTTGAAATGTATAAACTTTGTGCCTTTATAAAAAACACCCTGTACATTGTAATTAATTTTCAATAGCACTGTTATTTAAGTACAACCCTGGACTACATAACTGCAAAATAAATTTATGTTACTTGTTTTAATAGTAATACATTAAACTCTACTTTTTTAAATTTTGTTACAGTAGATCGCGAGCAGATTTCTGACATTTTTATAAATAACTTGGCAACACTGGAAGGAAAACTCAAAGATCGTTAGAAAGATAATTTCACGTTAAATTCCGAGTATTTTAAAGTTATTAGTTCAGAGTATTTTGAATATATTCTCATTTATTCCAACTTATTCCCAATTATCCCAAAGTATTTTCATAGCATACTCTGCTATATTTTCTCATTCTCTATGTATTCCGATTGATTTTCCAGTCTATTCTGTGATTTTCCGGCCTTATGCCGGCATGCAGTGATTCCAGTTACTTCTTTTAACTGTTCAAAAACAATATGTTGGCTGTGTTCATCCATTATTTGGCGTTGTTTGAAAGAAATTCTAAAGACGTTTTAGAGTTGATTGTAGCAGACGATACTCCTTCACCGCGATCCCCTTTTAAAAAAGATGTTGGTGGAAAAGAATGGAAAGCGACTGCCATCTGTTTTTGGAACTGTAGACCATACTAATAGTAGTTTTAAACAACATAACACCATCGCTACTGCTCTATATTACACTAACATTTTTGCAGAAATGACGGGACAACCATCGCGGAAAACTCATTAAAGATGTACTACCTTCTTCGTAATAACGCACGCATTTACACCTCCGGGAATGGACAACTTGCTATTAGAAACTGGGTCTTCGAACAATTCGCTCATTCACTCTACAGTCAGGATATGACTCCAAGAGATTATTTATCTTTTATCTACATTATCTTAGTAGACGTTTTTCTCTGATGATAACTTGAAAGTGTTTTTAATGAAACATTCTGATATGTAAGGCTAATAATTCTTATTACAGATAGTGCTTGAATCTTCACTTTCCAATGTAGATTTTAGTTTGGAAGAAGTAGTTTCGGCGAAGGGGAGAGGTGCGTTATTTTAGCACTTTTAAGATAATGCCGCTAATTCTCTGGTCATTTCAATGGTGAATATGCTCTCAAAGTAAAAGAAAAAGCTTAACATAACTAGATGATTTTTCTCTACTCATAAACCTAGGAGTGATTCTCTTCATGGGCATTTTATTTTCAAGAATTCCTGATATCACGTCACGATTACTTCTATGATCCTGATTCTGCAGCCGTGAAATGACCTTTGCAGCCACACGATTCTAGTCATGTCTAGTTTTCAAATCAAGACCTCATTACAGGATTCTAATAATATTTTGCAATTGTCTGCGGTTTCTCGCATAGTTAATTGATTTCTTAGAACGTAGTGTGTTCCTAACTTGGGCAACGCGAGCGTCTGTAATTGAAGTCAAGGACCGCCCTGAACGCGGATCGGCACTCTGAAACTATATGCTCAAACCACTTATAATGCTGCATTTCATTTCACTTTACTTCCCTTCACTTCACTCCACTCCACCCTAACATAAAGCTTCACCTTTTGTGCTGATTGTGAGCATCAACTTTAACTTACAGTCGTATCTTATGCCCAAGTTTTTAACAGTATGAATCTATTTAAAGTAGTGCATGATTCATTTTATAGTTATATTCACTATTATTAGTCTTTAGTGATATGGACATATACCAGCACTAATGTTAGATCATAACACGAAAGTTTATTAGCGACACCCCACCCATAAATTTTAGATATGTCATTCTGCAAGAGTAATAGTAATCGTGGGTCGTTTGAATGTTTGTGTATAGCTGTATGTCGTATGCAAAGAACGGGGATCTTGAATTATGTATAACATCTGGCTAGTCATTAATAGGTAAGCATTAAAAACAGTAACGGTGCATGGTATGAGCCTTGGGACACTCCTGAATTGGTTTACCATTATGTTTAATAATCTATTTTGCAAGTTTGACTTAATAAGAGCTAAACTGTGGAAGTTCAAAACTATTCATCATAGTGCTATTTAATTTTGACAATAGAGTCTTAAAATTTTTGGTAATAGTCGAATGTTCTTTATACGTAGTATAAATTAGTTCGTATTATTAGGTATTCTGTTCATTCGTGCAAACGTTTTAATTGCATGTAGTACTAGAAAGGACAAGACGTATTACAATCATTTATTGAACTCGAGCTGTAAGCCAAAAATAGAAAAAAAAGTGTATTTTTTGTATGTTGTAAAGAGAAGTAAAATTTTAGTTTTGTTTAGCAAAAGTTTTATTAGCTCATTAGCGGTGAAGACTAAACATCATAACATACAAAATGTTGTTGCATGTAAATCTCCATAAAGATTGCTTTCTATATCATTTACTGTAAATTCACACAACTTCCTTTATTTGTATTTGTATTTAAATAATAATAAATGCTTTTATTTAGATAAGACAAAAAATTACAGATTGTAGTATTCGAAAATGAATAGCAAAGTTCAGTATCACCTACAGTGCTATTAAATTAAAATCCAATATACTCTATATTGCATTTGAAAATAGTCAAAAGTACGTATGCATTTTACCACGAACTACTTAGTTTGTTATGAAAACTACACCTTTCGATCTTTTATTTCACAATAATTTACATATACGTTTGTTTGAAAACTCAATTAGTCTTAAATTATCCTCAATTGAAATGAATTAACTTAATTAAGATTAAACGATCAGCGCATGTTAAGCGGTTATGTATTGTTGGTTGCATAAACATACATAATTGCAAGGGTTTGATATGATTATTCTAAAATGCAACATAGATTTAATTTAATAGCACTCGATATAAATGGTTCCAAATATGATGTACAATGCTCTACACGTGTTTCGGTTTCTTAGACCTTTAGCAAGAGCTTGCATAAAGCAACTAAAGAGTATTCAAAGTTTCCGGTTTATTAATCGTTATCATATGTTCCTAAAAATTCTATAAATCTATCTATTATGGGGGCATTATTAGGGTTGTTATTATTGTTACAATAAATGTGTTATTATAGTAGAACTTTTTAATTTCTAACTGTTTCAGTAATCTAATCTCTTATCTTTCTTTTGCATGTAATAGATCTATTTTATCTAAGTTTACGAAATTACTGTTATCAATACAACATGCGGCTATTAACTATTATATAAAATATTGCCCTTTGCGCTTTTTAAGTTTCTACAACTTTGCCCGATATAAAACGTTTCGCAGTCTATACAGTAAATTTTATATACGCCAGATTTATCCAACTTTTCCGTTTTATCTTTATTTTTAATTATGACGTTTTCTATATTATTTTCATTGTCACGAACTGTATTACAATTTGCATTCCTGATTTGCATTGATTTTGAAAAAATAATTAATGAATGTATACATTTCATTAACTTTAGAATTGGCGTTATAAAAAGTTTTGTCTACAATTTTTATCTTTTTTTAAATCCTACCTTATTATTATCCTTATAACCGTTGCTTCTAGCTATCTGTTTAATAATGTTTAACTCTTTCGCATAATCCTCTTCATCCATTGGAAACGTTTTCAAACGGCGAGTTATAATAATAATAATTATAATAATAATTACTACAACCCATAACCTAAACCAAGGCCCCAGAAGCTATAAGCTTGTGCGGGAGGGAGGGGGCGATTATTATTATTATGTAGGCCCAATGTGCGGCTGCAGCCGACTTATAGATGGAACAGCGCAAATCCCACATTTGTGTTACAGCTAAGGGAAACTGCAGAAAACCATAACCAGATCTGCCAGCACCAGGAGTCGAACCCGGGCCGCTTGGGTGAAAGTCCGGCACGCCAGACATTACACTACCAAGGCTGTTAGATAACTTAATATAGATTAGGTAATAGAAAGTATTAAGTAATTAATAATAAGGATAAAACAAAAAAGATGGACAAATCTGGCGTATTTAAAATTTACTGTAAAGTGTGCAAAACGTTTTATATTGGGCAAAATGGTATAAACGTAACTTCAATTTCACTAAATAAAAATTTGTGAAATTGAAGTCGTGGTAGGTTCTTTGTAAAACGTTGAATACAATAGTTTCAAAAAAATCTGTTGTACTTTAATGCTTTTATATATTGTTTAGTATGCTCTACACGTGTTTCGGTTTGTTAGACCTTTTTCGAGAGATTAGTTGCCTTTCAGGAAGCTCTTGAAAATGATCTTACAAACCGAAACATGTCTAGAGCATTCTTCGTAATATATGAAAGTATGAAAATACAACTGTGAGAGTTTCTTAAAAATAAAAATTATATAGTAGTATAAGAACGTATGTCAATATGTAATCAAATTCAATTTTTACAAAATGAATGCTGGAAAATTTATTAATAATTAGTAACACTAAAGTAATTATTATATTGTAATATTACTAAATACATCATTTTTTTTGTATAGGATCGCATAAAAAGTTGGAAGTTTTACCCACTTTCATAACAGTTTTAATGTCTTTATGTTTTAATCAAGAGCAAAAATACATATATTCATAAACACTTTGATTTTGTAATAAACTTTATATTTTGCCTAAATAACTGTAAGATACTAACTGACAATGAGATGAACTGTAACTATTATTGTGATGTAATCTCAACGGAATAGTTTAACATCTGTGTACCTACTAGGAGCAATAATAAAGTCAATTTCAGCTTAATTAAGCTCGAGACGTAAGATGTTGCTGCACTAATGTTATTTAACTTACTCCCATTTGTGTTACTCGTTTTTCTAGCAATGTTCTTTGAATGATCATGGGATAATTACGCTTACGTTCTGCCATTTTGCAGAAACGCTTGGATTACCTTTTATTAGAACTGCGCTAATAATCCTTTCCATTTTAGTGATAATATATAGTATACGACTGCTAACTCCATATAATTTTATTTTTATATAAACCATTTACTCAAGGAAACTCTCTAGACTCTAATTAGATTTTTCCTAACTTCTTAGGACTACTTTTTTCTCCAAATCTAATCCGAAAATATCTTTTGAATAACTCATACATATATGCAGAGTGTGAATTTCTATTTTTATCTGTTCCTTTTTTAATGATCGTTTTAAAGTTGTGAAATGAGCACTAATCTAAGCTCTTTTGCAACTAAAAACTAAATAAGACTTCATACCTAGCTTTAAAAAGTTTTTGGTTGGTTTGAACATAAACTAGTTCACAAGTTAAAGAGGAAAAATTAAATATTGTGAGAATTACAAGTTTAGGTCTTAATATCTATTCGAAATCCACAGCCGTTTTCCTTCAAAACTAAAATATCTTACTTTTAATTTTCAGGATCTCATGCTTTGCTTACTTATTTTTACATTAGTGTCTGTGAACTATATATTCACTTAGTGTCTGTGTCTATGTGTCTTTAAAAAATTGTCCAGCGTCGAAACAGCTACTCTTGAGTTGCAGAGTTGGCATATGTTCCGCCAGAGATGTGTCGAAGATGTACACGGTGTCTGAAAATTTCGAAAACGGCCAAATAAGTCGAGAAATACACTTTGAATTGAAAAATAAAATAATATGTGTTCAATATTTTTAAAAAGCTATCTAGTGATACCAAATATATTTTTATTGCATATTTCGATTCTCCAGAAATAATTACATTAGTTTGACCTAGGATAATGTCAATCTTTTTCACAGATGGCGCTACAATCGATAAGAATTCAAGAGAGGTACGAACGTCTGGAAATGGCAAAATATCTCGAGAAATACATTTTGGATTGAAAAATAGGAAAATATGTGTTCAATATTTTTAAAAAAGATATCCAGTGATACTAAAGTTGACCCCCCGGGGGGGATGGGGTCGGGGCTAACTTTAAAAAGCTTAAATGGGAACCCACAGTTTTTATTGCAGAATTAGATTTTACGTGTAGGTTTTAATTGAAACAATGGGGATTCTCATCGGACCAATATCGCATATAGTGTCTATATTAACCTCTCCACTCAACGGAAAAGTAGCTTCATCAGAGAAGCATGTCCCAAAAGAAAATTATCTATTTCCATCACAGTCTCGCCATTTCCTCACAAGATTCTAATCTACGATCGAAGTCGTCCCCCAGAAGGTCTTGGGTCAATATTACCTTATAGGGATGGAATTTATTTGCTATCAATATTTCATGCACATTTGCCTATGCCAGTTCGTTGGGCAATCGAAAAGAATGAATAATTCTTTAGACTAAACAAATGATAAACTGATTTGTTGTATAAATCTTCATCAGCGATTGTATCATCCTCACTTTCATATTTTCGTCGTGCTTCATATTTCAAACATTTAACTAAATTTGGTTATGCAACATCAATGAGCTGCTTTTGCACACAAGACAATGCGGAGTCGGCTGTAAGCAATGTAAATATTAGAATATGTTTGAAATTTGAAACAACGAGCCGAGTTGTGTTTTGAAATTAAAACCTTCCTGTCAAATAGTCAACCTCAATGTTGGAATACTTTAGATGAAATACACATACGTGTTTATTGCAATATGATCATCATGGTCGTTTGAACAAAATGGCCATCACTTAAATTCCAAATTACCATTGCTCTACAATTACAAAGAATCATAAGAAGAAATATTTTTAGATTATGCTTTAGGTTCAACAAGGCACACCTTGAAGTGTCAAAATTCAAAACAAACGTCAGCTGCCAGCGCATAGAAAATTATCATTATCAATACACTGTACATGTTGCATAATTTTTAAATCTAACTACACTGCTACCTTGAAAAGCTATAAAGCCAGTGCTCTAATGTAAATACGAGGGTGATCCCAGAAGTATCCGACCCAACAAAGAAAACACAAAATTTTGGAAAAAGATTTATTTATTTTTCAACGTAATCTCCTTTCAGCTCTATGCACTTTTCCCAGCGGTGTTCAAAAAGTTCGATACCCTTTTTATAATAAGAACTGTCTTGCTCCTCAAAATAGCCATTAACTGCTGACATCACTTCTTCATCGTTGGAAAATCTTTGACCACTGAGCCATTTTTTCAAGTTTGGGAACAGAAAATAATCCGAGGGGGCTAAATCTGGCGAATATGGTGCATGAGGTAGCAATTCAAACTTTAATTGATTAATTTTGGCCATTGCAATAACGGATTTGTGAGCTGGCGCGTTGTCGTGATGAAACAACACTTTCTTTTTAGCCAAATGCGGCCGTTTTTGCTTGATTTCTTCGCTCAAACGTTGCAATAAGTTTGCATAATACTGGCCGTTGATAGTTTTTCCTTTTTCGAGATAGTCAATAAAAATTATTCCACGCGCATCCCAAAAAACCGACGCCATAACCTTGCCTGCAGATGAAACGGTCTTCGCCTTCTTTGGAGCCGGTTCTCCCTTTTGAGTCCATTGTTTCGATTGTTCTTTTGTCTCGGGTGTGAAATGATGGACCCATGTTTCATCCATTGTTACGAAACGGCGCAAAAATTCTGCTTTGTTGCTGTGAAACTTCGCTAAAGACTCAATTGAAACATTTTCACGACACTGTTTTTGCTCGAGTGTGAACAAACGGTGCACCCATCTTGCACAGAGCTTTCTCATGTCCAAATTTTCAGATAATATGCGATGTACCGCACTTTTTGAAATGCCCGTAATGTCTGCTAGCTCGCGCACTTTCAGTCGACGATCATCAAGTACCGCTTTGTGGATTTTCTTCACCATTTCTGGAGTCGTCACCTCATTTGGTCGACCATTGCGATGCTCGTCTTGGCAGCTCGTACGGCCTCGTTTAAACTCAGCTACCGAAAATTTAACTGTTGTAAACGAAGGAGCAGACTCACCCAGAGTAGAATCTAGTTCAGCTTTTATATTGGTTGGGCTGAGGCCTTTCAAATAAAAGTATTGTATCACATAACGATGACCAATTTTCTCCATTTTCACAAATTCACTGACAACGTTCACTATTGATGGCTGCCAAACAAATACTGAACAACGTGGCGCTTTCAAACTTGAAACATATGCTTTATAGACTGCGTACTTTCCAATACAGTGATATTTCCAAACAACTACCGCCACCTCTTGGTCAGGTCGGGTACTTCTGGGACCACCCTCGTACATAACAAAGAACTTTCTCCTACGCATGCATTCGCAAAACAGTTTCAACTTTATCAGTCTTGGATATGACTCAATACATAATCAATAATTGGAAAATGTACTTATCCATATCATTTTTGCCTTAGATCTATGCATGGCAACTGAAAAATGGTTTATTAATTCAAAGAAAATTATTCATGAGAAAAAGATTAACATAAAACATTCGTCGAACGGTAGAAATGGTAATGCTTAGATAGAGTATGGCAGAAGAACCTAACTAGTTAAAAATGTCAGTTTCAGTTAATCGCGCTAACTATAGGGGAGTAGGGTTAGTACTATCAACGGCTAATTCGAGTTATGCCAGTTTAGTAGCTGTAGAATCGCTAAATGAAGCAACGCCATTTTTTAGTTTCTTCAGTATTATTTTGCCATTGATACATTTCCAGCGGTAGGTAGGTTAGGATTCTATCCCTTAGATTGTGGGTGTTCCTAGAAGGCTGGACTCTGAGGACGCCAGGGTAATTAGTAAGGTTTATCCTGGCAGTGACTCCCTGATCATTGTTCTTGAGAAAACCGTCTCGCCAGGTGCTTTCCTTGGTGTAGTTAGTGTTGTGAACCAGATACAGTGGAGAAATGACTCTGCTACGGATTGGTGACTTTACTTAAGAAAACACTTGTTATAGACCGGATCTCTACTTTTAGTTAGAATTGGACGGAGCTCGGTCGGGGTTCACTAAGTCTTATGGATATCCTAGTCTGACCTAGGACCAAGCCCCGTTACAATTGAGGTTGAACTCGGATGGGGCAATGTAAATCAGCATGTTGGACTAGGGGTGCACGGGCTCCCTTGGAGACTGACTTCGACGGGTGAGCTAGTTAATAGTTGCGGCACTACCCTGGAGAGCTAGTTGAGAGAAGATATGCAACCTCACCTTTACCAGTTTGAACTGGTAGCTTTTACAACAATAAATGACGGACTAATCGAGCGTATCTCAATTCGTTGACCTCTTATAGGTTGACGTGGTCATAAGCTTAACTCAGGTGGACCATGTTAAACAAAACTTGACAGTAATGTATACATAATTTAAAGAGGGAAAAGAACACTACCGTTATTTGGAATGGTATTAGTAGTAGTGAACATAATATGAAATTGAAGTGGAAGGAATATGGTAAGTAAACAAATGGCAATTCGTTGCTTGAAAATATATTCTGGTTGCAATTTCATTCGTATATTGATATAATTTATTAATTCTTTTATTTAATTATAGTTGGAAATTGTACATCTATTTCCTATTTCCGCTATCAAGCATGCAAACATATCACACATTTGAATCCACTATCATTGGTTTACAAGTCATTCACTCACACCACTCATCTATCGCCTGCTATTAATTATTTTCTTATATTAGCACAGCTGTAATCAATACATAATAATCCTAAACAACACAACAATACAAATCATAAAGCTACCATATATTTAGTTATAATCTCTAAAGAGATGATTGATACTACAATGTCAGCAATTCGAAAGTTTGCAATAGTCCGAATATTTGTTATGTGCATAAAATCACGGTTTGTTATCACTCAGTGCTAATTGAGTAAACTAATATATCATCAATAATTTAAGGCAATGCACAATGTACATGCTTTATTGTTAATACATTTAATGCCACAACGCCACAGGGCTTATTCATTCATATACAATTAGTCGAACTAGAAGAATAAGGCTATTTATTGAATAATCAATATGGAGGAATTAATTTTCCATTGTCCAAAGAATTAAAAAATGGAATCCGATGAAAGCGATGAAAATTGTATGCCGCCAGATATTTTGCAAGCGACAAAAGAAACATAAAAAAATATGGAGTGGTGTACAAGGCCTTTATGGATTATTGAAGCCTCAAAAATGTCGATTGATTCTCCGAGAACGTTCTGTTAGTTTATTTTGGAGAATTAACAGAAATATACAAATCTTCATATTTATGGGTGCTTTATTCTGTTGCGGAGCACACTAAACATAAATAAAATCAGTACAAAAAATTATTTAAAACTGTACAAATTATAATCTACCTGACAATTAATTAATTTTTATTAATCTGAATTGTTTATTTCATGATGATGGAGTTTTACCAAATAAAATTGCAAACAATAAATAATTAATTGTCTTGACCTCAAAGTGCAATTTCCTATCGAATAGTCGTAGAAAAAGTATAGTATTCTACTCGCGTGTAATGGCTATTACTCGTTTGGATGAATTACATCATCCTCATGAGTAAAGATTTTAACACGAAATCGTAAGAAAATTTTGACTCATTAAAATTAAAAAATACTCGACGTTAATAGTCTTATGTGAACTCTATATTCTATTATATTTTAACTCTCCACAGAAGCGTCCCTAAGATAGGTCAGCCGGGTGTATGCCCGGGCCCCCGAGGGCTAGTGGGGCCCCACACCCAGGTACCTTATTTTAGTCCACAACATCGAAGCGTCGGGAAATAAAGAGGTCTCTAACACTTCTCGAGGCTTTAAGATAAACAGTAACAGTGCGTCATAGCATTTTGTTATCGGAAGTACCTACTAACAATAATCTTCGTGCAGTGATTATGTCACACAAATGCACGTCTATGCGTCCGCATAAGTATGGATGGTACTGCAACGACCTGATAGTACGGAGCAATATACCAATATATGTTGCAATATTATATTAAATGTTATAGTAAATGAAATGAAATACCAGACTTGTGACAAAACGTGTTTATTATTTTAGTTTTTCTATCGAAGTCATTTGTTTTGGTCGTTACCCGGAGTAATGTAGTGATTGCCAACTAAGATCACTACAGTACTCTTGAACGTCGTTTGAATTGCCAAACCAGTGGGAGTGATAGAAACAGCAATATATAAAAATATGTATTTAGTATTAAAATAAAGATCGATAGACTTCATATTTCAACGCTTCTCGTAAGCAGGTCTCACAACACCTAAGCGTTGTAACACTTCGAGAAGCATCGAGAAGTGTATGCGTTATCTTATAATCTACCACTACTGCTTAGTAGTGCTTACATGTTGCATCACCAGTCCTTCGAGAACATTTTGTATACAGAGTGTAACTAATATAACTAAAAGCCTCGTAATGGGGGGGGGGTAACTGTAATGATTTACAACATATTTTCCTTATCAACCTGAGGTCGCTTCCTGGTAGTTTTCGAGAAAATCGCATTTTAAATTTTAAATATTCTCATTGTACTCACATTACATTAAAAATACAAAAAAAACAGGCCTGTTGCTTGTTTTGTATTTTTAATGTAATGTGATTACAATGGGCGTACTTAAAATTTAAAATGCGATTCTCTCAAAAACTAGTAGGAAGCGACCACATGTTTATAAGGAAAATATGTTCTAAATCTTCTATTACAGCTACCCCCCATTACGAGGTTTCTAGTTATATTAGTTACACCCTGAATATTTATTTATTCACTATTTATTCATTATTTACTGGGGGGCCCACTCCATATTTGTGCCCGGGTCCTCAAAATTCAAAGGACGGTGCTGATTCTCCACTCTTCGGGGACTTCAAAAATGCGATATTTCATTATGTTTACGTTAGTCGTTTCGCCATTTTACCTAGAGAAATTTTGCATATCAAAAATAAATATTTATAAACAAAATTGTATAAAATTTTTTGTTTCATTTAAAAAAATTTCTAATTTAAGTAAAAGTTTTTTCTATCTCTTAAAATAAAGGCTATAGGGGCGGTCCAAAATATACGGAGAAACACTGTACAATAAAATAATTGTCGTGAAAGGATATTTTCTGAGTCTGTGTTCTAATGCAAGCCAAGCTACTATGCTTCGTATGGATTATTGAATGCGATTTTAAATTTTTCCTCAGTTTTATGATTGTTCGGTTGCCTGAGACTGGGCTATTCATTTTCTAGATCATAGATTTTGAAAAACAGCGCATTTAGTTGAAACTCTAGAATTATAATACTATGACCACAGTCGCTTTTGTGGTTTTGAGACTTTTCGTCAGAGAGGAGTTAGAGGAGAGAAGGAGTCAGAATGGCTTGATAGAGTCTAGATCTTTAAAGAAGCCAGGAAACTAAACAAGAAGTGAGTTTTCAAAAGTTTGCTTATCTAAGCTTATCGCTTTGGTAAAATGCTATAAGATAAACACCAATTTAAGTTAAAATAGAAACCATTTCACTGTTAGGTTTTCGTAGAATTTATTATCATTTTGGACACACGTTTTGTAGTTTTTTACTGAAACAATTTTTTTTTCAAATAATAGAAATTAGTGCTTTAAAGCTACAAAGTTTCTGAACCAATTCGACCATAAATACTTCCAACAGATATACGTTTAAAATATTTATGTAGGCTGGTAGGCTAAAGTCCTTTGGTGTTACAATAAGGTAATGTTTTGCTCACATTATTGTTAAACTAAGTGTCAATTAACCACTGAAGTATTTCGCCATTGTTGTTTGTTCTGCTAATATTGAATACTTGGACAAAAAATGGTTTATGAAGCTCTTTAGAGAAATTGCCCATTAGCACATTAACTCGACTTGCAAAAAATTACTCTCTGAAAATAATATTTTGTTTGCAAGGTCGCTCTCGCCGCTTATCATTTACACAGTTAATGTGCCCACATTACATTTTCTATTTTAAATTACTTTAGGGAGGCAGACAAGTTTGAAACAGTTGGAAAAAAGGTCACGATCTCATAGGAAATTAATTAGAAAAATGACAATTAGTAGATTTCCAATTTTTTATTTAGCTTGATAACAATTTGTCTTGCAAATTACGTAATATAATATCTTCTCAGCTTTCTCTTGAGATTTCATTGGTATGTGGTTTGCTGTTATGTATTTGTAAACGTATTCAGCTGGAAGCTGAACAACCTCATCTGTCAATCTAACATCGATTTGTAAATTTGGAACGTTTGAACGTCAAGAAAGCGATGTTACTAAAGGTTCCTTTTAGTGTAGTTAATAGAATCTTCTCAATAACAGGGCAGGTAATGTACACTTGATAGATAAAAGTTATTGTCAATTTAAAGAAATTAGGAAATATTGACAAAAAAGAAACCCTTTTATATTTTTCAAAAGACGCACTGACGTGTAATCGATCTGTTCTTGCATTAAATATCCAAAACAACAACATCGAAAATTCATCTTTTATTGTCATTTTGATTAGAAGAGGCAGTGATCGTTGTAATTTTTTATATCTGAAACATCTTTGAATTGACAGCGGTCTGTGGTAAAATAAAAATTTCGTTAATGTAAGTGGTTATCGTACAAAACAACTTGGTGTTCATTTTCAGGAATTTCAATCTGTCTAGACATTCCATTGGTGAAAACGCGGCAGTGCTTAATAACTGTATTTGGAAGCCTTGCTTTGTACATTTTCGTTCTGTTAATTAGTCAAAAATAAAATAAAAATAACTAGTTTTATGAATGGTCGTTAAAATAACGTTCTTCTATGTTCTTCTTCGATTGCGATTTATACATTTACGGATTTATCTCATGGTTTATTCATGTGAACAAGAATGGCATTAGTTGACAGTTTATCTATTAACATTTTTTTTTCTTAGGTTCTCTTCCTATTCTACGCATTATTGTTAAGAAATTTTGCACAGGCTTATGTTTCCGCATGCCCTCCTTTCAGGTTATGCATCACGTTTATAGTCACATACAAATCGTTTTCAATCTGTCAAATCCAAAGTACTGAATTGTATAGATTATGCCTACATGTGTTATACCTAAAAGCACACACTTTCTAATATTATTATCTCGAATTAAATTTATTATCGCAGCTTAATAGATCTTAACACTTCATCGCTATTATACATTACGTATTTCAGATTTTTTTTATTTTTATAAGCTGTAAGCAGTTTAATTCTTCTATTTTGTCTCTCACTTATTTAGTTTTATATTTATCATATTGCACAATAATTGATACTTTTGTTTCCGACATTACATTAACAGGCATTTGGTTAAACCACCACAAATCATTAATGTGATACTTCAATAAGTACCTGTTTGATACTAAAAATGAAAGTTAATAGTTTCTGTTAAAGTACCTACTACTTTAATTGCTATTAGGAGTAATTCTTTTCTAGCAATTAAAACAGGTTTTACCTATATCGTTTTAAGCGGCACATGATACATACTGCAGTGATATACTCATAAAAAGAAAATTCCAAGTTCTGGGCACCAAATTATAATTGAGGTGAAACTCAATAAAACAATAGTATAAATATATCACTACAATATTTTTTTAAATTTTTAAATAACAATTCTGCCCTGTCACTAGCTCAGATTTAATCTCGGTTAAGCAATCGACAAATATCTCTTTTATCTGAAATAAATCAACCTTACCTTGCCAAATTTTGTATCAATGGGTCCACCTGTAATGATGACACCTGGGCTGGTAAAATTGTAACAAGCTGCTAAACAAATTATATCCACACAAGAAAAAAATAAACAACAAACAAAATCCACAATTATAAATATAAACACAATTTTATTTAATCATAAATAAACATAAAAAAAATAATGAGAGAGAGACTAATTACTCTACTAACTACCAATTAGCCTTTTTTTAATTGTTGGGGATTTCTACCTACTTTTTATTTTATCTAATCTACAAATCCAAAATCAAATAAAAATTAAATATTTTTTTTATAAAAAAAATTATCTCAATTTAGTGAATTTTCTTTTTCATGAAATTAGGTTAACCTTTCTCAAAAATTTTTAATTATACAGTTATATTCTTTAATAGTTTCAATGTAAAATAGTTCGATATCTCTTTAATAAAATGTTTGTCCGTAATTATTTTTGACTGGCCAGTATAATGAATTTTAAATCACTTACGATTTTCCGCACACTAGATACATCCTTTAACCGATCCCAGGAACAACAGACTGCTTTAATAACCACCAACCTCTTCACTGGTGGAAGTGTAAAATTGCTTGATTGCAATAAATTAAATCTTCTTAAAATTTTTTTTATCAGATTAAACTTTTGATCGGATATGAAGCCATCCAAATCGATTCTATAATTTATATTCTTCTTAAAATTATGACGATAGCGTAAGTTATATATATTTTTCTTGCACGAAATGTTATTTTGTTTTATATCCATAACCTCCCTTTATTTTTTAAATTATGAAAATGCATGTTTTTAAAGGTTAATCAACATAGAAACAACACAACCTCCTTTCACTGCATTCTGGAGATTACTGATTGGTTTTCTCATTGTAATTTACATTAAAAACATATAGAAACAAAAACAATATAATACTATCAAGTAATCCATGGATTGAACTGTCATTTAACATTTTCAATAAATCATAAATTTCTTAAAATTTTTCATTTGATTACATAAAAAGAAACCCCAACACTTCCTTAAAATAACAATATAACATTTCTATCTAAAAAACCCAACAATAACTTACAATTTGAGTCGAACAAACCAAATTCACACGGTCGACAAAAATTATATACATTTCCATTTAAATAGGTCCACATACCAATTTTACCCGTTAATCTGTACACAATATGTTTATTTAACTTTTCCCATTAGTTTGACATAAAAAAAAAATACTTAAGATACAAAATTAACTAAAAATGAAATTTTACTATCGGTACAGGTCTGTGGACATTTTTAAATTGAATTGGCTAAAAAAACACACATTGAACTACAAAAACTTTATACAGCTTACACAGCCAAGATGTTAACAAAACTCCAATAATAACTTCATAAACCTACATATATTAAATTAGAACTGTGGCTCGACAAACCAACACTAGGAACCGTAAAAAAAAATCACCCATTATTGAAAATTAAGTAAGGTAAGTAACTTTTATATATGCAAATCTACTCATAATAGCCCGTTTTATTTAATTATAGGTGCATTTTATCAAATCTGAGCTATTGACGGAAGATTAAGAAAATATTTCAACATACCAGTCGTTGTATTAAAAATTACAATTATAAAGTTATATACACACTTAACTAGTATCCTTTTGTTGAAATATAAAACTTTTTATGCATGTTGAATAAATTATTCCACTAAAGAAACCCATTTTTAAAATTATTTTCAAAATTTGAAGTTATGTAATGAATAGATCGGAACGTTAAATAACCTTGCATGAAATGTAGCTTTAACAAGAAAATATCGCAAATAGGATGTATTTATCTTAACTCCTGTATTTAGCTGGCTTCAACCGTACTTTTGAAACTATAAAATAAACCTTTTAACATGGATTAGTTTATGAACGCCTGAAAGATAGGCAACCCAAATTACCTATATAAAATTTTTAACTGCATATAACACAACAATAGATATTACAAATATTACATATATAGTAAGAGAAATTAGAAAATCTTGCTTAACATAACAGTAGAAAAACGTTTTCTGCACAACTAATAAATTATCAGAATGCATTGTGTAAATGTAGGATGTAGGTAAGGTATCGAGAACAGATATTAAATATCTAAATATATTTATCGATTTACTTGAATTAGCTTTCAACTGAGTGAGGGTGTTACTATTCATTTATTTATCAAGATTCATTTCCTACTACAGCATTTGCATTGTTTTAAATACGGTTAAATTGTTAGGATTATAACACATGGCATCTTTTTTTCTAAGTGATATATCATATGACATTGTCTTTTAGTTTTTATTTTGCTTTCAACAATGCTGAATACATGTTTGATTCAAAATATTAGTTACTCTAGTACTTTCGGTTCTAGTCAGCAGCAGTACAAAATATTAAGGACCATCGCATATACAACAAAAATAGACTCTTTTATGACGAATGAAAATAGGCCATAATTTCAATTAATTGCAGTCATATTTCATATATAAGAAGAAAGTGTGTTCTATAAGCTACGTGTTGTTATATAAATTGTTTATTGTTGTTCGGACACAGGCGGTATTCGTAATAAAGATGCATAAAACACAACTCATTACCTTCTTACCTTTAATTAAAATAACTGCCCCGGCTAAATAAAATTGTTGTGAAAAGTCTAACTCTCCACAAACTGAGACTTTCAGGCGGTTCAGGGACGTTCAGAGGTCGCTTCAATAGGGCACTTAATTATAATATATTTAGGAACACAGTAACATAAAATAGATACACAAAGCAATCTTTCAACAATAACTACACAAATAACAAAAATTAAACAAAAAGCAAAGTTAAACTAGATACCAAAATTTTCTTTATATTATTTTTTTTTAATATTTGACACCACAAGCTTGCCAACTGTATTGTTATAAATTCCCAAATATCTGCTCTCTGCTTTCATTCGTCTCGACAATGGAATCAAGAAAGTATGTCATTGACATCTTTCAAATTCTTCCATAAAAAGGACTTTACTACGTTGAATTCCAAATCCATTTATTTGTGTAATAGGGGAAAGTAAATTAATTTTATAATTATAGTCCACATTAATTTATAAAATCCAGTCATAAAAGAAATTTAATAATTTTTTCTATATATCAAAATATAAAATTTCCATCGCAACATAAATTGACACTTGATTAATTTAAAGCACTTGTTAAAAAAACTTAGATTTACTGAACTTTCTTAAAATTTTAAACACTTTGACGTCTCACAAACATAACAATAACCTCAAGATTTTGACATTTGCTGTGTTTACATTTTTCTAATCTAACCTTAAATTAATTTTTTGCTCTACAATTGATATGCACTTCTTGAAGGATGAAATTAAAAACGTTATGTCAAAATAATGTGATACAATTTTTGCATGAAATAAAATCAACGTTGACAAGTCAATTTAACATAACCAAATTATTGTTTATAAATTTTAATTAACACAAAAACTAATTAGATAAACTTAGAAATAAATAAATTCCCAATCTAATGGTATATAACACTTATGTTTTCATTACACAACAAGGCCTCCATTGTATGTCGATGGAACCTAATTCTCACTCAATTATATATTAACTTATTTACATAAAAATACCTTTTCACACCTTCTTATCTTCACGAATTTAAACATTATATGCTAATAAACATTATTTGCATAATTTTAGACATCAAAAATATGAAAATTTAAACTAATTACAGTATTTCTATGTACGATCCAAAACCGAAACATAATTCTGATATTGAATGTTGAATAACTGATATCATTAATAAAAAGCAACCCTTAAGTTTAAGATAGTTAAAATTATGTGGCAACGAAGCAGCTTTACAATCCTCCACCAAAATTATATTTATCCAAGAGCTATAAAGTTTCTAAATAAAAGAAGCTTAATATAACCGTGATATCTCGTTAACGTAGTAAATACTTGTATACCTCCCAATCACAATACCCCTTGTCTGTTTTAGGTTAAATCTTGCATTAACTTTGGCTTAAACTTAAATTAAATGCAAAATTAAATAACTGTCTCCCACATCGTTATTGGACAAGGAAAATTAACCAAATTCTATGAAAGAAGAAACAGTTTTACTGAAATCTTTTATATGACTATAGTGATAGTGTGCACGTTAATTGTAATTAATAATAGTCAACTTAATAAAAGACAAATAACTCAAAATTATAATTTTGAGGTTATACAACCAACCTAACTTGTTGCTTTAAAATTTCAAACGAATTTCATGAAAATTCAAAATATGCGTAACTCCAAGAGAAATGTTTATTTAAAGTCTAAATAAAAAAAGAAACCGAAGTATTACGTATTATCGTTAGTTTCGTTAGAGTAAAAAAAGCCTTTTTAAGCTGATATTAACTGCCTCTCTAAGCAAAAGGTGTTTGTATCCCTAGAACCAATTCTTCGACGTTTCAGCTGTGATCAGATATCGCATATTTGTTGTAGTACACTCCTGGATAAAACCATCTTTTTCTTCTGCAGTTTGCCTAGGTAGCAATACGATGGCCCTTAAATAAGGGCCATTGTATTGCTACTAGATACTTTAATATACAAGGTAAGAACTTTAACAATGTCAGGGAACCAGGTTTTTGTAAAATATATAAAAAACTTAGGGATTTAAGCTATTTTGGAACTCAAATGCTATTCACAATAATGGGGCGCATTTTTAAATGTAGATGGCGCTGTATGGCTTTTAAACCACATCAATATGCGGTAGGTAACATAATAAAGCGCTATCTTGACTACCATTATGTAATGAGTTGTTTTGTTACATTGAAGATCATTTGATAGATCAGAATGAGCTAAAACAACCTATATCAATAACCCATATGTGTCAAAAAGCAGACTTGTACTGTTTTGGAGTTTATGGCAATACCTTTCGGCCAATACGCAGAATACTTTAGCTATTAATTTGCGTATTCTTTATTTAATGCATTCCATTTTTAAGGACCATATTTCCAAAGATACTGATAAGAAATCGATAATAATGTTCTTGTTTTCCTGTGCAGCGCAGCTCATAAAAGCTCGATAGGATTCAAGTCCAGTGGTTGTGGCGAGGCACTTCGTAGTCCTTAGTATTTTTCTTCTTCCGTAATGCGGTACTTGCTTAATGTACTTTGCGGTAATTTGTAATGCGCTGGTTTAGTAATGCAGTTAAAAATTAGTGTGCAGGTGTTAGTAGGCCAGTAGTGCTACGGTCGCGCGCACTGCTTGAAGACGTGTTAAGACAATGTATTCATAATCTTATTTTTATCTTTTATAAACTAATAATTACATCTTTACATCATTTACATCATACATGTTACTACAAATAATGAACTCAGCCGAGATTGATCAGAATAATTTTAATAGGAAATTCGACTATCTTGTCGAGGAATGGATAGAAAACGTAGATCTTGCCTATTAGTAGATCACGATTGAAGAATATTTCTTGGTCATAAAAGTGTTGGTCATGAAAGCTGCTACGAGCAAAATTAAAAAGTCCACTTTGATCCAATGGAATAAGGTGGAAGTGGAATTGAATGATAATTGGGACCATAGAGTGGTGCTACGGTCAAAAATCTATCTAATCTAACAGAAAAATTACGCCTATACATAGAAGTGAAGCCAAAAGAAAACCTTCGGTCGAATAAACTAAAACAAGACTAAAACATTTGAGAAAGTACGAAAGGATTCTAAAGCCAGTTCAACAACAACTACATCGGGGCGTTTATCTTCAAACTGTTGTTCAAACTAAATGTAATAAGTTTTGCCATCGATAATTTCGCACGAGTGTCGCACGATTGCAATATTCAGAAATAGAAATGTGAACGCAAATTTAGCAGATGGTAGTAAAGTGCAGCCGGTAAATGTTATCAACGGAACATCCTATGATGAAATAATTGGTATGTAAGATATACATCTTGAAGCTCTAAGAGACACAGGATTCCATGTAAACCTCATCAAACAAGAACAGTATAAGAAACTCAATCAGTTTGACCTGAACGGGCCCAAGATCAAACTGAGTGATAGTTCTAAACTTCTAATCTGAGCATAATTGTAGCATAAGAAAAAAGTCCAAATAGATGTAAACAACATCAGTATTAAACAAAAATAAACTGGTTCGGAAATGATGGACCTAATGAATATAAATACACAGGGCAAACAAAAGTAGTTTTATTCAAGAAAAGATGGTTAGCGCCCGAGGAAGCAGAAAGACAAGCAGAATTAGAAATTTTTAGGATTGAAGAAAAACGAAGACGTAAACAAAAGCCAACAGAGGTAGTTAAGGCCAAGATTCGCTATAGCCTAATATATTTTGCAACGAAGATAAAATAGTTAGAAGTGAGACACACATAGCTGACTAATAAATGCTGCATGTATTTGCAGATCTAACTTGCAATCAAAATTTAATTGCTTCTAACGTGAATTAGTCAGAATTATGTTGTGACTGAAATATGATATACACTGTTACAATGGAATGTTCATTTTAGTTTTAATTCTGTGTATAGATGGTAATAATACGATAATGCAACTAATATTTAATTAAAATAAAAATAAAATATAATGTTATCAATTATCAGGAATATTTCTAATTTTTTTATTTTATTTTATTCACTTATAGTACATTTAAAATAACGGTAAAAGGTCAGGAAGCGCTGGACTTGACGAGACCACTTATGTATTTTGGGGCGCTGATTACGAAAATGGGGGTTAGAACTTGCAGCAATGGTTGGAACACCCCTAAAATTGCAAAAAACGCCCCTAAATAGGGGTGTTTTTCGACTGTACTGCGGAATTCCCTTACGAAACCTCCCGCGGACATTTGACCTTGCCTATTCAGTTTCTTTCGGTCGCTGATATTCAAAATCAGAGTTCCATCACGCGAAAAGTGGTGTTACACCCCCCACATGCAAGAAACACCCCTCCCAAAGAGTGGGTTTTTGAAAAAATTGACCAGTTATGCCGTTTCGCAAACTAAGCCATCTTATATGTTTTTTGGGTCGCTGATTTCGAAAATAGGGGTGTCGAGACTGGAAAAATTGTGTTACACCCCCCATATGCAAGAAACACCCCTCCCAAGGGGTGAATTTTCGGAAAAAATGACCAGTCACGGTGTTTCGCAAACTAAGCCATCTTATATGTTTTTTGATAAACATTGATGCTAGAATGCACGAAATATAGATGGGAATATAGAGAGGAAACCTGAATCTACGGCCTTGTATTCGCACGCCCTCTGGAGTCCCCTAGTGCTTCCAACGCGGCATATTTAAACTAAACAGGAGTTTTAATTCATAGGAATATTGATTTTTTTTCGGGTAATTCTTGTTTTCGGAAGATCACTTTAAATAAAGACTAAAAGAAAAATACGAGTATCAGAAAGATCTTGATACTTTTTGTTCAAAAATTAAAATTAATTTGGAGTGTACTGGACGGGGTGTTTCTTGAATTTGGGAGTTGTAACTCAAATTTAAAGGGTCGAGAGGCCGATTTTCGAGTCCAGAAAAAACATATAAGATGGCTTAGTTTGCGAAACGGCATAACTGGTCAATTTTTTCAAAAACCCACCCTTTGGGAGGGGTGTTTCTTGCATGTGGGGGGTGTAACACCCCTTTTCGCGTGATGGGACTCTGATTTTGAATATCAGCGACCGAAAGAAACTGAATAGGCAAGGTCAAATGTCCGCGGGAGGTTTCGTAAGGGAATTCCGCAGTACAGTCGAAAAACACCCCTATGTAGGGGCGTTTTTTGCAATTTTAGGGGTGTTCCAACCATTGCTGCAAGTTCTAACCCCCATTTTCGTAATCAGCGCCCCAAAATACATAAGGGACAAGTGGTCTCGTCAAGTCCAGCGTTTCTCGACCTTTTACCGTTATTTTAAATGTACTATTAATCCTATTGCCAGTTTAGAGCACTAAATCTCGTAGGTCGACAGCTACCTAATACGTAGAATCTCGTTAATTCGAAGTCAAAGGGAGTGAAAAAAATTAATGAATATTCGAATTAAGGAATTTTTTGAAAATTAACCAATGCGCTCTAGCCACATTTTTTTTAAAGACAAATCACGTATCTCCTTAAATCGATTTAACCAACCACTGCTGCACTTAAAATTGTTAATCTTTAAAATTCTTGAAAATTCTTCCGTCTTGTTAAGTAACACAAGTCCATTTACCGCGATGTTATCGCGAACTTGCTTAAACCACCTTAAAGCACATTCTTCTAATTCACCAAAACGCGGTTCTCGTAGACGTTTCCTAGAAACACAAATTTCGTTAGAATTCCAAGATTTTCTCTTTGTTCTTTAAAATTGTGGAAGGCGTATTCGGTTGAATTCTAAATTCTTTTGCTAGATCATTTTCTTTTCACTTCTCTCATCGAATGTCAAAATAGATTTAAAATGTCAAAAAGTACACAGATAAGATGAAAGAAACAAACCGAATACCATAATCTTCTTTAACAACAAATCAATTAAAAACTAAAAGGTTTACCTACTTATTTTGGGATTTTCTAAAATTTTTTTAACATTTGGTTTTATAACCGGATGGGTAATGAAAAGTAACCGCAATGAATCATCCCTTAATCCTTTCTTTGAAACCTGTTTACTGTCACCGGCTACTTACTGACACATTTATTGGTTATTTAGGCACCTTAAATACATAATAACATATTGCACCCCTATTCTATTTCAGGGCTGTACCATTTTAGTGTGTTTTGGTGTGAATACATCATTTTAAGAGTATTATTTCTGAGTTGTTGTTGAATTTCCCTATCACACCAAGTTAGTAAACCAGCGGTGAACGTAAGCACAGCGCGACGGTAACAACAGCACTGGTATAGTTTTCGTGATAGTACTACATTTTTTATAAGTAAGTGTAGCAAGTATTAATATAGAGCATAGTGTAATTATCGTTTTAGTGTAACGTAGTGTAGTGTAACAAATACTTATATATCATATTGTACGTGCAATTTATTTATGTAGTTAAGATTATGTCGCGATTAACGCTATCAGCTCGAAAAAAGAGCATACGTAGAAGAATGCAAAACGTTTCTGGTTTTAAAAAGTCTGCCCAAAAAGTTCAATCAGCAGAATTTGTTCCTGTTGATCAACCTTCAATTTCATTAGATCACACTTCAACTTCATTAGATCAACCTTCAACTTCATTTGATCAACTTTCAGCTCTATCACATCAACCTTGTACTTCCATTAGTAGTAGCCACAGCCCAGAGGAAATTCTACCTACTTATACTACTGACGTTGAAAATGAGGTGCTTAATGTTCAAAAAGAGCACGAAGATGTCAGTGGAAGGAGAATTGTGGAAATTAGTAATTTCTTTAATGCAATTATACGTTTTCCTCATGTTGGATTGTTTTCGTGTAGAAATGAACATCTGAAAATGGTTTCCGAGCAAAGAATTGGTCTGCAGAGAAAATTGTTGTTCAATGTGAGATGTGCGGAGTAAATACTGTTATATCAACTGACTGTAATGATCAGGCAATGGATATAAACAAGGCTGCAGTTCTAGGAAGTATCACATCAGGAATAGGATACTCACAATTGAAGGAAATGTTGGCTACTTGCGATATTCCTTGCATGGGCCCAAATCTTTATGCAAAGACAGAACAACTTCTTGCTACTTAAAAGCTGCTTTAGAAGAATCCCGTTTAGCAATTGAAGAAGGCCGAGTTGATTCGGACGGCATTCCATTCATTACTGTGATTGCAGATGGAGCGTGGAGTAAAAGATCCTACAGAAGCAACTATAATGCAGCTGCAGGAGTTGGCGTTATTGTTGGTGAAAAAACAAAAAAAGTGTTATTCTTAAGGATTAGAAATAAATATTGTTGTAGGTGTAGCCGTGCTAAATCCTGAAGCTCCCTTGCATAAATGCTTTAAGAATTGGGACAAACCATCTACAGGAATGGAAGCTGCTATTATCATAGAGGGCTTCAGAAGAAGTATAGAAATGTATAATTTGAAATACTTGTATTTGGTTGGAGATGGCGACAGCAGTGTAACAAAACGTCTTGCAGAAGTTCGTCCGTATGGGCAGAAAGTAATTCAAAAAATCGAATGTCGTAACCATCTTCTGCGTAATTTTTGTAGTAAATTAAGAGAACTGACCCAAAAAAGAATAAGTAGCAAAATGATAATTGTTCCTCTACAACATCGCAATACGCTGAACAACTCTATCAAACGAATGAGGTCGGGTATACAAGGTGCCGTTCTTTTTTATATTACAAATGCAACTTTAACTCATAGTGAGAAAATACAACAGCTGAGAAATGACATCTTGAATTGTCCTCATCATGTTTTTGGGGATCACAATAATTGTGCCACTTACTTTTGCAACGGACCCAAACATGAAAATGAAAACAATTGGATTGTTAACTTCAAAGACTCGGGCTTATATCAAGATATAATGGTTGTTACTGACAGAGTAGCGCGAAATTCTGAAAGTCTTTTGCAAAATATGGACAATAACTCTGCCGAATGTTATAACTCGATAGTTGCAAAATATATAGGAGGTAAACGAATTAACTTTACGGGAAAAAGTTCCTATAAAACACGATGCGAAGCAGCCGCTTTGACTTTCAATCTTGAACCAGGCCATATTTCGAAGGTAATCCATAAAAACGTAGTTGGCAAAAGTCCTGGACAATTTACGAAAAAATACGTGAAAGCTGTGGAAACCAAATCAAAGTGGGTTAAATGCCGAAAGAGACTGTTTAGTGAAAAATCACAAAGAAGGAAGATTTACCAGTCAGCACCAGCCGATAGCGAATATGGAAAAATAGAGGAAGAAAACATGCAGTTATCAGCAGATACAGTTAGAAACAATTGGTCAGCATAATAATCTACTTTGGCGTCAAGAAAGATCGTCGCGAATAACAGCTTCTAATTTTGGCCAGATTTGTAAAATGAAAAGCTTAACACATTGTAAAGATATAGTAAAAAATTTGTTGTATAGCACGTTTAAAGGAAATCTCGCTACACGATGGGGACAAGATCATGAAATAGTAGCACTCGGGAATTTCAAGAGCAATCTAATATTCAAATTCAACAATGCGGACTTTTTATTGATAAAGATGATTCGTTTTTGGCAGCATCGCCAGACGGACTATTAAGTGAAGACGGATTAATTGAAATCAAATGCCCTGCATCAGCTGCAAAAATGAATGTTATGAGTGCTGTTAACGAAAAGAAAATTAATTTTTTGGAAAACCGGGCTGGTGAAATCTGTTTAAAAAGGACTCATAATTATTACTTTCAAATACAAGGACAGTTACATATTACGAACCGCGATTATTGCATATTCGTTGTATGGACACTGCAAGAAATGATAAGTGAGAAAATTTATCGTGACGATGGGTTTTGGCAAACAAAAATGAAAAACGAGTTAACGACTTTCTTTTATGAATTGATTGATCCTCAGGGACGCCCAATAACAGACCTTCGAAAATAATTAGGTAGGTATGTACCTACTTATTGTTGCTTATGATCTTACTTGTAATTATATTTCTTGTAAAAGTTGAAATTTCAATTTAATTTTATTTTAAAAAGTAAAAGAAAACAAAATCTCATACATATATAATATATGTACCTTCAAAACCTTCTACTAGTATGTAATGAAAAGTTTTTTACACTGCTGGTTGATACACCTTTCAGTATGACATGTAATTTCCGATAGAAATTTTATTTTTGTTAAAATTGCAACTTAGTATACCCTTTTTGCAATCAAGGTTTCAATTAAATTAAGAAATAAGATTCAATTAAATTAAATTAAGGAATAAAATAAAATTCCATAAATAATAATAGACCGCGCATAATGTGAACTTATTTTAACAGTGTAGCGTGCATGAGTAATTTACCATCGAAAACTATTGCCATTGCGCCTGATAGTTAGGCAATTGTATTAAAAAAAAATCCGTATCTTATCATCGTAAATGTAAGATATTTTAAAAAGTAGAAGGCACTATACGATGCGGTTTTTACTAAATGAAAGAAAAAACGTCAGTTGAAGTACCTACGACGAGATTTAGTTAATTTTATGGTTATGAGACATGCTTTGGTTAGTCGAAAATATACTAACTTAAGCAATTTTTTTCTAAAACAGATTACGTTTTGTAAAGATATTCGAGTCGTAGGTACCTACAGAAAACCTATCTTAACAAATTGGTTTTTGTTCCGTGTCATTATTTACATAAATAAAAAAGTTATTTTACAGATACGAACACATTATTTTTCTACTAGCGAATCTTCCCCTTAATAGAAGTGCAGTGTACATTAAAAGAAGAATATCTAAGAGAGCTCATTAGACAGGTTCGAAGACGAGAAGAAGTAAAAAAATCCTAGAATTCCAAAAAAGAGAAGAGCGACAGAGGCAGCTTATAGAAATGCAGCGTGCAGCAAAAGAGAAATTCCACTAGAGAGCCGCCAAGACGACAACGGTTGAAGTTATTAGAAGAAGAATAAAAAGAAAAGCTTTAGAAGCCCTGAAACAAGAATAGTTTATTCTAAAAATTGCCTACAGTGCATACTTGCTAATAGGAATATCGGCAGACAAGAACTCTTAAATCCCATACCAAAACAGAAGACCAAAAAACTCTTCATACTTATCACATCGATCATTTGGACACCCTAAAATTTTTGCCCCAAAATTCCTTATTGGTCTACAAGGTGACTGTTGCTTGTTGATATAGAGTAAGGGATAGCCCCTGTATCTACTCATTGTCAGGTTTCATGAAAGTTTATTGGAAGAGGGAATTTTCTTGCCATCCCTTCTTGTCTGCAGATTGACCACAGTTGAAGGGCAGTGTGAGGGAATCCTGCAATAGAATTTCATGAAACTATGCATGGAGTAACTCTAGCAACAAGAACCTAGAAAAAGAAAGATCCTTTAATAAAAATAAAAGAGGAAGAACTGGTGTGAATTGAGGCTCGTAGTACATTTAAAAATTGCCTTCCCGCAATTAATCTATAGTAAATGAGGCTGTAATCATATCTAAGCTAAGTATTTGTTAGAAGTCGGAAAAGAAATTGGCAGCAATTTAAAATCAATAGATTGTAATAGACAAAATTTAGTTGAATGCTGAAATAATTCGGTTATGAAAGCAATCTGTAGTAATTACAGAAAAGTGGTTCGATTAGCAGACAAATGCAACGAATTGAAGTACTCCTTTTCTAAAAGGGATGTAATTACTTAATGAAAAAAGTATTTCGATTGGTAATTCAGTTGGTTAGTAATCGTTTACTACCCAGTTCTGATAGCAAATTACAGATTAATTAATGGGGCTTGCTAATCTTTCCACACCTGAACATACACACATACAGTAGCTACAACTACTTATTACCTTTCAGCTCAAACACTCTAGATTTAAATTAAATAGGCCAAGAACTAGAGACAGGAGAATATGGTTACACCTAAGGGCAGTTACGGCGATAGATTAGACATAGGTTTTAAGATGTATTAAATAATCAATCAAGTTTTGAGTATTTGATTGATTAACAAACTCAGTTTTTTTTCACAGAACATTGGATATGTACGATTAACCAAGAGAAGATGTAACAAAAAAATAGGAGGAGTAAGCCAAAATGATTTGTTCGGCAACGAATACAAACATGTACAATAGAGTATTTAGAGTAAAATGTTACTCGTTGATAATATTGTCGTTTTCTATTTTATTCTGCGTGTACTGACGTATGAGAAAGGGCGTTCATTGAAATAATGGAACAGAAAAATTGTTTGGTTGGAAACTCGGCATTTTGGTGTCGCAGTGAAATAGCCCGAAAAATACAATATAGTATAGTGCTTCGCTAATAGTGTGGTCGTTGGGTCCATGATATGATGTTATTATCATGAGTCCCGCAGTGCTATCCGCGTCCGATCTCTATTGAGGGCAACGCAAATTCAGTCTCATGTACAACTATGCTTTACATGATTTACTCTCATCGTATAGTTACAAAGTCGTATGTATACACCACATTAATAGGAGATAGCAGGCAGGGGATGTCAACAAACTATGTTGTCACCTATTTATATATCATTATAATGCTTCGTTTTGCTACCCGAATATTTTTAATGGCGTTTAATGTTTTGTAAGGCATTGTATACATTTATAACGTCTATAAAGATGAAAATTGCGGAGATTATTTTCCTCTGGCGACGTTCTCACGCCTAATAAAGTAAAATTATAATTTTTGCAGCGCCGGTTCTTCAAAATAAACTGCCTTATTTTTTTACCTCTGGGATTAATATTCATAATTTACTGCGGTTACTTATTTTATTTGAAAGCTTTGTTAACGGAATCCCTAATATCTTAACAACTTATCCAGGTTTTTGTAGTAATCATTTTATTTATCATAGTTGGACAACTTGAGAACTTTTAGATTCATTGGGATTTATTTTAAATCGCCAGTTTTTAATTTTCCCAGTTAATAAAAAAATGCCAAGAATTATTTTTACCTCGGGAATACAAATTAAGCAAAGTGGAACATTTCATTTTTTCTTTCTTTTATTAATACCTGCAGTTTTCATTGCTTTAAAGCTCTACAAGAAATTAATCTTTAAATTTTTTGTTTACAGCAATTTTTAGTGCAAGCGTAAATCTTTTAAATAAAAAATAGCTCTGCGACTTCTTTGCGAAATCTGTAGAATATCTTTGTGAAAGATTTTGCATCAAAATGGAAGCATACAGCTTATTGTATTACTTACTACGGCAAACCTGATTGCACTTCTATAATAGGACAGGTGTGTTACTATAGATAGTGTTTTCGATAAACGCTCAGCTGGAGGCAAAGTAACTTCATATGGCATTCGCTGTGACACCAATCGATTGTTATCAATAAACTCTGGTTCGCCGCATATATTCCAATAAATAATTCAAAAACCTTTTTCAATCATTTCTTTTAAACTTTATATACTTTTAATCTTTATATCTTAATAATCGTTTAGAGTTTTTAGAAGTTAGTTTCATTCAGTGTTTCAAATTTTCAGCGTTGTGAATTGGTAAATTCGATTCTGAAATTGTGAAATGAAACGTTGAATTTCCAAACCCATTATTATCTTATAATTCGATTATTCCAAAGCACATCGCGTTCGCAAAAGAATTCCAAAAACGAAAATGTGTTACTTGTTTAGAATTGTAGGGTACAAACACAGCACTTGCCAGTTACAGTTTTAGTAAGCTGCTGTCGTTGAATACTCTCGTATCAGCTTTATTTATATAGCATTCATTCAGTAAGACAGAAATATATGGAACTGAATATGTTAGAAGATATTCAATTACTGATATTTTTGAAAGTTTTCGTTAAAATTAAGTCAGAGCGAAACCAAATGTGGAATAGAATCCTGATTTCTTAGATGGAATAGATCAGCGTTTATCAATCTGTGAGCCGTGTAACGTCAAAATTCGTTGAACTTGCCAAAAATATGTACCGTACTATAACGTTCTTTTTAAATAAAACTAGAGATGCTGTTTTAACATTTCAATAACAAGAAAAATATTAACAATAACTAAGGTTTAACCTTAACTAATTAAAAACACAAATTATAAACTATCAACGAACTTAAACTAATTTATTTACAGGCTATTTATTTGTTTATTTAATTCCAATATTTATTTAGAATACAGCAATATTTATTGATACCTCAAATATCTTTTCACATTACGCGCTTTCAATTAACTGGCTCTTCTCTTCCGCCGTCGGCGGTATGTTCTACAAGACTCTCGAAGCGTCTGGTATTCTCTAGACGTCTGATTTCGCCGCCAGCCTATACATAGGGTTTTCCCGTACATTACAGTACTTTAAACAAATTTAAAAAATGCCACACTTGAAAAGATGTTAAATACTCAAATGCCTCTAAAAATGGAGACTCTTATTTCTTTAGAATAAATTACTTTTATGTCATTAATTTATACATTATGTCATTGTGTTAATTGAAAAGCTTACTGATTTTAGATTTAAGAAACTATTTAATAAAAATTGAATTGGACACCACCAAATTGTATATATAAAGAATCGTAGCTACTACAGTCGTATCTACTACCAATTTGGAAAGAGTGAAATCGATTAATAGTTTAAATTAAGTCAACGCAATGATTGCACGACAAACAAATCGATGCTTCCCAAACCTCGTATTGTTATTTTTTAAAAAACATTTTGTTTACCAAAATAACATACACATACATACACGTCTACGAAAACAAAAGATTCGTATACAATATGAGTTTATTACTATAAAACAGTTTTAAACAAGTTCTATTAAGAGCGACGTATAGTGGAAAAGGAAAGACCGTTAAAAAGCAACTGGTAAAATAAAGAAGAAATAAGAATCTTTATTCAAAGTTATTGAGTGACACATTGAATCCAATAAAATACTTTAAGGTTAATGTTAATTACTTTTTTAATTAATGTTTTACATTCAATCACATTTTGAAAGCAAATCTATACAGAAAAATTATCATCCCGATTTGGAATCGAACCCAGGATTTTCCGCTTTCCGGCTGCAAGCTCTACCAACTGAGCTACCAGGCGAGTTCCAGTAAGATGTTAATGTTTCTATACGAACTACATATTTGCAAACATACAATGGGTAGTACATAGATAAAATTGATTTATTCAGTTTACGTGATGAACTGACATTTCGTCTGACTAAATGTCAGTCATTTTGATGTAAATAATAGGCATTTACTAGACCTGTCTCTATAACGTCCAGTTCAATGACAAGAGTTCTATACCATTTTATCTCGTGTTTTATTGGACTAAAGTAAGGTGGAATTCTTAGACCAAGAAAAAGAAGCGATAAACGCTAGTAAAATTAAAATATTTATATTTATAAAGGCAGGATTATTTAACGGATTTTGTAAATCTCCAGACCTTTCCCTAACTGTCTACATTTCAGGTTTAATTTTGTAACTTCCCTTTTATCTTTTCACTTCTTAACAATGAATCCTGTGTTACTTTCTTTTTGGGGTTACCACTCTTTTTTCTTTTGGTTTTTTGTCGATAACACCTTTGGGGTTATTTCTCTGTTTTTCCTTGATGTTCCTAAAGTACGAGCATTCGGGTTCAACAGTTGATGTACCACTCCACCCTTGTAAAAATTGCCCACAACTAATGTATATTTTTGCCCGAGTAGGCTTTGTGATAAATATAACACAACCTTTTGTAGGAACTAACATCCTCCCATCTTCTATGGTCTTTTCGTGCCCACAGTACACTTTAAAGACGTACACAAAACTATTTTCGAGGCAGAACTTAAATAATTTTATGCTAAATATATGCATTTGGTTGCTAATATACTGCTTAAATTCCAGTTTACCTTTAAAAGGCACCAAAGTTTCATCAGTGCACATGAACTCGCCTGGAACCATCTCTGAGTTTTTTAAAAGTAGTTATCAGCTAAGTTTCTAAAAGGACCTGGAAACGGTTACTTGATAACATAGTCGTCAGGATGTTTAAGTATAAATAATAATTGTTTGACCAGAATGCCTGTAGATTATGTAATGCATCCACATAAGACATCTGATAAATCTTCCCATTTATTTTTCGTCGATAAAAGATATCGACGAAAAAGAATAGAAAGCCATTCTTTAGACGTGCTTTGCGAAGTCTTTTGTTGTTTCTCTGCTTTCACTGGGAATGTTGTCATATACATTTAGATCAAAAACTTTTTTTGGCAACCAATGCCTAGTGTCCCATTGGGAAAATTTTTTAATATTTTTTATTGCTTTGGCCATTTTCTGCTTTGTATGGTTATTACTCTTACGATTTCCTTTTTTCCTCTATATTTCCTAATAATCAAGATACCGGCCTATCAAAGACTTTTCGAGGACGATTGACCCCTAAATAGAAAGATTTGAGGTATGATGAGATGTAGATGAGATGATGTATCCAAGCCACTTTATCAGGAAATTTGGAAGATTGCAGAATATCAGCAGCATTCGTCGGATCTAGAATGATATGAATAAGCAAATGATTATAAAATATACAGTGGGCTTTCATTGTTGTTTAAGGTTTTTAAGGATTGCTTAAAATTTCCACGTTCTGGTAGAATTCACTTATCAACCACTCACGTCTTTCGCATTAAACCGACCTAAACTTGGTGTCCGATCTCCGATATCTCTTAGCCCTCAGGAGATTGCGTAGAAATCTACTCATCAAGATTTTGATATTCATTATCGTCCTCTGTTTGACTCAGGTTTTTTAACTTATAAAGCAATTTAAATAGGATTTTGTATTTGTCTTTCTATCTCAAGTTGTTGCAACAGATCGTAATCAGGTATATAATATGAGCAAAACTGTACCTTATTCTAAAAAATGTCAATCTTAATTATATTAAGTTTTGCTATCCTATCCATAAACTTCATAGTTCAGAAAATTTAAGTTTGATACATTGAAGAATAAAGACATCTAACGTCACTAACAGGAGTTAGGAACCAGAAGATAAGCAGCTCTTGAACGCATTTTTCGTGAGAGACTTTACCCTTTTCTTAATTATTTTTTCGACCTACGGAGATTGAAAAAGTAGAGTGTTTGTTTTAAAAAAATAGTTGTCAATTCACCTAATCAATCACCAAATATAAATGGTAACGTTGCCTTCTACCATATTTGGACTTAGTCAGTCTCACCATTCTATATTCATCTAAGCTTGAATCGTTTTCAGAACCAGGAAATGTCTTGGTCAGTGCTTCTGACCCTAGAAGTTCCCGGAACGTACGTCCCGGGAATTACTTAATTTTAGATTGTCTCAAAACTACAGGAAAGTCACCCAAGACAATGTGTCTTCGGACAATCAAATTTTTAGCATTAATGTGTTTGCTAGATATTTCTAGTGATTTTTCTAGTTTTGATTACGTCTCCAGTTCTACGAGAAACAATTAAGTTGCATTTATTATTTATATGTATTTAAAATAAAATTTCTTTTCTTAGCAGAAATTCCAGAATGTAGTTAGTCATGCAGTTAAGAATAATGAGTTTCAGGTATATAGAAAATGTGGTTGTAGTACAGTTTAGGTTTTGGGTGCAACATCTGGTACTTTTTCTAGTAAGTGCGAAGTGGTTTACAGGGATGAATGTACTTAAAACTTCATTTATTTTGAAGCTTCAGATGAATTATTGAAATCATATTTGCGTGCATCATATCTGCATCAAAATTATATTTACTTTTGTAGACGCAATGGATGACTTAAAACTTCCACATATAAGTAACACTGAACAATAAAGAGTTTTTGATAAAAGAGGGAAAACAGAAAAAAATATTATGATAGTAGCAATAATAATAATATAATAATAATAATTGCTACTACTGATTGCCTGGCGAACCAGGCCCCTAGAAACTATGAAACTTGTACTGGAAGGACGCACCCGACTTAAATATGGTATAGCACATTTATGTTGCAGCTAAGGAAAACTGCAGAAAACCTTAACCAGATCTGCCGGTACCGGTAGTCGATCTCGGGCCGCTTGGATGAGAAACTAGCACGCTAGTCGCTACATTGCCAAGGCGATTATCTACCCATGCAAGTGCTTTGCTTTTCAATAACTGTAGTTATTTTTCGATGAGAACTGTTATGGGAACGTGATAAGAGAATTAAAGTGATTTAAAAAAACGGCTTTTAAATTTTTTGTACATTCCTATGTCCTATGGAGTCCTATGTAAAATTACTACTCGGAATTCCTAGTTCCCGGAACTAAACCCTAGTCGTGATGCGATGTATTAGAATTTTATCACAGACGGAATTATTCAGAATTAAATAACTGTTGCATAGTCAAGTTGCATTCTAACCAGCGTAAATGTTTACCAAGGTTGCACGTGTGTAACTACGGGTAGAGATAGAATGAAACGCAAGGTTTAATTTAACAACATAATAGGTAGAATACTAGAAAATGTGAAAAGCCTGTTGACATCATAAAAGATGCGCGTTGTTTTCGCGCTAACACCGCAGTAGTGGCGTAACAAATACTGTTTTTAATTACTACTATACAACAGATGACGGCTAATGTAAGATGAACGCTCTAGAATAAATTGACAAGTAACACATCCCCTATTAAAAGAATTAACTAGTCTGAACGTAGTTTCGTCCTGTTCACAGGTGACGTCAACAGGCTTTTCTCGTTTTGCGATTTCTTTAACAAGATTACTACAAACTACACAAGCATGAGGACGGTCAGAACCTCATAGGTGACTTACATACTAACGCTAACGCAAAGGTAGTCGAAACCTCCCTAATAACTACATATTACGACTAAGCTTTGAGGACCAGGTAAGCGGCGCCTCTGGACACTAGCTTCCTGAACCCCTACCATTAAATAATTTAAAAGTTGCTCATTAGGTTGGGCACGAGAAGTCAAGAACTAAGCTAAAGTGTATCTTGTAGGTAGCCTGTTTATATACGGTATCCTCATAAGTATCGCGAAAGCCGTTGATGCATAAATGAATATATTAGTTTTTATGACTGAATACATTAATGTATTGCCGTTTAGAACTGAATACATATACATCTTATCTTATTAATGGTAATTAGTAGGTGCTGCTCGAGTTTAAAGTTCCACGTATTCGTCAATAACCCTTTGTTGAGCATGTAGGTGTTCCTTGGCGTAGGTTACATCCTACACCGCGTTGGAAGGTGGTGAGGAACCATGGCAAACATTTATACTCGTTGGAATGCAATTTGAGTATGCAACAATTATTTCATTCTGAATAATTCCGTCTGTGACGGAGTTATCTCTTCGACTGAAGAGTGGTGTTGGCCGTGGTGTCGATGTGTCAAATGTTCTAGAAGATCAAGTTGACAGCAAAGAATTGGTTAGCCCTCAGCACTATTGGTAGTACTGTAATGATCAGTGGCTATTTACATATTAAATACAGATTATTACATACATATCCATCAGAGAGGCATTGAATGATGGGGATATTGCCATAGCAACAAGAATCAACAAGACGAATAAATAAATATCTCATACAAGATACACGTCTTTTATTACCTTCTAAAAGATATAACTTCTAAGATTGTGTACAAGACCCATATAAACAGTCTTATCACAACAGTATCAATACCATTCCAGCTTCGGAATTCCAAGCCAAGCAGTTCTCATCTTCAATTCAGAAAACATCTTTGCGAAACAGTCAGTAATATTCTTTTTCACTGATATTCATTTTACTTATAATTTAGACATTTTGTTGTCTGCATTATTCTTTAAACGTACTCTTACTTAGATATTAGTTACATCTACGGTATTCCTCAAACCACGGGCTAGCCAATTCTTTGCTGTAGCACTTGATCTCGTCTTCTGACTCATCAACACCACCACTCTTCAGTCGAAGAGGGAGAAAGTGTCACAAAAATATTTACCAAGGTTGCACACGTCTTTCAAACACGGTGTAGTAGTAACCTACGCCAAGGAACACCTTCATGCTGAACAAAGGAGTACTAACGAATACGTGAAACCTTAAACTCGATCGGCACCTACGAGTTAACATTTATAAGATAATGTATTCAGTTCTAAACGGTAATACATTCATGTATTCAGTCATAACAACTAATATATTCATTTATTCTTCAACAGCTTCTACGATATTCATGAGGATGCCGTATATAAACATGCTCTCTACGAAACACTTCAGTTAAGTTCTTGACTTGTCGTGGCCAGCCTGTAGATTATTTAATGGTAGGGGTTTACGAAACTAGCGTCCAGGGGCGCCGCTTACCTTATTCTCCTACTGCTGAGATATTAGGAGCCTAGAAGCTATCGTCCTGGAACACCTGGTCCTCCAAAGCTTAGTCGTCGTAGTATGTAGTTATTAGGGAGGTTTAGACCACTCTAGCCTTAATGTTGGTATGTAAGTCATTTATGAGGTTCCGACTGTTCTCATGCTTGTGTAGTATGTAGTAATCTTTTTAACTAGTATATTGTTAAATTGAACCTTTTTTTGCGTTTTATTTTATTTCTAACTTTTAGCTACGGCCCTAGTCTCGACAACCCTATAGGACGTGGCAATCCATTATCTGAAATGAGATTTCGTATACGTGTTGATAAAATTAACAAATTAAAAAAAATAAATTAATCAGGTAGAACTAAATAAAATCTAAAAATCAAAAGACTAAAACCTAAAAGATTTAAAGGATTTTTTCTTTTAGATTTTTTCTTTTGTAGGAAAAGTGAATTTTTAGCAGTGTGTCCCGCTTACTTTTAAGATAACAGCCCATGATATTTTATCCGCAAGCTTCAAATGTACAGCGAAACCGATTTATTTTATGTTGAATCTTTCTGACGTAACATTTAATTTGTTTATTGATTAATTTATTTCATTATTTAAATAATTTCAGCATACTTCATTTTGACGTTCTAAATTCATAGCAATTTGAAATAAGGAAATAAATAATAGCGCAACTGCTTTACCAATACAAGAAAACTTCCTTCAATGCCAGAAATGTGTCAATGTTCAGAAGTCAAGTTCAGAATAAAGCGATTGTATGCAAGTTAACTAAATTTTGTTAGTAGAGGATTTTATGAAAATATTCTGAATTCTAGTTGTTTCATAAAGCAAGGGTAGCTAAATTACTGTAAGTAATTAAAATGAAATCTGTAGTCAAATTTCTGGCTATGTGAAACTATAAAATTTGTTTTTAACTACTTACAGTAATAATTTCCTTTTCAAGTGTATACGCTTTTACACCAGTTAAAATATACAACCCTTTATTTGAAAACTTTATTAATAATATTCGGTTTAAGAGCAGCAAATTAGGAAAGGAAGATAATTACTTTCTCTCATGTTTATACAAATACAGTGTTACTGATATCAAAACTAAACTTTATTTAACTTATCATTTTAGTTCCCTTTCAAAAATAACATAATAAAATGGAAAGCTGTTTTAATATTAAATTTAGAGGTGGTTATTTTGTAATAAAAAATTTCTTCCAAATATTTCTCTTGGGATCTCATCATGAACTTGGCGTACGTCTCTTTAAGTCATTTTGTATCCTTGTCGAGTTAACTGTTATAAAATTTACACAGTAGTCATTTTAATGCTTTTGGTGTCAGTGACTAATATACGTTTTAATAAGAATTAATTAGTGTAACCCACATCTTAGATTCTAGAATAGCAACAATGTAGGTAGGTAAATTTGTCATTCTAGCATAAACTTTATTCATTATTCTTTTTGCAATCTTTATATCCGAACATTTCAAGAGACGCTATTTGACAATACCTTTATGTTGGTTAGTTTAATTAAAATCATAACAAATGCTTTTATTAAGTTTTTTTTTGTTTTGAGGTTCTTTTATTAATTAAAGAGATTGGTTTGTATTTTGTTTTAGATGGATTTTTCAAAGCAGTTACTTTAACTAGCTACCCGCATCTTGAGTGCTGGCTATTCAACTGCAGTGAATGGGCTGTTTGGTTCTGTAAAGCTATGAACAAGTTGCATTGTAATAATATTTCATCCCCATAATTTAATTTAAATATCTAAAATTCGTTTGCCATAATACGCATTATTTTTAATGCATAGTTGCCAGGTTTACTATATCTATAGGTAGGCAAGTGTTCTGTATTATAATAAGATAAAACGACAGCAGAAAATAAAGTTTTGCCACTCACCTTGACAGGTTTGGAAAATCTGCTAGTAGGTATTGCGTCACCTGAGGCAGACGTTTTTGAGGGTATGCAACATGCCCCTTCCCCCTCCAGGCTCCTACCCTTGGTTCTGATTGGCTATTGTAGCTCCTCCCCTTGCTTCTGATTGATCGCCGCCATCTTGGATGACACGCCTACTGCTCTCTGATTGGTTACCCCTACTCCTGTAGACACGCCTGCTATTCTCTGATTGGCTGACGACGGCTATTTTAGAACGTCTGGCGCCATTCTACCACGCCCTGCCATTACAGGAATCTGTATTACCGGCAATCTGTGTATCGTCAATAGAGGGCGTCATGAAGGGATCTGTATTACCGATAGACTGTGTACTACTACTAGAAGGCGTCATGAAGAAATCTGTATTACCGGTATGTAGAGGTCGCGTAAAAAGAGAACTGTATTAGAGAAGAAGACCCTTCAATTAGAGTCTGTGGCCATTTTATATCACAACATGTGGCGCTAAATTTGAATCTGCCAAATTCCTGAATCTGTCAATTTTAAATTTGTCATTTTTTGCATCTGTCATTTTTGAATCTGTCATTTTAAATCTGTCAATTTTGCATCTGTCATTTATGCATCTGTCAATTTTGAATCTGTCATTTTAAATCTGTCAATTATGCATCTGTCATTTTTGCATCTGTCATTTTAAATCTGTCAATTTTGCAGCTGTCATTTATACGTCTGTCAATTTTTGCATCTGTCAATTTTCAATCTGTCATTTTAAATCTGTCAAATTTGCATCTGTCATTTTTAATCTGACAATTTTGCAGCTGTCATTTATACATCTGTCAATTTTGAATCTGTCATTTTTGCATCTGTCATTTTAAATCTGTCATTTTTGTATCTGTCATTTTAAATCTGTCAATTTTGCATCTGTCATTTTTGCATCTGTCATTTTAAATCTGTCAATTTTGCATTTGTCATTTATGCGTATGTCAATTTTGAATCCGTCATTTTAAATCTGTCATTTGAAACTGTCAATTTTAAATCTGTCATCTTTGCATTTGTCATTTAAATCTGTCAATTTTGAATCTGTCATTTTGAATTTGCCATTTTGAAGCTGCCATCTTGGATTTCCCTACCCTAGATTTGAATTTTAATGCTAACTCTGGGATTGGATCGACCATCTTTTATCCCTTTCACTAGACGGAAACTCTTTCTCTCTACTTCTCATAGGATGACTACTTACCAGCTGCTTTGTAACTTAGGATGTTCGCCATCGGAAATCTTCGGCTTTTTTCGTGTACTCTCTCGCTGATGACAATCTACCTTTTATATAGTCACCCTTCTCCCTTCATCATCATCACCCTTAATCATGCTAGTAAATGAAACATCAATGTTTAAATATACATATTATTTATTTTGCTATACATTTCGAGGAGTAAATGGACAATTGTAACATATTATTTGACAAATTATTCATTACACAGTATGAGTTGAGATCATCGCGTAACACTTGCAAATTGTTCAAATATTTTTGTAACCTATTTCTAAGATAGTTTATTTCCGCCATGGTGTTCTTAATACGACGGTGCAAACGTTGTCGTTGACGTTTTCGGCTGCTGCTGATATGATTGCAGTCGTGTACGTACGGCATCGATAAACTTTTGCGGATAATGTTTTATTATTTCTAATAAAATGAACGAGTTCAATCCACCAGTTGTTGTTGTTGATGCGTTGTCTATTCAACTGGTAGCTGAGTAGTACCCGCATAACAGTTCGGTCGTGAATAAGATGGAGTCTGTTGTCGGTACCGTTTTATAGACATCTTCACGGCGTCTCAGTTGACCTTCTGCTACGTTCTCTATGTTTGCGTGGTAGAAACGCGAAAAGTCCAGGTGATGTAACGTTCGAGCCTGATGATTGATCAGCGGTGCTAGATGCAATATAGACTGAAACTCGTAATCTTTTAAGGTTATAGTCCGTTGTTTATCATTCTGATGAATCGCCACCCTGTTGCCGAAAAACTCGTTGTGAATAATCTCGATGTATAAATTCTCACATAGATGGATTTTCAAATGTTTATCACGATGTAGTACACTGTTGTCCTTGCAGCAGCAACCATAAAAGAAATTTTTAAACATTGCCTCGACTCGTATATTATACAACTCGAACCAGTCACTTTCCGACAACACTATTTCACCATGCTGGCATACGTTATTCACGTATTCGAGTTTCATTACCACGTCTTTAGACCCCAAGGCGTAGTCGTCGTCGTCGTCAGGTGGAATAAGTCCTACTTGGATGTTGTGTACATGGCCGTAGTTTTCTTCTTCTTCTCCTGGAGGTCTCGTAACACACAACGGATACTGGACAGCCCCGAGCAGTTGAAGACGTACTTCACCTTTAGCTACTGCTGCTACTGGTGTATCTACAATGGTAAAGTTTGCTGATGCTGCTACAACATCATCAGCGTAGTATAGAGGCTGCTGCTGCTGCGACAGATCATGGAACGCTAAAACAATAATCGGTTAATATAAACATACAAAAGTTTTAAACATCTTACCTAGTTCTTCATTGTTCGACTGCACGAGTGATCTGCAACATCAGGGCCTTCATCTAAACAAGTAAAAAAATAGACACAAATTAGCATACCAACACAAACTTGAAGTTTTATAAACAACTTACCTATTTGCAGGGGTAATAATTCGCTCTCACATGTCTCATTATCATATTAGGACTGCAACAGGACAACTGGACAATAATTAGGACTGCTTATACTCGCCATCATCGTAATTGCTGCTGCTGCTGTACACGTGCTGTCTGCTACTAGTACACGCTAACAACTGTCGACTTTATATAGTCGCTTATACTTACCTAGATCCAACGCATGCTCAGTAACATACATACCGTAAACAAGTTGTCGGCGTTGACAGACAAGTTTCATCTTGTTTAATGACACGTGATCACCGTCAGGTGTGTAGGTAATTACCTCATCCTTGCTTCTCTAATACTAGTTATAGTTATCACTTTCATGCCATGGTACAGGGGAGAATAGTAATAATACACATATAGAACATTAATCTTTTATTCTATGACAATCTTTCTCAAAAATTATTGAACAACTTAACAATAGTTAAATAACTAAACAATTATTATTTGGGTTAAAATCTGTTCTCGGATAACCATGAAGGCATACTCGTAACACGATTGAAACTTGACCTTTCTTTCATTGTGAAATTGTTGTTGTTTAGCCGGAGCAATTGAATGCCTTGTACGATTTGTTATGCTAAATATTCTTTTCAACATTGTCGTGATCTACTACTACTACTACTACTACTTAATAGACACTATTGAAAAGAACAAAATCGCGTTTATCAGGTAAGATATCTATTTCTTGAGCATGTTCCCGAGTATCCCCGTGATGGCTGTGATTTACATTCAATCACTCCCAAGTTTCACCATCTTTTTTTGATAATTAATTACAATTCCAGTACATAAAGTATAACCCTCGTCAGCTTCACTTATTATTATTATAACTACACTATACTGACAAAAGATGATTGAACAATTTACAACAACAGCTAATTACCTACGTAACAATTATTACATTCTTAAATAATTTCGAATATAGTATACAGAAAGTATAAACCTAGACATCATCACTTATAATAATAATAATTACAGCAAGCCGAAGGTCGATCTCTTTCGATTAACATACCCGACTACTGCAACTACGATTGAACTGTACAATAATTATATACATTAACAATTATTTACATTAATAATGGTAATCATTGAAAACATCGACCTTCAGTTGGTGTTGTACTTATTACTATACAAATATTTTGCTACTTAAGAGTTAGATATGCTACTACCTAGATACAAATGATAAATGATATACAAAAATACAACTATACTACTACTATTGCTATACACACATATATATATATATACACGAGGTTTAAAATGTTTATACACGTGGTCGCTTGTTATAGCCGAACGGAACGGAATCAAAGTCTCTTGGCAAACGTTATCTTGTAGGCTATTGATTCCGTTCGCGTTACAAGCTGATGGTCAGCCGTGCGCCGGATGTTGTTGGACTCTACAATAATCTTCTCGTCCATGCCTTCCAGCAGCCTCAGCATGGACTCAAAGTTTATTTTTTGAGTCGCGGCGTGATTTAGGGTAATACCCTTGACCTTTACGACCACGTGTATCTGTCCGGTGGTCGGGGAATACACTTTGTAATTTTTAGGCGTAATTTTTAGGCCCGCCTGACACAAACTCTATAATATACGATCCAGGACCGTACTCTTCGAGCTCGTCCGTAAGGTCACCCAGGAAGCTACCGGTTGGTAGCTCGAAGTCGCCAGGTTTTGAAACATATATTACAGAATCTGAAACAACGAAAAAAAAATTAACTCTAATATAGTCGGTGTTGATGTTTGATAGTACGACTTACCTGTGTCATAGTATAAGACTCTCTCGCCTAGCTGATCCAAATAGGAATACAGCTTAAGACGGCCCTGTGCAGTGACAAATGCCACGATGACCACGTTGACTGACGACAGATGTAAAAATGACAGATGCATAATTGACAGATGCATAATTGACAGATTTAAAACGACAGATTTAAAATGACAGATGCAAAAATGACATATGTAAAAATGACAGATGCAAAAATGACAGATGCATAATTGACAGATTTAAAATGACAGCTGCATAAATGACAGATGCAAAATTGACAGATTTAAAATGACAGATTTAAAATGACAGATTCAAAATTGACAGATGCATAAATGACAGATGCAAAATTGACAGATTTAAAATGACAGATTCGAAAATGACAGATGCAAAAATGACAAATTTAAAATTGACAGATTCAGTAATTTGGCAGATTCAAATTTAGCGTCACATGTTGTGAAATAAAATGGCCGCAGACTCTAATTGAAGGGCCTTCTTCTCTAATACAGTTCTCTTTTTACGCGATCTCTACATACCGGTAACACAGATTTCTTCATGACGCCCTCTAGTAGTAGTACACAGTCTGCCGGTAATACAGATCCCTTCATGACGCCCTCTATTGACGATACACAGATTGCCGGTAATACAGATTCCTGTAATGGCAGGGCGTGGTAGAATGGCGCCAGACGTTCCAAAATGGCCGTCGTCAGCAAATCAGAGAATAGCAGGCGTGTCTACAGGAGTGGGGGTAACCAATCAGAGAGCAGTAGGCGTGTCATCCAAGATGGCGGCGACCAATCAGAAGCAAGGGGAGGAGCTACAGGAGCCAATCAGAAGCAAGGGGAGGAGCCTGGAAGGGGAAGGGGCGTGTTGCATCCCCTCAAAAACGTCTGCCTCAGGTGCCGCAATACCTACTTCTGCTAGTTTCTTCTTAATGGTGTCGCCGTTGGAGACACCAACACAAAATACTAAATGCTTGTGCTAATGGATGTTCATTTCGACATGAACAAGACTGGTATCTTCCACTTGTGCTAGATACGCTCATGAAAATCTATATACTTAAAAGATTTTTGCGCCCAGTTGTCTTTGCGTCCACTTACCTCATACCAAATTGTCCCTACGTCCAGTTCCCCCTGCGCCAACTTCTCTCGCGCCCAGTTGGCCGTGCCCACTTGACACCGTCCAGTTGTCCTAAACCGTAATATCTATATATACAGTGTGGAAATAAAGTAGGGGATAAATTCGATAACTTTGTTAAAATTAATTTTTTGGAAAAAATCTCGAAGGGTTATAGCGATTTTAATTACTTGAGTTTTTCTCAATTTTTTTCAAATGTAACATATTGAAAATTGTATACAGTTGAAAAGAGAATAAAAAGTACTACCGAAATCGACAATAAAAAATATAGGTTGTCGTTTAAAAAATATCGATGACGTCATAACTTTAAAAACAAATGACGAAACAAGTTGAAAATGGTACAGTATAGCGTCAAGTAATTAAAATCACTATACCCCTTCGAGACTTTTTCCAAAAAAATAATTTTAACGAAGTTATCCAATTTATCCGCTACTTTATTTCCACACTGTATATTTAATTTAATATTAAAAAAGAATATACGGATTGACTGGTCGCAACAATACGAATGGTGAAACATTACATTGCGATATAGAACTTTAAACAAATATATTAAACATGTAAAGGAAGGTTTTTAGGTAAATTACGTTTAGAGAACTGCACGATGCAGTTCGCATCAACATAATCGAGGATTGAAATATTAAACATGCAATAAAAACATAACAATTAACACATTGATTTCTTGAGAATAGTCTAAATATAGTCTTACATACCTATATATTTATCTCGAAAAATTTCGCTTAATTCTACTAGTTTGTCCTTTTTGAGAAATTATATACAGAGTGCCACGTAAACGTATATACATTACAAGAAAATACCCTAAACGCCAACCAGCGTCAACCCACTTCAAGGGTATTTTCTCAACGTTTAGAAATTATTATTCTTTATTACATCCATTTAGAACACGTACTGTGCACTTGGTTTTTGCTACACAGTAAAACCCCTTTTTGGGGAAAATTTGAAAACTTAGAAGTTTTCAGGGGGTATGCTGCGATTTTCTTGCTGTAGGTCTTTAAAGATGGCATTGTAATGTTTTAAAGTCTTAATCTAGTCAAAGCAAACAAATATGATTCAAACGTACTACTCGATGAGAAATACGGTTTTGTCTTCATTGACACAGCCTATAACATAAACTAGTAATTTTAGACTGATTCGACAGTAGCTCATTCTCATGGCATCAAGTATTTTTCAAACTTCTTTTTTGCCGCGTCATGTTTTACGTAATTGGTCAGTTGATAATTACAACTCACCACAAAGGGAAATAAAATAGACAATAGTTCTTCACTATCCGTGAGCATCGTCGTTACAGCATACTCATGCTAGATCTAGCTGTTGAGAAATGTTTTTATTTTGCTACGAAATCCACTCTTACTTGCTTTGCTTCTAAGGCTATAGGTTAAAGCTCTCGGTCAGTATCAATGCTTAAAGGCCATTTATTAACTACATGTATACAAACGAATATAATTGAATCTTCTTTTGTTTGAACATGCTAGTTAATTTTGTAGAATTTCTGGTTATTTTTTATTCTTAAAATGGTAATCAATCCAAACGCGGTGGAGGTGGCTTCGACCATAAAGGGAAGTATTGTTTGATATAAAGGATTTAGAAATTAAGCGTCAAAAGTATTGAAAAACAATTGAATATAATGCCGTTTACAATTATAAGCTAAGGGCCGGCGCTGGACGAGTGGTGTCAGTACATCACTCGTGTTCCAATTTTGTGTATTTGTGATGCATGTTAGACGGGAACACATAATCTTAACTTTTGGTTTCTCCGTACTGTAGGTGTGAAATAAAAAAGAGATAAATTAAAAAAAACTATAAGTTAATTTATTCAGAGCAGCGGTTAATTCCTGGATCTGCTAACTTTTTATTATATAGTTGATGGGGAAACGTTACAAAGGAGTGTTATAAATTTGATGGAACTTCGATAATATTTAATAAATTTAGGTTTGAGCAAAACAGTCTTTATATGGCTGAATATTTGCTAGGGTAGAATTCCCAGAATTTCCAAGACTATACAGGGTGTAACCAATATGTCACGATTTAAAACATACATATTTTCATGATCAACATGTGACCGCTTACTAGTAGTTTCCAATAAAATCGCATTTCAAATCCTAAGTACGACCCTATTGTACTCAATTTAAATTAAATTAAAAATACTAAAAAAGCAAAGAAAGAGGCGTAAATGACTCATTTTCAGGGTAAAATGGACAATTTCTTATCATTTTCTGGCACGTTCTATTGTAATATTGTAGGGTAGTGCATTTTTTAAAATATTTTACATAAATTTGATAAGTAATGATGGGTTTTAATAAAAATTTTTAATTCTTAGTCTTATTTCCATTTTATAATTTCAAAATGAATGTGTACTAAAAAAACGAAAAAGTAAAAACCAACAAATTAAAGAAGAACATCAGATTTACGCACTTTGAAATTGCTGAAACTGCACTTCCACACTGATGTGGTTTATGATAAGTCAGTTGTAATTGGCTAGAGGGTTATTCATTTTAAAAAAGGCAGAGACCGAGGCAGTTGACCTTTATCACTTAGGAACTTCTATACTATTTAAACATGTTCAGCTTTTAATTAGATTTTTTAAATTAAAACAGGTTCGTATTTACTCTTAACCTCAACCAAAATTGGTAAAATCTGTTAAACATGCAATCTTTAAGGGCTGTAGGTATTACCCTGTATGTAATATAGCCAAATATTCAGTCACAGCCATTTAATGAGAGACAGTTTAAATCTAACCTAAACATCAAATTAGATAAATTTGAGAAATTTTAAAAATATAAAAAAGAATTCAGAAAAGATTATTTCAAAAATAACTTAAGAGCAGTACGTAACGTCAGCCCTAGACGTTAAATACTAAATGCAGCCTTCGTCTAAACAGGTCATTTGTAGTTTTCATTTCGAATGATTTTCTCCGCGTTTATAATATTTGGCCGTTCTCTTATTTTCGTGCTTTTCAGACTTGTAGAGGATATTTTGAACCAATTAATCTTATTAAAGAGTAAGACGTGTTGATAGTATTATTAAATCTACTTTTTATTGTTACAGTCTCACCGATGATATGGGTCCCAAACCAGTTGGTAGGTGCCCCAGCAGGGACGGATGTTACAATAGATTGTCACACCGAAGCTTATCCACGAGCAATAAGCTACTGGGTGTACGATAATGTCATGCTGCTGCCCACAAAAAAATACGGTACCGAGACGGCTGAAAATAGCTATCGGGCCCACATGAAATTGACGGTGCGCAACCTTCAGCCTGGGGACTTTGGCAACTATCGATGCATCTCGAAGAATTCTCTCGGGGAGACGGAAGGATCCATTAGACTCTACGGTAAATAAAATATTTCTGCTTAAGTTCAAAACGAAATTTGTACCATTCGCTTGTGTATCCGTGTTTCAACTTCACGTTGAGTGAATCTTACTTCCAATAAAATAGAATAAAAAATAAGATTGTTACTTCCGCGGTGGAATTGGAAGATTGCCGCTGTACTATAATACTTTTACCAAGGGTAAACTTCGTTGTGAAAAACCGACGCTGCAAGTTCTACAAAAAATTTAATTTTGTCATTTTTATATAAACAATAAACTTAAAATTTTTACAAAATGACTTAATGCTAAATACTTGTTAATGGCTACAGATACTAAGATACCCATCTTAATTACAAACACAATAATTAATTCGTGTTACTTAACAACTTCTAAATACTTTTTCTTTTGGAAGCTTAGTAAATAATTTTAGTCCGTTATAAAACAAGAAGATTTTACATCAGTGGTAGCCTGAATTCATTCCCACTGCTAGTGGTATAGTCATGTATTCCTGTGTTGTACATAATAAATTTTGACATACATATAATCGCATGGTAATTGCCTATTTTTTATTTATAAAGTTAAATATTGATTTTTACAATAAATCGTTTGCTTTATAGTAAACCATTTTAATATTTCAGGCAGACTTGTCTTATCGAAGTTTTTTTTACTAGACCCCAGAGTAATTTTCTGTAATTCTGTTTTAAAATTTTTAAAGACTCGAATTTCTTAACGATTCCTTTGGATAGAAACTAAAAAGGGGCACAATATTCGAAATAGGCGATGCGTTCATAAATGTGCGTGCGCGCACGAGCGCGCGTGTGTTTCCATCTGCATATAAACACAATGACAAACGTTCAGGATGAAAGTTATTTCTCGATATCAGAAGTTTCAAACATCCGCTCATTTTGTTATAGTAGGTAGACTATGCTACGAACAACTTTTTCTTCAACAGCAGTAAAAAATAATGTATGTGATTAACTAAGCAGCTGATTAGAGAACCAATCATTGTTTCAGAGTTAGATTAGCATAGACAAAAAAATACAAAAATATATGGTCTGTCACAGTCAAAATTATGAGAACGGGGTTTAAAATCAAATTGATTATAAGCAATGCACAAACCTTTGTTGGGTATAATTTATAAAAACTAATTTCTTTGCAATGGTTACTACATTAGATTTTAAGAGTGACAGTAAATGGTATGGTACTACTGGTTGCTATCAAAATTGCTAATGGAACAACCCTATACTCAAAACGTCACTTCGATACCTATGACAGTTCCATAGCCAAAAATATCTCATTTTCGTCTAATACGCTCTAACGACCATATTTAAAATAGCATTTTATATATTTGACCAGTTTGGATTACTCAGTACATAGGCTTGCAAATAATGAGATCCAAACGTCCAATCAATGTATCCCAAGTAGCACATGATATTGGCTAAGCATTGTTTTCATATTGGCCCCGTATTGATTCAGTTTTACTGTTACTGCAGTATCCTGCGAATATCGACGCAATATTGTTTTGGAAATATTGTAAGCCAATATTACACCAACATTGATTTACTAGTTTCAGACAATGTTTGGGTTTATCAATATTGGCCCGGGATGTGTTTCTACAATGTTGATGTGTGCAATATTGTTCCAATATAGTATATCAATATATAGCCAATTTTTAAGTCATCATTTATGCAATGATAATAATCCAGAGATATAAAGATAGTTACTTCAACGGTTCCATTGCTCATAATTATGACATACACAATTTATCTCAAAAGTAGTTTTCACTGGTAATGTCGGAATTCACTTAATAATAATTCGCATAACCTGATGGGACAGTTGGATGTGGAGAAAATAAAACGCGGCATCTGCGCATCATGTGATATCTTTTCGTTTCTTTTGTAGTTATTGACTCTTCCGGTTGGTGGCTGGCGATTCGCTAAGCAGTTTCATGGTGGTTTCATGAAAGTTTTGTTTGTAAACGACAAATCTTGTTGTTGCGGTTATTAATTGCCAAGTTGTGAACATTAGAACACTGTAGTTTTGGTATTGAACATTATTAATGACGTGAGGCATTATTAATCTAAAATATTGTGATGTACGCTCGGTACTGTAATGATTCCTACATTATTTTGATTAAAGAAGGCAATCAACATAATAAAAGGTTGCCATAACGATATAATAAACAGCATTAATAAATCAAATCTAAAAAGTTATAAACGGTTTTTTATTTTACTAATACTTAATTTCTCTATAAAATATGATGACAAGCTTCTACCAACCGTGATACTTTATAGAGAAATACAAGAACAGCATAGCGAATAAATAAAATACTTGTATAGTGTAATGTCAATTATACAAGTATTTTAACTAGTACTTATTTGTTTGGGACTACAATCTTGGTATACGTTATTGGTGCGATATTGGTATATGTTGTTGGGCAAATATTGGGGTATGTTATTGGGCAAATATTGGCATATGTTGTTAGGTCAATATTGCGGAATGTCCACACTTTCCATTGGCCCGATATAAAGTAATTCGTTTGGCCCTATGTATCTTCGACATTGGCCTAATATTATAACAATATGGGTGTGCTACTTAATAGGTTGAAATAATTACGTGGCCGAGTTATAGAAATAATAATCTGTTCCTACAATCATGACTGTTTTCACAGTTTCGATCACAGTTTATATTTTTTCGGGTTGGCTGGTCATCCTCAATGTAAAAACCAGCAGCAGTTGCTCATTAGGCAGCAGTTATCCAAGTAGTGCAGATGAAGAAGAGGATTTCTCGTTTTTTCAAGAGTACCTTAGAAGGGTTTTTTATACATTACATAATCCATTCCCTCATTTACCGCACACTCGCATACCGCAGTGGTTCCATACAATCTTTTATGGGAGTGCAACGGAGGTAATGGAGCTATCGTAGTAATTACATTACTCTCCCCCATACTGGTATCATTTATACAACTTTCCTACCTCAGCCTAATGATTGTACGAAATTTTTAAAATTTTGTCGCAACCGCGATTTGAACCCATTTCCCTCTGATGAGATATGCAGGCAGCATCTCTACCACTCAACCACGGAGGAACATATCGATCATATCACAAACGTAATCTTTAGAATTCTTTAAAAAATCTATGTAGGCGACTAATTAATAATAGTTGTGACCTGCCTGGCTACACCGAGACAATATCAGCATTACTGATATTGTCTCGGTGTTCTAATGTGGCAATGTTCAAAATTAACATTAGTAGGTCCAAACTCCAACACTTTCAGTATTATCACCGTGATGTAGGTATGTTGATTGTGTGATCACCGTGTTATGATAATTGTTGGTATCTTGTATCTGTCGGAATTTTGACATTTTGAATATTTTGATTGTCGATATTTTTCCAGGACTTCTACAGGGTGCCTCACATAAGATTACCCTGTACTAAATCTTGGAGTCTGTAAGAGTTAAAAAAAAGTTAAATGCTACAGTTGGTTGGTATAAAACGAACTTAAATTTTATAATATCTTTGTAGATACAGAGTGAGTTTTTGAGATTTTGTTCAGGCTACTTTCAACTTTTTTATTTTAAATGTAACATCCTGTATATTTTTAAATTTTTCGATTCTACACTTTTTTGTTTTGAAAAGCAGCTGTTTAAAAAAATATCAACTGTAAGTTGCATTTAACTAATTATAATTCGCTTGCTAAGTCTGTACCGCTTACCTTAATTTATTTATTATTAATATATAAAGTTAGTATAAAATTGTTGTTGAATTAACGTAAGATTGAATAATTTTTAACATTATATAATTGTTAATATCTATTAATAATATTGATTATTGATAAATTACAGTAAAAACAATGAGAACTTTTATAATTTGCATCATTTCATTCATAATTTACAAGTGCAAGCGCGATGGGTACACTTAAAGCTCCCTTTACTTGTAGGTGACAATAATAGACTTAGTTTTGTTTAACTATATTGGAAATACCTCATTTTGCTTTATAATTTAAAAACATAATTCTAAAAGTTTGATTTGAAAAATAACATTGGCAATTGAATTGTGTTTGAATGTATCATGAGTAAATCCTATTGATGGGAAAATGGAGTGTACACTTTATACTTCCAAACATCGAAGCGAACACGGAAGCTTCTCACATGACATCTCTTAATCTATTGCTAGAAATTTCACGTAAAAAATATGAATGCGAGTATAAATTATAGGTTAAATATTTTTCTTAGCTTTTGGTGTTTTATTACTTTCTTTTTGACCGTAGATAAACTATAGTGTGTAATACGTGCATAAACGCCAATTTCGCACTCGTGAGAAATTGGCACCATGAGACGTGTAATACACATTTTAGTATTGATACAAATCTATTCGGATTTTTAAAATATAAATTCAAAAACTGTAATTTTGTAAAATGTAACTTAGAATGTGAACTCTTGGAACACCGTTGCTGTGGATAATGCATTATCCACTAACGCTAATATAACAGCAGTTTAGTCACTAAAACGTTTTTTTTGCAACTTGTGACTTGCTTATTTAATTCCTTTGCCACAACGATCTTCCTTGGGATGTTCCTCACGGTTGTCGTAGAAATTCATCAGCAAAATTAAAATGTTCCAAGGCTTCTTTTGATTTATTGAAAAATGCTTCATTAAATTTATTAAAAACTATGTAACGAAATAGACTGTAACCTTTAAGTATTTCAATGCGAAGATTTGGATGCATGGATTGGCGTTTTTATAAATTCCTAAAAACCATTCTATTCCAGTTGTACGTGCTAGTGTCCAAGATGCAGAGATTTTAATATTCTTATTGGTAATCATTCCAAATGTTAATCTTATTACTAGCAACTTACTGTAGTTAATCCGTAATTTATTTTTGAGCACCTTAAAAGATAATCTGCTAATGTAGATTCTTCCACTTCATTGAAAATTTGAGGACAAGCATAAGTTGGTTCCATTTTTATTAGATTATTACCACAATTCCTTTTTTCTTTACTTTTTCTTTTAAATTAACTTCATTAAAAAGAATCTTTAGTTATAAAGTTTTAAAAAACGATTAATTAACCTTGCATCGTTTGTAATTATACGCTTCTTAATTTAGCAGCTTGTGTAATACTGTAATCTTGCTGTATAACTAATAGTATAGCTTCCTCCATATGTGTTGCGTTAAATGACCCTTTGTGTATTTTTCTTAAAACATTTAAGAAGTTAAAACGCATGATACCGAATTGCAGAAATTGGCGTTATTGCACGTGTTACACACTCTACTTTATCTACGACCATAAAACCGTAATATAACACCAAAAGCTAGGAAAAATATTTAACCTGGAATATGACTTGAGATTGAGATGTGCTGGATTGTCAAGAGTTGGCAATGTTCACGTTTTGTGGAAAACAGGTGTTAGTTGTAAAAAGTAAGATATGCGTATAACTCAATGTAATAGTCAATTTATTTATCAAATTAATATTAAAGTTTGAACAATTATTTAAGTTAATAACAGGGGTTTTGTTGGTGTCTTCCATATTTTCTAATGTCATAGACACATTTTCAAATGTATTTTGGACGTACGTACATATTACGGCCGCGAGTAAAGTGACCCGCCAAGATGCTAGGACGGCCGGGAGTCGGTCGCTGTATGTACATACGCACTTAACATTTCAGGATATACGGAATGTAGTAAATTATAAAAGCTCTCATTGTTTTTATTTGGCAATAATAATAAATAATATTAATGGTATTAGCAATTATATAATAATGTTAGAATTAATCAGTTTTAAATTAATTTAATAACAATTTTATTATAACTTGATATAATAGTAATAAGAACTTTGTATCTGGCAGTCGCCTCTGTATCTCAGATGTTGAGATGTCGCTCGGAAAGCGGAAGGTCCACGGTTCAATTCCCAGCCGTGGTGATAATTTTTTCTATATGGATTTGCATTCAAAATATAATTTAATGTAAAACATTAATTAAATAAAAATCAATTAACCTGTATCTAAAATTTATAAATTTATACATTTCAAATAATTGGAAATATTGCATGTGCTGACATCTATGGTATTTTAATAGAATCACTGAAAATGTGAAATCATTTCCGTACAGTTTATAGATGGTGAATAATGAGTCATTTTGATGGTTACTAGACTGTCTGAAATGTCTAATTTTCTATAGTGGTCGTAGATAAAATATATTATACAATTATAAAATAAACAGGGTACAGTGAGATAATGTCTTACATGCATCTCAATGTGTCCCGGAAGCATTTGATTCCTTGTAGCACAAAACTAATACTCCTATCAGATTTTAAGTAAATAAATGTAGCCTATATAACACTTGCTTAAAAACAGTAATGCTTCTGATAATACAAACGAATCAGTTTGCAAACTGCATAGGAGTACGAATAGAAACAATTGTCTCATTGTAAACGACGTTTTTCTATATAAAATTTTAAATAAATTCCCATTCGGAAATTAAAGATAATCTTAAAAATTTTATTGCCTGCTGCCTAGTCTATTTACTTGCTTGACTTAAATTTATTAATTCACCTCTACCTCCGTCAAAATGAGAATTTTCATATTTTTCACATAAATCTACATAGGTTTGTAGAATGGAGGCACAGAAGTTAGAATAAAGGGTAAGGATAGGGATATGAATAGAGGATAGAATAGGAATGGTCCGAGCAATGTGTTCTAAATCCAGTCAGCATATTGCTCGGGGAGGGGGGACATAGGACGCCTCTTTAGATTAGAAGAGAAGCTAAACCCACAAACGCACTCATATTGCTTAAGTTTACAATCAAATGTCATCTTTTTAGCCTACTTAGATATCAATATAACTCTGATTCCAAAAAAACTTATTTATCATAAATTTTACTGGCCTTACCTATATTGGATCGTGGACTATAGCATTTTCAAATTGATTTAATAACTAGGCAATTAATAAAATAGATTTTAAAGAATGTGATCTATCACAACACTATGCCGTAAACGGTGTTTCTTAACCACACATTGTATTTGACTTATGCCAACATGTATTTTGGTAACGATGTTACCTTTCTTCGGCGTAAAACCGCCTTTTACGGTTTTACGTCGAGGAAAAGGTAACAGTATAGTTACCGAAATAAGTATTAACATAAGTCAAATACAACGTGTGGTTAGGACACCGTTTAAAATATAGTAAACTGGACAATTTCTTCAAGTTTTCTTCAAATTTTCTCTAACTTGACTCAAACTTGTTACATCCGTTAGTTTTCTTCACTTTCTATTTAGAATATCAAATCTGTTTTTCAAATCTCTGAAAATTTTGCAGTTTTAAATGATTCATTATTTTCACTAACAGATTTGCCACAGCATGCAGGAATTTAAAGAATTAACAAGCCTGATTAAATAATATTTGAGTATTTATAGTTTTTTTAAATTTAATTCCATATTTGTATTATTATTGCCGTATGTATATTTATAAAAACTGTCATTGGGGAGATTTAATGTGATTTAATTTAATAATCTGTAGAGCGTTGAATTCAGTTGAAAGCTCACTTGATGTAATGCATCAATTATTTTTGATATGTTGTTATTGGGATATTTGAATATTCTGAAAATAATTCAGAAAAGAGCTTTTGGAATTAAATGGTACCGGAATTAAATTTAACGTTTCTACTTTGTACCTTTTCGAAATATTGACAGGAAGTCAACAATAATCGGAACAGTAGCATTGAGTAAACTTAACGTTGTCCAACTAACATACATGAAACCCTAATTAACAATGTACTTAGCGCCTGTGCATACAAGCACCGTTATTACCCCTTCATTTTATACCGGTTTCAACTGGCCCAGTATTTTTACCGGCATGTTGGCTCGGGATTCGCACATTAAACATGATAAGTTACCGCTATGTATTTTTATCCTCAGGGTGTTCGTGGTTTTTGTATATTTTGCGGGCATTGCGCGCGTGTTTTCTACATTTTTTTCTTTATTTTATGTTTGCAACTAATAAATAAATGAAACTAATCAAAAGTAAATTAGTACGTATGCCAATCCGGGGCCTATTTAAAATTTCACAGTGCTGTTCCGGGGCTGTAACAGCATACGTTGTTTTTAACCCTTACAGGTCATTCATTAAGCTATAACGCGTTCGCCCTACCCGACCCTTCATAATTACAATCATTTTAAGTAATCAAATGAATTTCAATAACAGTTTTGGTGGTTTCATTTGCGTGAATTCGCTTAGGTTTAGGCCAATGTGTATGAATTCGGTTTATAACGTTGATTATTCTCAACATTTATACTTATGCTGATTTATATGGGATTAACAGATCGTTTTATATAATTGTAGACTTTAAATCTCAAAAGGATGTAAATGCCACTTTGAAGCTTTTTGGCTTTTCGGGTAAATATGATCTAGACGGGACTGGATTATAGTACGTATAAACAAGATAAATATCTATGTAGGTAGTTCTAGTCACGTTTGATATACTTAGTTATAATTAGATATAAAGTTACAGGAGAAGACCATGTCCTACACAAAGTCCTTTCTATAGAAGCCTTTTCTTCAATTCTTTCACTTAAGTTAAGATTTAAACAAAAGAAATGTTTTAGCCTTTTCAGATTTCTGAACATCCTCAACAGTACTAATTGTTCCTAAACTCATTTTCAATTAGCTCTCTGAGTTAAATCAAGTGTAGTACTATTAGAATAGTTAATTACCATGTGCCAGTTTCACATTTCTAGTTTTTCTTATTGTGTACGGTAATACCTACAACCTATAAATGTCGCCTAAATCGCCAATATTATGAAAATGATTAAATTCCTTGTTTTTAAGATTACACTTTAAATAGTCCATAAAGTCCTATCGTGATCATTTTATCTATACATTGTTTCATACATCAAGTTCAGCATGTCGCTTTTTGGAAAGCGACGTAGCCACATTTCCGAATAATACTCCTTAACACTCCTACGACAATAACTCCCTTTCAATCATAAACAAATCCTGCTTTTGTATTTCCAAGCACTAATCTCCTACTAATTACCTTATCTCGTTTAACTTGGATCTTTACGTCAGTGCCTTTATGCCTTTATGCAAAATACCTTTTTAGTAAAATTACACATCAAATTTTTTTGATTACAGATATAATCGAACTGTTAATTAAATATTAATACCCCTTTATATTTTGGCCCTTTATCAACCTAATATAACTTTTGAACGAATTGAGATAATAAAATGCGTTATTCATCAGTCGTCGTCTTATTTTTAAAGTTTTCTTTCTGAGTATTTATCTTTTTTTCCCACTCTCGGTTTAACTGGAAATGAAAAGCGTATTTTCGGAGTTAGGACAACTTTGTGATTTCAAATGGAACACCCTGTATATATTTTTATAATTGGAAAGTCCATTGTTTTCCCTTTCCGAAACTGTTATTGGTTATTATACTGGGTGATGGTTAATAAGTTCTTAAAATGAATACTATACGTTATTGAAATGCTATGAAAAAAGACATATCTTTAACAACAATGCCCACGAAGTGTTAAATAAAAGCTACGACAGCTTTGTAAAGTGAATAAATAAATGTATCCGACCGCATTTTCAACAACTTTTATAATAACCAACGTTTAGTGATTCGTTTATTTCTTTATTGTTTAATGTTGAATAAGTATCCCCTTTGTTATAAATCGAATTTCATATGTACATCATAAATATTAGCAATTGAAGTAACATGTAATTGTCAATAAGCTAATTCCTTAATTTCCATAGTTTACTTGAATTATTACTTACTGTGAATCATTATATTTTTTCGTAGCATTTCAATAATAGTAGCAGTAGTTATGGGGAGACCGAAGTCTAGCAACTAGGCCTTTATAGGCCTTTATAGGCCTCTTTTGCCAACCCCTTGACATCCCCCTAACCACCTCCGCTATCACCTTCTTCAAAAACCTCTTCTCCCTCTGCAAAGCTGCCCGATTTCCCAATAGAGATTAGGATATCAGTCCACGCTAGGGAGTGCAACTCTTCCCTTCGAAGCGTAGCTACACAAACGTTTTAAAGCGTAGACGCTGGTAAGCCACGCATTCTCCCTGGTAGTGGTAGGATGTTTCTTCAACTCTCCCAGATCTTGGGCAAATGGGGTCTTCCTCTACTCCTATCAAAGATAGGTGTCTTTTTAGTTTACAGTGGTCTGTCGAGATCCTATCAGAAGATTTACGGTTCGAATCGGAAGATTTACAGGTCGACTTCTTTGAGTCGAATCCTTCGGCTGCCGGCAGCCTCTGCACCTTTTCCACTTCTTTTTACTACTCTCATAGGCCCACTTCATTAGGTCTGTCGAGATCTGCTGCCTTGTGATACCCATAAAGAGTTCCGGTCGTAGACAGATGTCCTCAGCCTTCTCGTTGCCCTGGACCCATGTATGTCCTGGAACCCAAACCAGTACCACGTCTTTCTCCTTTGTCAACTCTGCTAAAGCATCCCCACATTCCTGGACAAGAGCTGACCTTGTCCTGGATGAGTAGATTGCCTTTAGTGCAACTTGGCTGTCAGAGCAGATATAGATTTTCCTTTCTGGTGCTGTTCTAATCTCATCCTTGGTTGCCACCGATAGAATGGCTTAATCTTCTGCTTGAAAACCGGTGGTAAACTTTCCTAAAGAAAGCTTTCTTGTACCCCTGGATTTTCTACATAAATTCTTGCTCCAGAGGATTGCCTTTCTGCTACTCGAAATCACTCCGTGTTACACATCAAGGCATCTGACTGAAACTCAACTTGTTTTTGCTCCCACTGTTCTCTAGTTGGAATAGTGAGATAGCACTCCGTCTCTAGCCTTAGCAGGTCTTCTGCTTCGGTTACCCTGTATGTTGACAAAGGTAGCTCCTTTGCCACCACCAGGACAATCTTTGTATGACCAGCGCATGACCGTTGGGGTTGTTCTCATTGCTTCCGTAATCCCCAGACAGGCTAGTCGTTGGACCTTTGCCAGTCTTCCGGAAGTCGTTGGTCTTTCTACACTAGGCCACCAGACTATTGAGCCGTACTGGACTCTGAGTCTTATTACCAGTGTGTAGAGCCAATACAGAATTTGAGGATTGATTCCCCAGTTCTTACCCACCGCTCGGCGCAACTGCCATAAGGTCGCTATCGACTTATTTACAGTTTTCTCGACATGAGGCCTCCAAATTAATTTGCTATCGAGGGTGACCCCTAAGTACTTAACCTCTCCGCCAACGCCGATCTTACCCAACTGACCATCACGGAAGGGGTCTGCTTGGCCTGTAAAGCTTGACCCATTGTAGTTGTTCTCGCCTTGCCGAAAGCCCCTCCAATATCGAAAAGGACCGCAAGGGCCACTTCTTTATAGTGAAGTGCCTTTTCTGCCCTGTGCACGACTGCGTGGAGTGCAGTTTCAGCCGATCTTCCACGTCTGTATGCATGTTGATTCCAAGCATTTTAATTTCAATAACAGCAATAGCAATTCAATAACTTGCAGTGTTCATTTTAAGAGTGCTCATTTTTATAAAACCATAACCCTGTATAATAACCATGACAAGTATGTACTTTTGGAAAGAGGAAACAATGGGCTTTCCAATTGTAAAAAAATATACAGGGTGTTCCATTTGAAGTTACAAAGTTGCTCAATCCCCGAAATACGCTGTCATTTCCGATTAAACCGGAAGTAGGCAGAGAAGACGAATACCCAGAAAGAAACGTTAAAAAATAAGAAAAAGGCTAGTGAACACCGCATTTCATTTTCTCAATTACTTCAAAAGTTACATAAGTCTATAAAGGTTAAAATATAATGGGAACCCGGCATAGATATATAAAAAAACATATATAAAGATTTCAAATTTGTGTACATAACTTTGCTAATTATATCCATATATTATAAATTGATTTGTTATTGTTTATCACTGTCGTCTGCGTATAATAGTATCACTATCACTATCATCAATATTAATATTTGTAACAATCGGTTCGATATCGTCTATCATATTATCGATTTTCCACATTTTCGCTTCTTCCTTCTTATTTTATTGAGTGTTTTACATAAAATTCCCTTTTTCCGTTGAACCTTGTGAACATTCTTTGGTAATTAAACTTCGCTTTTCTTCTTCTTTAAAAGTTTTTTATGTCCGACTATAGTTCAGTGCTATTACATTAAAATGCAATATACTATATATTGCATTTGAAAATAACCAAGTAGAAGCATTAGGTTAAGTTGGCTGATTATTACAAGTACGTACGCATTTTACCAATAACTGACGTGGTTTGTTATTAAAAAAATACACCTTTGCATCTTTGATTTTACAATAAAAGTTATTTTCATTTACGTTTGTATCTTTAGTAAACTGAATTAGTGTTAATTCATCTCCAAGTGAAACGAAAGAGGTTAAACGGCTAGCGCATTATGAGCTTCCATGTATTGTTGGTTGCATAAACATACAGTAACTGAAATGGTTTGAGATGATTATTTTCAAATGGAATATAGAGTATATTGCATATTAATTTAATGACATTGTATATCGTCTTACTTCACTCCACACGTTTTCTATTAGGTTTAGTTCGCAGTGGTAGGGTGGCAGCCACAAAATCTTGATACTATGATGTTTTGCAATATCCTCAATCAGGTATCGATCATAGTTTGCCCTGTATGGCTTGACTTCTTATAACAATTCTATTTTTAACTAATTTTCTTTAAAATACAAACATTTTGACCGAAGTCACCTTTGTATTTCTTTCTAATTAGACACGTTTTTAGGATTTCTTTCTAATTTTCTGCTATGGTAAGGAGCATTGTCCATTACCACAACTGTCTTTTCTGGAAAATTAGAAATTAACCGACCTTCGAAGGACTTTTCAAAAGAGAAGGACCATCCATTTCATCGTGATAGTCCTGGATATTTTTCTTTTCGAGAAAAGTCAGTTTTGCTCCATCGGCGAAACTATTTTCACTATCTGCATGTAACAAAACTAAACGAGGCCCGCATGCTGTAGGAGCTTTTAAGCTTTTGTCAGACCACGAGTAAATGCATCTCTACCTATTCCTTTGGTACACTGTGGCCTACATTTATCCTTTAAATACACTATATTGTAACATTCTTTGCGGAATCGACGAATTGAGCGCAGATAACGATGCCGCCATGAGATTATCTCTTACTTTTCAATGAATACTGATTTCCTAACGCGCTCTATACACTCGATATCTACATCGCATAACAAACTATAAAGTGTGGTCGTGAAAAATTGGGCAAATTTTCATCGGTGTTTATGTGACCAATATTGAATTTATTCAAATTTTTCGAAAGAACTAATGTACTATTCTACGAACAAAACTCCTGACTCCTTGATGCAATGATGCAATTTTACGTTTCTTAGGTCTTTCTTTCTGGATTCCAGCAGGTGACGTATACTCCTACCGCACTTCATAGATAATCTTTTTAGAAATACCACTCATTTCGAACATTAGCTTAACTAAATTTGATAATCAATTATTAACAATTAACAATTATTTGCTTTTCTAAAACACTTAGATGTTGCCGAAGTTTCCATTGAACATTTATGTGAGCCATTACTCGATCAAAACTTGTTGCAAAAATAACAATAGCACAATAGAAATAATGATCGCAACTCAAAATGTTAAAATAACTCTGACAAATATCTTATCTTCGTCCCCTTAGAGCAGAACAGAGTTTTTGTAGCCTACGTGTTCTTTGACTAAGCCTGCATTTGGATGCAGAAGTATTGTAAGTCACAAACAAACAGTTCATTTTTAATACAACAGAATCAAAATATACTACAAACACTAAGCATGTCATGTTTAGTGCAGAACTAACCTATGTTTTCTTAGAATAGTTTGTCTTACTATGTTATGGACATAAGCTACTTCTGACACAATAAATTTTATAACGCGCATGTCACAATTGGCAGAATCTAGGCTTAGAATTGTTCTGTTCTGTGAATAATAAGTTATTTGGATTTTAGTGATTGGACATAGGTTATTTCTAAACCCAGAACTAACCTAAGTCCGCCTCCTACTATAGTATGTCCCTGATAACAAGTAATTTAATGAATTAGATTAAATTGTCTTTACTGATATTTTTAAAAACCCTTTTGGAAGGTAACATTTCAATGCGGTCACAAAATATCCTTAAGAAAACCTTTCATTTAAAAAAAACGTCTTCTATAAAATTTGCATATTGTGACACTAGTTCTGCTCTAAGGGGACGAGATGACAAACTAATAAATTAAATATGAGTAAACTTAATTAAATATATGTATAGAATAATTGTCTCGTTAAACTACAATTAGTATTAAAAAAATAGTTATGCACCTATTAATATCTTAATATTTGGAAATAACTAAATACAAATTTCTTACTCTTATTATTGCTGTAATTAAGAATATTTTGTTTAAAATTACATATTAATGAACAAAGAAACGCAATTCTGATAAACATACTGATAAGGTCTCCTGATAGTTCTCTAATTGGTAAACAATTTCAACACTAAATTCAAAATTTAATATTAAGCCTGTGTGGCGGTTATCTATGAAGCCGTTTAACATATATGCATGCTATTAATAGGTTTTCAGTTTTACATTGTATTATTCTGTTCATATGAAACAATTCTTAACAATTAATAAATGTGCTTTTATGGTTCTCGTAAGAAAATTTAAAGAAAAGATATTAATAAATCCAAAACTATAAATCAAGAATAGCACTTTTTTTATTGAAGTATTTGTCAGATCAATATTACAATGTGATACATGACAGGTTTGAATAGTTAAAATGACTATGACTATGACATCTAATATATAAAATTCTCGTGTCACAGTTTTAGTTACCATACTCCTCCGAAACGGCTTGACCGATTTTGATAAAATTTTATATGTATATTCTGCAGGTCTGAGAATAGGTTTTTATCTATACCCTATAATCTATTTTTTTATACCCCTAAGTGATAAGGGTGGTCCACCCCAATTTTTTTTTATTTTTTGGACAAAATTTTTTATTTTTATTTTTTATGATGTGGCATTAAAAAATACATACAACCCTAAATTTTCACCCTTCTACCATCAACCCCTATTTTTTAATAGCGATATTAGTAATTCAATAATTTTCAACCCCGGTCGATAACTGAAAATATATTACTACCACGGATCCCTATTATACCCACAGATGTGCCAATTCAATTTAAACGTCTTCAATTTCCAATAAGATTGGCATTTGCGATGACTATCAATAAGTCTCAAGGCCAAACGATGTCTGTTTGTGGCTTAGATTTGAGCACACCATGTTTTTCACACGGACAATTATACGTGGCATGCTCCCGAGTGGTCAAACCATCCAGTTTGTTTGTGTTAGCTAAAGATGGGATAACAAAAAATATTGTACACTCTATTGCGTTAAGGGATTGATATTGTTTTTTAGTAAACTTATTATAATTAGCGATATATATAATTTAAAAAAATAAATTACAATGAATTAAAAATATAAATGTTTGGTATTGTGTTATTTTTATATTCCATCATCGTTCACAGCGCTCCATGCCTCTTCCACTCATATATACCACATCCTCACACACTGACAATAAGTTAGTCATTTTTTTCTACTAAAATAATCCTAGGAATAATTTATATGGCAAAACAACGTTTGCCGGGTCAACTAGTATATACATAATATGCGTTCTGGACAAAGAGTTTGCAGGTAGCTGTGTGTATCACATGGAAGCAGATAGTGGCCGCCTCGGAATCTCGAAAGTGATGGTGGCTAGTTATCTTCATCTAAGATAACATCTTGGGTAGTTTTCTCTTCAGTCTGTGATGCATATTACGCTTCCAAAGATTGTAGTGAATAGCCCCTTTACAGGTGGCAATGTTTTGAGAAAAAGGTCCCGGTGTTCGAGAGAATATGGACTTGGATTGGAATGACACCCAGTTTGTGGTGGAGTTGTGCGTTTCGGATAAACCATGGGGATTCACTGCCATTCGCAGGACCTTGTTCTGAAATCGTTGAAGTTTGAGTATATTTGTTTTGCTCGTGTTGCTCCAGACAGGAGATGCGTAAAGTGCCAGGGAGCGTAGGAGAGAGTTATATAGGAGGATGGTGCATTCAGGTTGGAGTGGAGTTTTGCGATTGATAATGGGATAAAGTTGTCGGAGTCTGGTGTGGGATTGGGTTAGTTTTTGATTGATGTGTAAGCTCCAAATCAATTTTGCATCTAAGTACACTCCAAGATTTGATGGCTGAGTCTCTAGGATTCCAGGGTACGTCGATTCCATCGATGGAAATAGAAGAGGCGTTGTCAACTTTTTTGTAAGGTAAAGATCTTGCATTGACATTTGGTGGGGTTGAGTTGGATGTTCCAATCTTTAAGCCATTTGTTGAAGCTGTCAGTTGCATTTTGCAGATGATGTATAGCTAGTTCCAGCTTTGCATTTTGTGTTATAACTATGTCGCAGGAATTTTTGAAACATCAGAGGTGTATATATGGAATAAGAGTGGGCCGAGGATACTACATTGAGGAACACCCGCTGGTATGGGTTTTGTTTCGGAGAGTTTGGTATTGATTTTAACGGCAAAGGTTCGATTTTGCAGAAATGAGAAAATGACGGTCAAAAGGTAGCGTGGGATATTGTAAGCTAGGAGTTTTTTTAGTGCGTCTATCCAGACCTTGTCAAAGGCCTGGGCGACGTCCAGAAAGATTGTGGCAGTATAGCGTTTATTTTCGAATCCTATTTCAATAAAGAATAGAACTTTTAAATAGGATAATCTTGACTAAAAACATAACTTTAAATTACTTAAATATTTACACTCCGTGCTCAACGTATTTAGGTGAAAAGTTAATAGACAATAAAAAGCAGTCACTAACCAACTAACCATTGGATGTTCAGTCTCTAGTATTTTTAAATTAAAAGTAATGGTTTCCACTAAACCATATCCAAAACTAAACTCGAGTCTACATCACCGCTTTAATTGTCAGTAGATAGATTTACGGTGGTAACTGCATCAATTGAAAATACCAAGGAAGTTTCTACTTATCAATAATTCTTCTAATGACATCTTAAAATTTATTGTTGCTCCTTTTTGCTAATTGATCTTATATTCTAAATACATTATTTTCTATTATCGGAAACATCCATTACCGAGTACTGACATAATGACATATCTATTGACGTGAAAAATGTTATTGAGAATGAACGGCCTATATTTAGATATTATTTCGGGGTATTGTCGATGAAAACATATGTATTATACCACTCAACACTGCTACACTTCCGAAAAATTCTAAAAGGGTTAAATTCTTCTATTACACTGTTAGTTTCTCGCAAAATACAATTTACCTTGTATAAAAAATGCAAATTTGCAGTGGTATATACTTATAAGTGTTGTATAACGTTGGTACCGTTTTATCTATAGAATCTATCTATCTATCTATTTGTACAGTGACACACACATGCAACCAAATGTTTCTTTGTTGGTAAAAACGAATTTTAATCCAGTTTTAACAATCTTGACATTTGCTATGATATTTCGGTTATATAAATATAGTATTTATTCAGTCATTTTGTAATTATTTAAAAAAATAACTTACGTTAATTTTAAATAAAAATTGTTAGGGATACTTTGTCAAGTGGTTTGAAAGTTGGCAACATTGAAAATTCTAATTCTGCATTTGTTTTTGACAGCGTAATAGGTTTGACATTTTAAGAACAGCTGTTCAACAGTGATTTAAATAAATTCAAATGAAGCAACTTGGACAAGCAAATAGAAAAAAATACTTAGAAACTTTGAATTGATTTTTGTTTTAGTTTACTACCGACTAGGGCCTAATACAGAGTGATCTAAAAATGTTCTCGCATCCCCTATGAGTATAAGAAGAAAAGTTTGTTTAACATGGGTCCGTAACTGCTTCATTATTGAGATACAGGGCGTTAAAAATCTCAACAAAATAAGGATTTCTTTAAATTACTTGGAACTGATTCTCAATTAACTTCTCAAAATTACACAATATGTTTGTATGTATATGTACCATAATATGGGCCAGAGTAAGCAGAGTACGTAGTAGTACGTACATAGTTACTTAAGGAGAAAAAATAGCGGGTCACTGTTGTTTTTAGATTTTGTCACTATTTTTAAGTTGCCTATATTACTATTAAAAAGACCTCTTGAGATTTTTTCATATTGTTAACCCTCTTCGTGTTAAACTCGCTTAGAAGATGAAGAAGTGACCAAACAGTTAAAAAATGTATAACCATAATATAAAATAAACGAAATAGCAATTAGAAGTCCAATGAGCAACTTTAAATAGATTTAAAAGAAATGTTCCAAATATCCGCCATTAATCCGCGGCAGGCTTGTATTCTTCGAATCACATTTTGACGGACGTGGACATAGTAAAATTCTTGGAGTATTTCTGATTGTCTGAAACCCATTTATGGCTTTCTGTCGAAGAGTATCGAGAACATAGAAGCTAACCAGTGCCTTATAGGCAACGTCGGAATACTTAGAAGCAAACTTTTTCTTGTGAAAAAAGTTTGTGAAATTTGTTGTTCACTGTTTTCAGACCATAAGGAAATTAGGTAACATCTCATGTACTGATCTGTTGTAAGTACAACGCCTTTATGATCTTAAACAAAGTTCGACATAACACAGAAGAATGCTATTTATATCTACCTCTACTTCCTAGAGTGACATCGGTCTGAAACGTTCTAAAAAGTAACTTTTTTTTTCTTGTAATCGATCTAATATACAGGCATATGGTGAATGGTCGCGTGTGGCTTATAGATTGTATAAAGATTAGCAATTTTGCTTGCTGGGTTTTATGTGGTTGACGACATATTTTGCATTATCTAAAACATCAAGCCGAAAGCCAAAACGTTTCTCAGTTTTATTTTCAGCTTTAAATTGTTCCCCGTTTATGAGATAAATATTTTTGTAAATGGAAGTCGAATCAAATTTCATGAAATAATTTGGAATGATTTAAACTGAACCTTGAAAAAATAAGATCAAGCTAGTTTTGATTTTAAATGCCTAAGATGATTGTTTTCCTATCATTGAGGTTGATCGAGGTTTCTAGAGAAACCCAAATATCAATATAATCACCACTAGGTGGATACTTATGGTGGGTGCCAAATACTTTTATGTGTTGGGTTAGCAAATCTTTAATATGGATATTAATATTCATATTAAAGAGTTGTTAACCTAAGATGATGACCAAATTGATTGAAATTTTGATAATAAAGACCTGTGGATTCGATATAAGACATAACCATGAATAACTAAAGTTTAATTTTGCTCTAGATTTGGTTCTCCAAATCAATTGAGGTTAATGTCCAATCAATGGGTTTAGAAAAACCCAAAGTGGTATTATGATTGTAGCAGTAACTTGCCCGAAGCTACTTTAAAGTTTTTAAAACTTTAAAGTAGTACTGAATGTTCCTGCCACCTACCTGGAACCTACCTGAAAGTGACGGACCTTTTCTTTTACTTAGTACTATTGAAAGTAAAACTTACGTTTTTGCTAACCAGGAGAATCACTTAAGTAATTCTCTTAACTAAGTTCTCTTAAGTTAATTCACCTAAAGTGATTTTTCGTAACTACTCCATCTCCATATTTAGTTGTAAAATGTTGGAGACCATTAATCAATTTGCAATTTGTTATGATTGTTATTAGATGTTTTACTGCATAACCTTTAATAAAAATAACAAATTGTGCCTTAGGAATTGTTATGTATGTAACTTGAACTTGGCAACATTTATCTGTAGTGATATAACTAGCAAATCCTGGCCCATCCGTCAGTACCACTTGAGTCAGCTTGGAGGACACATATCTTGTACAGTGTATACATTGTGTATGTAATGCTCCCTGCTCACTCAATATTAATAAAGTTAATTAATGACTATAATTGAGTATCTTTTATTTAAACACATAAAAGAACATAACAGGAATAACATAAAAATGGTTTTTATCATGTGTATCATCTTAAGTATTATCAATACTTATAAGTACTCAACTTATAAGATTTTTGTCATATTTTATTAAAGACATTTTTTATTAAAAATATTTAAAAAAGGCGCGTTGTTATTTTTCGACCTATCATCATCACATTCAACAGAAAAGTTGCAATGATTTATAGTTTTGGTTTACTGGAATGACAAAATAATCAAACAATTCATCGCTCTTCGTATTATTAAGTACGTATTACAAACAAAATAGTAAACCATTTTGTGACACGATCGCAGCATTAGTATAGAAAATGATAGAATATTTGTTAAGTTGCAAGAGTAAGAGAGAGTAACCACGCGACACGATGTGTCAAAGAGAAAAGAGAAGAAGAACAGAGAAAAGAAGTTCTACGAAAGTAGCAATTACTACCCCGCCACGTATCTGCTACCCAAAAATTCTTCCCCATTTTGGTTTTAGACACGTAACGAAACCGTAGCAATTACGTGCTTGTGACTATTGACAAAAACTTAATAGTTCCACTGGTAGTTGTTAGTACGTAGCGATGAGTAGTATGTGTAGTATCTTAATTCTAATGTGATTTATTTTGAGCATGATCGTAACTAGAGTCTTGTCATTAAGCAGAGTGTGATTTGAAGATATAACTATATTAAAATCGATAGCGCATCATAATATTTTTAAATTTATTATACGTATTTTTGTATTGAAATATGACTCGAGACATCGGATAACTAAATCTATACTATGAAGTACCCAATTTTCTAGTAGTAGTAGTAAGTTAAAATGCGTGAATTGGCCTTCTGTGCTGATGCTAGCAGATAGATTCTAATGGATCTTGAGTGTGCATCTGAAGTATCACAATCGTAGACTTCTAAATTTCGAGTTTATAAACACAGCGTTAGTGACAAAAGTGTACATAAGCCTTTGTTGAAATTTACAATTCTAAAGTCTATAATTATTTATAATTAATAATGAAGCTATAACTGCCTTGTCTAACAATGTCTCATTATTTTCAGAAATTCCCATGCCATCAACGCCTCCAAGAGCTACCGAAATGAAGAGTAGTTCAAATAAAGAGAGTAAGACGCTTTTTACCATTCTATTATTAGCATTAAGCTTATTTGCACTTTTTACATAATCCTTTTATCTCTTTTTTAGCAAAGCCAGCCAAAGAAAGATTTCCTAATTCTCAACCCCTTTTAATCGTTGTACTAAAACTGTGTTTATTAAACTATTGCAGCCAACTAAGGGATAACAGTCTAAACCTTTTGATGTTTGATATCCTATTCCTAGCATATTCAAATTTATTCTGCAATTAACATTAATGGGTGTAGTATTAGACTAATTAAATGATTATGCGAAAGCAACAATATTAAAGGGTATATTGGTGTTTTTGGAGGGTCGGAACTTCGTGCATGCGTCGAGTTACCCTTCGTATACACCATTATTAAAAGGGTGACAATTTATTTTGTGATTTATAAAGATTTATTATTTTTTTCGTATTTACAGAGATGAATAAGTTTTAACTTTTATAAATACTGGATTTTAACGTTCACGTATTAAATACAACTGTGTATGCGAACTCGTTATGAAATATTAACTGGGATTTAAAAATCAGAGACGAACTGTCAAAGTTTTATTACCGAATTGTTTTTCATGCAGAGAGATTATTCGATATATAGAATATATGTCGAATTCAAAAAATGTGAAAAAATAACAATTTTTCATAACACTACCTCACGTTGTTCCATTGATTGAAAAATTCAATTCTACAAAATTTTGGTTCCATTTAAGAACACCAAAACGTAGATTTCGTCAAAGTAGTAGAGGCAATGAAGATGTACTACCCATCAGTAGTACTGTTCAATAACTACAATGTTTCCGAAGGCATCAATAATTTTTCAACAATTTCTGTCCCATACTGGATTTGGGCAGTACGATAAGTAAAACGATTGTTATCTTTGAATATTTCTGATGAGCAAGATAAGAAGGTGGATAGGGTTGATCTTAGATGGATTGACTAACCGTACTTCTGTCCCTGATAATAAAATTACGTAAAAATTATGTATGACTTATTTAGTACGTCATTAAAACTCATAACCATACGTTATTTACCTTAGAATTGATTCTTTAGTAGAGAATTTTTCATTTTGCGATGAGTAATTTAAAATTTATAACGTGAAAACGGTTATTGTGTTATGGCTTTAGCGTCAAAACATTTTTTATATCAGCAACATTAATCTATCGTTGCTATTTTTAAACGAAGTCTATGACTCATTTTATTTA